>CM053790.1:595348374-595948374 GCA_028749045.1 Cupressus sempervirens
ACCGTGGTTGAGGCATTCTTTATTGGCACTTATCTTCATTATGTTCATGGATTATGATGGTGGACACATATCCTTATATTGATGATTAGCATATGTTGGATGATGTTATCTTATGCTTTATTTTGCATGATTAGATTTCTTTTTGCATATGATGTATTATGTTTTAGGAGTGGCATTCCTACTATGATAATACCAATGATCTCTTTGATGATTTGGAATGTTATGCATGGAGGGATGGCCAGGGCCCATGATGGTCTAATGATGCTATTTACGATTGGGAAGAACCGTGCACTTAGATAGTTATGTGTTTATGATTTATGGCTATCTTTTACAATGGATGTTTATATCTTCTATGATGATGTATCAATTATGGTATTTGGTTTCATTTACTTTACTGCATCATGGACTAGAAGTAGGATGAAGATGTACTTTATTTCCACATATGTATATTCTTTTTAAGCTTCCATACCCTATGACATGTATAGTGGATGATTGAGCATTCTGAAATGTAATTTTCTAAGGGACATTCAAAACAAAAGTATATTGTTTAAGAATGTTGAACTTATCATTTTTATTTCATGTGGATGTGATGTTAGATGGAATTAGATAGAGTCAATATTAGTTAATTTTGATGTGATTCAACATTAAGGGATCCTTAAAGAATGTAACCTATTATGTATGTTTATGTACACTTTCAGTTAAATGTTGTTATTGCTTCTGTTACTATGTGTATGGTTTAACTTTCATGTTTTAAAAAAAACATGCTACCAAACTTAGTGAAATTTTTGGTTAATTCTTTTGGATCCCTTGGCGAGGCATTACACCTGACCTCATTTGCTTCTCATCAATGAGTCAAGAGGTATGTATCAATTTAATCATTTAAATTAATAGATATATTTATAAAATAATCATTTGAAGGATTGACAAAAAAAATTATCCATGTGTATCTATTCTCTACTAGACCATCGATATTCACAAAGGACTCTGAGCCTAGGCATGATACAAGCTTCATAGAGGTACATTTTTTTCATGTTAATTTAATTCATTTTATTATATTTGTTCCATGTTTCATGTTACATTAAATTTTAATATATGATTTGCAGTTGTTGACATTCAAGACTCTTCCTTATCTTCGCTAGTCCATCAATCATGGAGTTTCTACTGTGATGGGTAGTTCAGAGCCATTGACTGAGGTATGAAAGAGTTTTCATAGGTTTAGTTTTTATTTATAATATCTAGTGTTTAAATTTCAAATGGTATTTATAATTATGATCGAGTGATTATATTGATTGAATTGTTGTAGGGCCTTGTTACTCCTAATCATCTGTGAGCCTTAAAGGTGGATGTACATAGTGACTAATTGATGGCAGTAAAAAATTAATTAATTTTGTGTGTAAATATATTTGATTTCAATGTATAATAATTATTGATTCATATATACTTTGTTTGTATCAGCTCTAGTTAGAGAGGAGCCTAAACAAGATGATGAGTAAGCATGTGAGGAAGACCCCATCATCCCCATCATATCCCTCTACGCAACAACCAAAGACCCATTAGATCATTTGAGAAAATTATGAAACTTAGGAATCTTAATCTACCTACCCTAACCTTGTAAATCCCAGAAGGCCATTGTAAACCAACCATAGAAATGCAAGTTAGGGACACATCTTGCTTGAAACCCTCAATTTAAGGGTTTTGAAACCTACTTAGAAAGAAAATACTCAAAATTTATTTGAAACTTAATTAATAAACCTCAAAAAAAAATTCACTATAATCTAGAAAAAAAAATTGTTCAAAACATCCAACTGGATTTGGCCTCCCAATCCTTACAAGTCTATATACCAGGGAATTTCTCAAAAAATCTATATATTTGGCATTAAAAATTTTCTAAATGTACACCTTATGCCTTCTCTAACTTAATAGAGGGCATTTTCATTATTTGGAATCCATTCCAACCAATTACCAATTGGTTTTATTGGTTACAAGGTTAATTTTAACATGTTCCAAAGAATTGCTATAATTGCCAAAAAGTTGTCACTAACTTTTATTGCAAAATGCAATTTTTTATCTAACTCTTCCTAAAACTTAACTAAGTGGTTTTTGGTAACACATATGACCTATATAAGGTGTAATGACTCTCAAAACACTTCTTGATTCAACTTATTAACAAAAACAACAAAAGAGCAAAAATCTTTAGGAAAGGGAACGTGGGTTTGTAAGTGGCCTCAAGTTCCTTGACCTTACAAACAAGGATCGCCTTATTACCATAATAAAATAACATGTTCAAAATGAGGCGTATGATCACCCCTTTAACCTCTATCATGATTCTCCATAATTGGATAAGGTCACATATCTAGTTGCCACCTAGGTTCCCTACACCACAAGTTTTAGCATCACCCAAGATGGGGCTACAAAATTAAAATACAATCCAATCTCCAAAAAGAGAGAGAGGTTATTTTAGGTGTCAAAAACACAATCCTATACCACCCAAAATTTCATCCATACCTCTCATGATCTCTAAGATATTCCCTATCAAATATTGTTACCCTATGGTATTTAGTGACTCTAAAGGTCAATTCGATTTAGTGTGCCCAAGAATGTTCAAGTGGTCAAAGGGATAGGATGAGCTTAGAATTAGGGTTTACATAGCCACCCTAAGATAATATCTCCTATTTCATGGTTAGAGAGATTCACTATTTGGTGACTTTCAATTGGCCAACACTACAAGTTTTAGCATCACTCGAGATGGGGCCACAAAATTAAAACTGAATTCAATCTCCAAAAAGAGAGAGAGAGGTTATTTTAGGTGTTAGAAATATGATCCTATAGCACCAAGAAATATATTCATACCTTGCATGAGATCTGAGCTATGCCCAATCAAAGATCATTTCCCTATGGCATTTAGTAACTCTTGGGGTCAATTTAGTTTGGTGTGCCTAAGAATGTTCAAACGGTCAACAAGATGAAACAAGATTAGGACTAGAGTTTACCTAGCCACCCAGAGCTAACAGTATAGATAGCTTGACCCCAAAATGAATGGTTAGAGAGATTCACTAGTTGGCAACTTTATACTAGCCAATACTACAAGTTTTAGCATCACCTAAGATGGGGATACAAAATCAAAATAGAATCCAATCTCCAAAAAGAAAGAGAGGTTATTGTAGGTTTTGAATATATTATTATGTAGCACCTAGAATTGTATCCATACCTTGCATGAGCTTTGACATATGCCCCATCAAATATTGCTCTCCTATGGCATTAAATGACTCTTAGGGTTGATTTGGTTCAACGTGCCTAAGAATGTTCAAGTAGTCAACAAGATGAGATGAGCTAAATGGTTAGAAAGATTCACTAGTTGGTGACTTTGTATTGGCCAACACTACAAGTTTTAGCATCACCCAAGATGTAGCCACAAAATCAAAATGAAATCCAATATCTAAAAAGAGAGAATTTATTTTTGGTGTTGACAACATAATCTTGTAGCACTTAGAATTGCATCCATACCTCACACAAGCTCTAAGATATGCCTCTTCAAAGATTGATGCCCTACGGCATTTAATGACTCTTAGGTTCAATTTAGTTTGGCATGCCTAAGAACATTCAAGTGATAAATGGGATGGGATGAGCTTGGGAATAGAGTTTACCTAGCTAACTAGAGCTAATAGAATAGATAGTTCAATCCCACAACAAATGGTTAGAGAGATTCACTAGTTGACATCACTCAAGATGGGGTCACACAATCAAAATAGAATCTAATCTCCAAAAAGATAGAGAGGTTATTGTAGGTGTTGACAACACAATCTTGTAGCACCTAGATTTGTATCCACACCTCACATGATCTCTGAGATATGCCTTGTCAAAGATCACTAGCCTATGGCATTTAATGACTCTTAGGGTCAATTTGGTTCAACGTTCTTGAGAATTTTTGAGCATTCAACAAGACGAGATGACCTTTGGACTGGCATTTACCTAGCCACCAAGAGCTAATAGAGTAGATAGTTTGATCCCATGAAAAATGGTTAAAGAGATTCACTAGTTGGTGACTTTGTACTAGCTAACACTAGAAGTTTTATCATCACTTGAGATGGGGCTGCGAAATCAAAATAGAATCCAATCTCCAAAAAGAGAGAGAGCTTATTCTAGGTGTTAATAACATGATCTTGTAGCACCTAGAATTGTATCAATACCTCACACAATCTCTGAGATATGCCCTATTTAAGATTATTTTCCTATGGCATTTAATGCCTCTTAAGATCAATTCAGTTTGGCATGCCCAAGAAAGTTTGAGTGGTCAACAAGATGAGACAAGCTTGGGACTAGGGTTTACCTAGCTATCTAGAGCTAACAGAATAGATAGTTCAATCCCACGATGTACAATTAGAGAGATTCACTAGTTGGAAACTTTGTACTAGCCAACACTAAAATTTCTAACATCACCTAAGATGGGGCTACAAAATCAAAATGGAATCCAATCTCCAAAAAGAGAAAGAGTAGTTATTATAGGTGTTGAAAACATGATCTTGTAGCACCTAGAATTGTATCCATACCTTGCATGAGCTCTGAGATATGCCTAATCAAAGATCACTACCCTATGGTATTTAATGACTCTTAGGGTCAATTCAAATTGACATGCATAAAACTTTTTGAATGGTCAATAGGATAGGAAAATCTTGGGACTAGGGTTTACTCAACTACCTAGAGCTAAGAAAATATATAGTTCAAACCCATGACAAATGGTTAGAGAGATTCACCAGTTGGTGACTTTATACTCGCAAACACTACAAGTTTTAGCATCACTCAAGATGGGGCCATAAAATCAAAATTAATCCAATCTCCAAAAAGAGAGAGGTTATTGTAGGTGTTGAAAACATGATTATGTAGCACCCAAAATTGCATCCATACCTTGCTTGAGATATGCCCTATCAAAGATAATAGCCCTATCGCATTTAATGACTCTTAGGGTCAATTCAGTTTGGCTTTTCTAAGAATTTTTGAGTGTCCAACAAGATGGTATGAGCTTGGGACTAGGGTTTACCCGACCATTGAGAGCTAATAGAATAGACAGCTCAATCCTAGGATGAACTATTTGAAAGATTCACCAGTTGGCAACTTTGTACTGGCCAACACTACAAGTTTTACCATCACCTGAGATGGGGCCACAAAATTAAAATGGAATCCAATATTCAAAAAGAGAGGGAGAGTTTATTTTAGGTGTCAACAACACAATCCTATAGCACCCATATTTTCATTCATACCTTGTACAAGCTCCGAGATATGTCCCATCAAAGATCGCTGCCCTTTGGCATTTAATAACTCTTAAGCTCAATTCAGTTTGACATACTCAAGAATGTTTAATTGGTCAATGGGACAAGAAAAGCTTGGGACTAGATTTTTTTTGGCCACCTGAAGATAATGGAACCAATAGCTCGATCCCACAATGAATGGTTAGAGAGATTCACTAGTTGGCGACTTTGTACAGGCCAACACTACAAGTTTCAACATCACGATGAGGCCACAACATCAAAATGGAATCCAATATCCAAAAAGAGAGATAGGTTATTGTATATGTTAGAAACACAATCTTGTAGCACCTATAATTGCATCCATACCTTGTACGAACTCTGAGATATGCCCCATCAAAGATATCTACTCTATGGCATTTAATGACTCTTAGGGTCAATTTGGTTCAGCATGTCCAAGAACATTTGAGTGGTCAACATGATGAGACAAGCTTTAGAATATGGTTTACATGGCCACTTGGAGCTAATAGAGCAGACAATTCAATCCCATGACGAATGGTGAGAGAGATACAAGCAAGATATGTATGCCTAGGCCACTTTGTGCAAGATATGAGCGAAAGTTGCTAATTAGGAAAAATTGAGTCTTTTAGAGTTTTTGTTTAAGATAGTCTAGGATTAGGTGTTTTTATTTTTATTTTAAAAATTTGAAACCTTTTCCAAGTCCTATAAGTGAAATATAGTGAACTTTGCAAAAATTGGTCTTTTTGTGCAAAATTGCAAAAGTTGTAAAAGTTGCTAAAAAATGCAACTTGGTTAGAAAGGAGTGTGAAATCTAACTGGAAATCTTCTACTCTTCTAAAATATGTTTCCCATGCTCATATATCCAAGCATGGGTAGTTACAAATTCCCAAACCTCCATTTGCAACTTTTTGCAAAAATTGCAAAAGTTTTCAAGCAACTTTTTGAGCAGCTTTTCAACTTTTGAGCAATTTTTGATCATTACATCTTTTAATCAAATGGGTCCATCTAGGACCATTCTAGGACCCTATTTTAGATTCCTAAAACCTATTAGGTAATTAAATATCTTATTTTCCAAAACCTAACAATATTTTATCTTAGGATTCCATGTTTTTATAATTATATTCAATCTAATGAACCAACTAGATCTACTCTACATTGTAATGTCTCAAGTGTTGGTTTGTGGTCTAACTCACAAACCTTCCAAAGAGTCTTATTATTTTTTTTTCCACCATATCTTATCAAGTGGATATTTAACACAAGAACAAGGTTCAAATAATGAAGAATCTTCCTCTTTTTTGCCAATCCTCGAATAACCACAAGTTAGATTTCTTCATAGAATACCATCTTAGCCATGTGTCAGTTACAACCACCGCACCTATATGGCAATCTAAACCTTCACCGTCTATAACTAAGTAATCCAAAAAAAAATTGGCCTGGACACAACAACACAAATAATAATTTGTCCCTTTCTTCATTATCTTCAGGTGTAGTCATTAATTCAGCAAATACTTAAATAAAAGTTATAAAGTTACATAATGAATTTTCAAAGATACATACAACACACACACACACACACACATTACCAACTTGCACTAGATCCAACAAGTGGTCAAAGTCAATAGATGAATCCATCTCTACCATTTTTATTTCTTGTGGGGGATGATAGGTGTCAATTGGGTCCAAAACCTATATATCTCATTTTTCCACCCATTCAATTGACTCACACCCATCCCACTTTCCCTTTGCCCATGAAAGACAATAGCATTCCATTATTCATGTGTGGATACTCCATGAAGCTACATCAAAGCTTCTAATAGATTACAACTCACTTGATCCTATTATGTGCAACAATCCTCATATGGTGCAATTTTAGTATTATCTATCAACTAAAAAAATCAATGAACCATAGACTCACCATCCTTACCTGGATCCATTGTAGCATTATACCACTAGATGATGGATTTTTGCATCTATCAATGTTGCTCCATCTTTGTACTTTATTTCTTCATGAGGTAAGGATCTTTTGATGCATGCACCTACACCATCATGATCTCCCTTTCCATGACTATCCACTGTGAGATTTCACATATATTTAATTCTAGACAACGTGTGCATCCTTCTCAACCAATAGAACATGTATGCATTCTTGAATTGAGATGTGCAATTGTCTAACCAAAAATGTGTTGGCAATATGATATGCCCCTGTTAGTCAAATCTTCATAAAGTAGTTAAAAACAACCATGTACAAACTCTATATAATGTGATCAATCATCATTGATGTGAAAATGGTACTCTCTCAATATCTTCCTATCATCCTCTATACTTGTAGGTAAATGCATGAATTTTATGTGAACAAATATGGAAGTCTACTGAGAAGTATAATACTTTTCTTGTACTTCATTTTGTGGTTGTAGTGTGTAGTTCTCTATAAAGTCTACAACCAAAATAGTGGTTTCTAGTGGAAATCTATCCTTGCACAATGTGAATTGCAAATCCAACCATGGAGCTCTATGTGTATGCCCTGCATACTTGTAAATAATATTTTCATGAAAAATCTTCTCGAACTCATACATTGGAATATTTTCAATTAATAAATCACATCTTTTACTTTATTTCCCATCTTTTAGAGCATATGTCATTGTCTTATATTTTCTCTAACATACTATTTCATTTCCAATTAAATTTTTACTATACATATGTTCACAAGTTGATAAAATCTACAAAGAACCACAAAATAAGCATGTTCCATCCAAGCATGACACCTTGTAAAATTGTCGACCATCCCTTATTTCACATAAAATGTTGGATATGAATTTCCTTGAAGATCTAGGTGGCTCATTCATGTCAAAATTCTGCAAAACAAACTTAGAATGTAAAAACACACATATATGTCTAAAAACATCAAAATGGTACAAATCATTCAAATACATATAAATATTACAATTATTTCAATGAATACATAATATATATTAAAAAAATTGTCAAATTTCTAACTATTTTCAAATAATAATTCATTCAAACATACAAATTTCAATGAATTCACTATATATTAAACAACTTGTCAAATTATAATGAAATTTGTCTCTATAGTAACAAAGAATATTTAAAAAGGACTACACTAACCTTTTCTATAGAAAGAATGTTCAAAAATCCTTCAAATAGTTTATCAATTGATTGAATTTGGTGTTTGCTAGCTTCCAATAGCATGAAAAAATGTTCAAAAAGCCTTCAAATAGTGTATCCAATGATTGAATTTGGTGTTTTCTAACAGAACAATAGACAAAAAATAGAATATGGTCAATAGGGACCCAAACTTTTGTTATAACCATTTTTTGTTGTTTTCATATAGTGTGTATGCTCTATAATGTGTATGCACTATGTGAAAAATCTATCTCTCCCTATCCTACCCTCTCCCATCCCATACTCTCTCTCTCTCTCTCATATATATATATATATATATATATATATTCCCCATCCCCTACTCTTTGTCGCCTATCCCACCCTCTCCCATTCCCTACTCTCTCTCCCCTATCCCACCCTCTCCCATCCCCTACTCTCTCTCCCCTATCCCACCCTCTCCCATCCCCTACTCCCTCTCTCTCTCTCTCTCTCTCTCTCTCTCTCCCTCTACCATCCCCCACTCTCTCTCCCTCCCTGTGCCACCCTCTCCCATGCGCTACTCTCTCTCTCTCTCTCTCTCTCTCTATATATATATATATATATCCCACCCTCTCACTATACATATAGATATATATATATACATATATCACACACTCTACCATCTATCTATCTATCTATCTATCTATCTATCTATCTATCTATCTATCTATCTATCTATATATATATATATATATATATATATATATATATATATATATATATATCTCCCACCATCTCTCTATATATAGATATATATAACACATTCTATCTCATCCCCTACTCTCTCTCTCTCTCTCTCTCTCTCTCTCTCTCTCTCTCTCTCATCCCCTACTCTCTTTGTCTCTATCTTTATCTCTCCCTCTCTCTCTCTCTCTCTATATGTATGGATGTATGTATGTATGTAGTATGTATGCATATTTTTCATGTATCTATCTTGATCTTCATCTCCATATTTCTTTAGCTAAATATCTCTCCCACTCCTCTCTTTTACTATATATTTCTCACACACATCTCTCTCTCCCCCTATCACACCCTCTCCCATCCCCTACTCTCCTTCTCTCTCCCTCTCTCATCCACTCTCTCATCCCCTCTCTCTCTCTCCACATTTCTCTATCCCTCTCTCCCTATCCCACCTTCTCCAATCCCCTACTCTCTCTCTCTCTCTCTCTCTCTCTCTCTCTCTCTCTCTCTCTCTCTCTACCCCCATTTCTTTGTCCCTCTCCCTATCCCACCTTCTCCCATCCCCTACTCTCTCTCTCTCTCTCTCCCTCCCTCCTTCCCTCCCTCCCTCCATATCCAACCCTCTCCCATCTCCTACACTCTCCCTATGCTCTACTCTCTCTCATTCTCTACCCTTGCTCCCTCTATCCTTCCCTCTCTCCTTCCCTCCCTATTGAAATTCAAGCTTACAAAGTGTGTCTAGCGTGTACATGCTATGTAAGCCTAAATTTAAAATAGTTTAAATAGTGCATGCACTATATAGTGTGCACACGCTATTTAAAGCTCTAGATTCTACCAAGCCTAAGGCTTGGATTTTCCTTAGGGATGCAACCCAAAAGTTTGGAGTCTCTAAACTAGTTTGAGATATGTTTTGTAGAAAGAATACAAAAAATGATTGTTTTTTCTTGTGTGCTCTCCTTCAAGTTTCTTCATGGTTGAGAATTGATAAAATCAAGTTAAATGACATTATAGATCTCTATGTTAGCTATAACACTATATAATTTATTTTGAATTTGAACTATTTCAAGCCTTTGAACTATAATTTCTTTTGAATGTATGTCTATTTTCTATCAAAGACCAACATTTAATAATTAGGGTGTAGATTTTAGCTTGTTCATCAAATTTCTCAACAACTTAATTTTTTAGAAATTAGACTCCATTCTACATACTTTGGAAAAAAGGAAGTTTTGATTTTAGATTAGTTTTCAATCATTTCTAGGGGTAGCACACAGATATTTTACATTTTTGAGATGTGTCCAATTAAAAATTTATTTTAAAAATACACATAAATAAAATTGGTCAAAAAATATGGGATAAACTACATGGTGTTAGGTAACCTTTGACCAGAGTGATTAAAGAATTTCAAAAAAAAAAAAGTTAAAATTTTAGGGGGCCCACACTTTGCACTATGTTATTTTTTTTTAGAAAAAATAGTACCACTTTTGGTGGCCCCCTTTTTTGAGGACCTAAAACTAAACTATTTTGAAAAAAGAATAGTAGTTTAAAAACTAGATTCAAAGGACTATACTACTTTTGTTTTTGTCATATCTTAAAATTTTGAGTGTAACTATCTTCAAATTATTGTCAAAGTTCAGAAATTGTTGATTTTAGAAGAAGAAAAAAAGTGGTCACCTATAACCCCCTTTTGGCACCACAACTTGGTGCAATTAATCCTCAATTTAGGTTTATGAGTTTCCATACCATTTTCACTTTTGTAAATGTTGGCCGTGTGACCAATTTTTCTACAGTAATGACATGTAATTTTTCCTTTGGATTTTGCATTCCTTTGATCTCCACTTTTAGATGATTCACCTTCTTCACTAGATGAAAAGTGTGTTGTATCCAAGTCTAGAGGTATCTTTTTTTCTTGGTGACCTCAACATTTCTTCAAAGTGTTTGATTGCTTGATTTGGTTTATTCAATCTCTCCATAAGTTCATTTTCATACCTTAACTCAGTTTTCAATTGCTCATTATGTAACCTTAGATTTTTTATCTCCAAATCCTTTCTATGTGCTTCTTGATTTGCAATTACTAGTTGATTAATCATATCTAGCTGATTATTTGTCAGATTTTGTACTTTAAATGATCTTTTTGCAAGTCTGATAGCCATTTGTCTTTTTTCTTCTTCATCCATGAGCTTGTCCTCTATTTCTTTCTTGTTTTGTTTCATTGCTTCACATAGTGTAAGTGATTGTTTTTATTGTTTTGTATTGAATCTTTTGATTGGGCACTATTCTTCTCTAGTAATTATGTCAATGCTTCATCATTATTATAGTCTTTCCACTATTAAGAAGTCCTTCTATGTCAACTTCTTTGTATTGAGTGTCATTTTTTGAATAGCTATCTCTTTCCTTCTTTTTAAGGTTTTCCTTAACTCCTCTTTCAGTGCCTCTAATTGTTACAATATGATATGGACTTCAATCATTTAGTTCTCAATGATTTTTCCCATTTTATACACTTCCATCTACGTGATTTGATCCTCTCAAGTTGTTAGGCTTCCTGATGAGAGAACTAATCTCTGATACCAATTGTTCCAATTAGTATATGGGAAACAAGATACGGGGGGGGATGAATCAAGATCTTACACTTTTGAACTTAAAACCAATTCAAAGAATTTACATCTAATTATTCTTATATAATTGATCTACCATTAAAACTATAATAATGAAACATAAATGAAATAAATCACATCCATGAAATATTTCAACACATAAAACAATGATTTGGTAACCCAGAAACACTTCAATTTAAAGGTTAAACTAAGGTGGGAATGAAACCCACAAATCTTCATTGTTGCAACAATAAAGTTAACCTATTAGGGTTACAATGTTTGATCATAAGATATTATCTACCCTGTGAGGGGTCTACCCTATTAAAATCTTTCGAGACTATTAGGTCTCACCTTGTTAAATGATTTTACACTTGCAATGAAGTAAAGACTATGTTAGAAGGTTTACATAGGTCTATTAAAACCACTTAGTTAAGAGATTTACACTATTTTAATTAACAATAACTAATTCAGTACCTGACCCTTGAATTTCTCTAAATCCTGGTTTTATGTCTCCTCTTTGTCATAAATCCAATCTAATCTCCTAATTAGATAACTCTGATTGGTCCATTGCTCTAATTTCTCTTTGTCTGATCTTCTTTCAAACTTCTTCTTCTCTTCTTTTCATGTGCATAAGGAATACACCTATCTCTCTCACTTTTCCTTCCTCTTCCTCTTCCTCTTTCATTCTAGGGTTAGAATCATTCTTAAATAGATGTTTGTGAAGGTTCTAGATCTCAATTGATGATTTACAATTGATCATCTTTTGTCATTTCTATCTCATTTTATGATTAGCCTTGGGATCATTACCTTCTGAAATGATGCATGATCACCTTATTATTTGGCTCTACAAATACTAAATGTCATAAAATATAGCCAAAATAGTTTACATATGTGCATGTGCCATTACAAACTTATATGTCAAAACTGAACTACTCAGCACTTGAATGCTCGTGCACTTGATCATGTAGACTTCTTCATGCTATCACTCAGCTTCTATATACCTAATTTCTCAAAAATCAACAACTTTTCAATGTGCTTGGTCTCAACTATATTTCTCGATGCCTACATGTTCTCAGTCTCAACTGAGTACTTGAAAATCACTATTGCACACAATATGGGCTTTGTATGCTCAACCTTTACTAGACAACTTGGTCGCAGTGATGACCATGTAATCTTACTTAGTAAATAACTAAGTGTTTGGACACTAATTGACAACATAGGTTTATGACCAATAGGTAGAAGTTAACTATTTATGGAGATGAACAAGACTACTTTTGGTTGTTGATTGTTGTTGATAGACGTTGATAAAGTGCAAAAAATTGAAGGTAAAAAAGGAGAAGGAAGAACAAGGAAAACCAAGTATAAAATAAGAAAGATCATGAAGAGGAAGTGCAAAGTAAAAGAAAAAGAGTGTGAATCAGCCAAACATAGATCAGAAGGAAGAAGACTGAAGGAAGAATATATCTAAACAAGACAGGTAGTGATAAACCTAGCATATCAATTAATTGTTACTTTCTTACCATTGTAGCAAATAAAATTTCTTAACCGAGTGGACCTAAAAAGTCTTTGAAATTCTATATGGTAACATTAATTAGTGATGTTTGTAAGTCCTTTAGAGAAGGTCACTCTTTAGTAATGAAAAAGAGTGATAAGATCCAAATTATCTTTGATTGATATCCTCTAACCAGGTCACAGTAAAAATATGCATGTAATATTTAACAAGGTTGGCTCCTAATAGAGCTCACTTTAGAAGAGTGAAATATTTGAGTTTTCAATTCCCAAATGGTTTTCCCTTTTATGGGGTTTCCAAATTAAAATATATGTTTCAAATGTGAGATTTCTTATGTGTTGCATGTTGATTTACATTTTATTTACTTATTGTTGTAACTCATTCTAAGCTAAGTTAAATATTTTTCATTCTTAGTAAAGTAAATAGATAGCTAGATAATATTTTGATGTTAAAATATTATAAGTTTGATTTGATAAGTTGAATGAGATCACCAAATTATTGTTATGAAAGTTTATGAAGTTTAAATTGGTACTGAATTGTTTAAAAGGCCTATAGGATAAATGGATATAAGTGATTCACACCCTCCTCCCCCCCTCTCAGTTATGTAATAATTGGTATCAGAGCTAAGAGCTTGGAGGAAGAATTTTAAAGGGACCTAAGCTTAAGATTCAAAGGTGTACAAGAGAGAGCTACCTAAAGTGAACAAGGAGAATTTCTCATGGAAGAATAGAATGAGGCTATAGTTATCTAGAATTTGAGACAATGTTGCACATTGGATAGATAATGCATATGTTGCTACTATTGCTCTTATGATTGTGGAAGAGATTACACAATAGAGAGAACATAATAGTCTTATGATTGAGATTGCATCTACCCTAAATGATGTCAAATTTGATAACATCAAGAACTATACTACTACTAAAGAGATGTGGGAAAAGTTGGCACTTATTCATGGTGGTGGTGATAATGTGTTGAGAGAAAAGGCATTAAGTTTGACAGGTAAGGATAATGACATGTGTATGAAAGAAGGAGAAAATGATGTGCAATATGTAAACAAAATCAAGGAAGTTGTAAGTGAAATAAAATTTGTTGAAGGAGTCATTAGTGCTACTAAAAATGTAAGTAAAATTCTCAAGACTCTTTTACATGTTTGCATAAACTTGAGAATACAATGTGCAAACAATGTCATCTTAGTAAGATGACCAAGTCAAGTTGCTTAATTAAGACTCATACTTCTAATGATATTTTTTAATTAGCGCATACTGACTTGTGTAGACCAATGAGAATAGAAAGCTATTATGTTGATAGATATTCCATACTATTTGTTGATGACCATTCTAGGATGATGATGGTTATGTTCATGAAGTGGAATTCATATGGTTTTGATATATTCAAATGGTATAAAATAGAGTTAAAAAAGAGACCGGTAACCTATACAAAAAAAAGAATTAAGATTTGATAGAGGTGGTGAGTTTATCTACTGAATTGACTAACTTGTGTGTTGAGCATGGGAGTAAGAGATAGTTGTTAGCATTGAGGACACCACAAAAAAAATGGAATTGCTGAATAGAGGAATAGATCAATTGCTAATTGTGAAAGAACCCTACTGATTGAAAAAAAAAATTGCTCAAATGTTCTCAAGAGAAGCTATTAATACTACAGTATATACTTTCAACCAAGTTAAACTAAACAAAGGAATAAACAAGACACCTTATGAACACCAGTATCATCATGCACCTAATATGAGTTATTCCAAGATATTTGGTAGTAGGTGCTACATTCATAAAGATGCAAAAAATGAAAATTTTGATTCAGAAAGTGATAAAGGGATTTTCTTTGGATATTCTTGTAAGAGAAAGTCATATAAATGTTTGAATATAAGACTACTAACACAATGATTAAAAGTGAAAATGTAAGAACTGATAAATTTGTAGGCAAAAATGACGATAAAAGTAAAAGGGAACCAAATGATTACTATAAATTTATACATGTATATGATGATGCTTATGGAGTATTTCTCAAGCAACAATAGAAAGCCACTGAGTGTGAGCTTGTAGTACTTGATTTATAGATAGTACTACCCAAGGAAGATGTAGAGACCCAACCGAACGAGGAGAATACTAAAAATTAGAGGGTTGAACTTTTTCTAAAAAAATATGTGAGAAAGAACCATTCACTTGAACAAATCATTAGAGATAAAAGTGTTCTAGTGATGACAAGAAGTAAGTTGAAAGATAGTACCTATTTAATTACTTAATTTGAACCAAGAACTATTGAAGATGTATTTGATAATGAAAATCAGATAAATGTCATGAATGAAGTGATTGATCACAATAATAAAAACAACACATGGACATTAGTACCAAGATTGTTTGATAAGAATGTAATAGGAACAAAGTGGATTTTAAGAAATAAGCTTGATGAAAATGGTGAAGTTATGAAGAACAAGGCAAGAATAGTTTGCAAAGGTTATGCACAAGAAGAAGGTATTGACTATGGTAAGACTTTTTCCCCTATCGTAAGATTAGAAGGGGCTAGAACTTTGTTGGCTTATGCTAATTACAAGAAATTCAAGGTCTATTAGATAGATTTTAAGTCAACATTTCTAAATAGAATACTTGAAGAAGAAGTATATGTTAGAAATAATAGTCCACCAAGATAGTTGAGGGGAGTGGGGGGGTGAATTAACTATCCAAAAATCTAAACATTTATCTTCTTTAAACAAACTTAACCATTCAACCAAAGTAAATAGCAACCATAATAAGATGCACAGAGACAATTACACCAGATATGTTAACTAAGGAAACCCTTGATTAGAGGAAAAACCATGGTGGGAATGATGCTTACAAGATGATGTACTAATATAAATATTCCTTGTTAGAGGATGGACCCTGTTAGGAGTCTATTACAACATTTAGTACATAGAGTCCCTATTAGGAGAATTTGAATCCCTATTAGGAGTTGTGCCAACCCTATTAGGAGTTGTAGTACAATGTATGTAAGAAGAGCTCGCTATCCAAAAATGAAATTTCAATTACAAGAAGAGCTCACTACTCAAACATGCAATAAACTGTTATGTTCTTCTTTACTTTGTTCTATCACCCAAACCAATCACTATCAAACCTTGTAGACCCATTAATGAACTTTGGATCCAAATATCAAACCTCAGATAACACAATAGAACCTTGGCAATGAAGTTTCCTTCAGTTCTACTCTACTCTGCTCAACTTCACATTCTGCTCTCTCTGCTACTTACAATCACTTCTTCATGTCATCCACATCCATATCATGATAAATAAAAATGTCCTTCCTTTATACTGAGTCCATAAAAAAAATCTCTAAGCCGACTTTTAGACCACCCTAATTAATTATTATAAGACCACATTAAGAACACATTACACTTAGCAATAACATTAATCTTCCGCATTGCAACTTGAATAACTTTCTGTACAAGCAATATTATGATGAGCAAGCTTGACCACATCATCATCAACATGTCTTCTATACATTCTCAAGTTCAATTCTTAGAATAACAATTCTACTAAGAGATAAAACAAGTTTACCAGAACATGCCTCTATAAACTCTATCTTAGGATAGACATCACCAAAACTTACATAACTTCTTTCAAACTTATCATTTCTTCATCTAACATTAATTGTATATACTAGATACTCAAAAGTATCTCCCATAACCTTGAATAGTGAAAATACTCAAGTATTCATCCATACCAACTTGATCTTTCCATTGTTCTTTTGTTAGATTCCATAGAAAACTTCTATGTTGACATCAATGACAAACTCAGTCATGAATGTAACATATCATCATAGTAACATATCTAGAATACTCCCCCATAGGAATATCATCAGCATTCATGCTTCCAACAATCTTCAATAGTCTACACAGAACAACCAGAAGGATTTTTTGACCTAATTAGAAAGACATGGTTTCCAAATTGAACAAAGCTTTTTATGGACCAAAACAAGCAATGAGAGCATGGTATGAAAGGTTGCATTCATACTTGATTAAGTGTGTAGTCTTTTGGCTAACTAATATATTCTATTATAGAAGTTGGAGGTTGAGGCAATATGCTTTATATAATTTTGAAAAAATCTTATATGATTAAAAAAAGTTGCAATGAAGAGTCTTTTGTTGGTTATTGATAGCAATGACCAATCCTTGTCCCCTTCTCCCTGCTCTCTTTTTCACTTTATTTACATTTACAATAAGCACAAGTGTGTCTAATTAGGTAAGAAAAACACATACTATTTACATGAATAAATCCATGAAGTCTCGATACTTTTTACTTCATGAACATTGGTATGCCTCTCTCATCCAAGAAGAAACTTCAAATTTAGGTTGAGATGGTGAGGGTCTGTCATTAGATAAATATGGTACACTTCCTATATTTTTAGCAACATTGAATAGAGATGAGGTTGTAGTTTATAGAGCATGGAGGGTTGTTGGGATGTATGTCCATCATCTACCAAGAAACTCCCAACCTCATGGGTCACAACAAGAAACTAATGTGAGCTCACTATTCCTTCTACGGCTATGAAGCACACTTAGATAAGCTTAATAAATGAGATGAAAATTGGAAAGAGACATTGAGGACCATGAAATGCACTCATGCTTCAACTACTATAGGACAAAAGGTGGAAGGAATGGAGTGAGATTTATGTTGATTGTACAGTCCAATAGTTATCCTATCCATAAAAAAAATTAGTGTTACCTTCATCAGTGACATTTGGAATCTTCCATTTGATTGTGACTCCTTTGCTTATTGATATGAACATTAGAGTAGACTTTATATGTTTTTTCTCCTACTTAACATTTCTTTTCAAGACAAGAGACATCTTGTGTGTGCATCTTTGGTTTCTTTTTTCTCAAAGAAGAAAAATGTCCTTTTAGAATTGGATCATTCCCAACATTTATTATATAGACTTTAGCATCACTATAAAAGATTTTATTTGGAGGGATTGCATAATAATTTTATTTTCATTACATTTCCTTGGTATTAAATGGGACACAACTTTTCAAAAAAATTCTGATGTTAATTTGTGTTTCCTATGGAGGAACAATACATATGTTGTGGATAATAATTCCCATTGTATGTGCGAGTAAAATATCCAAGATTCTATCATTTTGCATCCAAAAATGAGCCAAAATATGTCCAACTTTAAGCTTTATAATAGTCATGATTTTATCAAATGTACGATGGCAATGTGATTGCAAGGTCTTTGGCTCATCTCTAGCTCCTTTTGACATTTTGAATTTTCAAAATCTGATACTTGAATAAAAAATTATGAGAGGTTAATGAAGGATTTAAAAACATGTATTTTCAATCAAATCATTAACCACAAAGTATAAAAGAGGTTAAGAAATTCAATAGAAACACATATTTTCTTTCCATTATTTAACCTCCCTCACCAAAATAAAAGTTTAAAAAACTCCCAATATACGCATTTTTATTGAAAATACTAATCTTCTAAAATGCAGGTTAAACTAGAAATAAAATAAGGTATTCTTCAACAAGTTTGTAACCTCTTTGTTGAATTTCAAATACATGAAATCAGGAGGTTAATGAACGTAAATAAAAATTAGTTACTATGTACATCATCAATGCCAAAATGCAAAAAAGTCATTATGGAGAGAGAATGAGAAGAGAGTAATCACTACAAAGAAATGAAATCTTAGCTTGAACAGAGGATGACAATAGGATTTAAAGGTTTCTTGATGAATTTTAGGGGAGATGATCTAATAGCTGTTGGGAGGTCCAATGACTACTACATCTACATTTGAAATCACCCCTAATTATTGCTCATAAAAAATTCTAAGAAATGATAGCCCATGTACTGATTGGTCCATTTGTGCAAAAAAATACTATTTTTTTAGTTAGCAACTATTGGAGGGTGAACATAACTGATTTCAGGTGAACGTATGAAAATACCACTTTTAGACCACCTCCAACTCTACAAGTTCTACAAAAACGTAAATGCAAAAAATCCAAAAGATTAGCTTTAAACTCTTCACTCACTTAGAGAGGTTCACCAAAAAAATTGGCAAGTTTTGACATACAAATTAGGAGTTCAAGGTAGCCGAAGTTAGCATAGGCGGCTGCTAGGTGTCTCCCTGGTGTTTGTGTAACTAAAGGCAGAAAAAGAAAAAAAAAGATGACCATTATTTGTGTCATCTTGTGGTAGAGCCACAGCTACAGAACAATGATTATGAGATGCAATATTAGAAGCTAATAGATAGAAATTGTAATGACCCGTACCAATAGGCCACTAAACAAAACCCTAAATTTAATACACGGCTAAATTATATTGCTGAAATAAGGAAATAATAGTGCCAATGTATTCATTCAATGAAAACCAAATATTTTTACAAATGATAAGTCAATTTTCAGCATTGAAACATTATGACCTAGCACATTACAGACAACCCTAACTGGTTGTATACAATTGAGAACTTATTACAACTACAAATTGAAATGAGAACTTGGATTGATCAAATGGTGGAGACTGAATGCTGAAGATGATATGATGAAAGTGCAACTCCAACTAAAACTCCAAACCAACAATTAAGCATAAGTGAAAGGACTGAAATATCCTTTCCACAGCTGCAATAATTCAGGTGATCTTTCACACCCTCAAAATTGAGTACCAATTGAGAGTTTTCATTCTCAATGGCCAGTTGTGACTACTTGCAAAAGCCCTAGGCTCCACAACACACATCAGCAAAAAGAAATTATAAATCTCGATGATAGGCAATGAGCCCTCAATGCCTATTTATTCTTTTTTCCTTGATAGGTCGGCCCCCCTTTTTAATTTTTGTCCACTTCTTCTAGCAACCTCTAGAAGATTTTTATTTTACTTAATTTATAAAGTTACCTTGTAATATATATTTTTTAATTGATAACTTTATAATTAATTCCTCCAAAAAAATGGGACATTGCAGGTCTACCCCTCCTAAAATTTCTTGGCCTTAAGAAATCTTAATGCTAGATGCTGCAAAATCACTTCTCCCTCCCAAGTAGCATCTTCAATAGGTAAATCTTTCCACTTAACTAGATACTCTCTAATTATTCTCCTATGAAGCTGCTTCTCTCTACTATCCAGAATGGATTCTGGCACTAAGATCAATTTCCCCTCATCATCCAAGGGAGGTAATACTATAGAAGGCATCACATTCTGACCCAATGCCTTTTTGAGGCGTGATACATGAAACACATTGTGCAGTCTACTATCTGTGGGAAGCTCCAACTCACAAGCCACCTCACCAACTTGTTTTATGATCTTGAATGGTCTATAATAGTGTGGCTTGAGTTTCTCTATACCACTCTTCTTAGAGTAGACCGCTTATATGGCTGCAACATGAGGTAAACCATATCATTTACCTCAAAACTATGCTCAGTCCTCTTCTTGTCTGCATATTGTTTTTGTTGATTCTAAGCTCTAGCAATGTTGTCTCTGAGAGTAGCAACTATATCCTTACTTTCCTGTAATAGTTCACCTGCATGGGGTACTTGACTATCTCCCAACAACAAAACTAAGAAACTAGGTGCCTCATTACCATAAAGTGCCATGAAGGGTGTCATTTGTATAGTCATATGATATGTAGTATTGTAACAATACTCACAGAGATATATCCATCTGACCCAAGCTCGTTGTTGATCTGCCACATAATTCCTCAAATACCCTTCCACCCATTTGTTTACAATCTCTATTTGACCATCAGTTTGTGGGTGATAACTAGTACTAGGTGTAAGCTCAGTGCCACACAACTGAAATATCTCTTGCCAAAAGTGACTCATGAAGCGGTTGTCCCTGTCACTCACAATGCTTCGAGGCAAACTGTGTAATCTAAAAATCTCCATGAAGAAAACCTCTACCACCTGAGTTGCTGAGTATGTAGTAGCAATAGGGAAGAAGTGAGCATATTTTGTTAGCCTATCCACCACCACATAGATACAATCGCACCCCTAGGCCTTGGGCAAGCCCGTAATAAAATCCATAGAGATGCACTCCCACTTCCTGTCAGGAATAGGAAGTGGTTGTAGGAGCCCTGCTAGATAACTGTGCTCGTGTTTGTTCTGCTGCCAAACATGACACTCATGCACATACTACAAAACATCAACCTTAAGTCCCTTCCAAGTGAACCATTCCCGCACTAACCTATAAGTCTTGAAATACTCAGGATGGCCTACTGTAGGTGAATTATGGAATGCTCTCAAAATCAACTGCTTCACTTTCGATCCTAGGACTAAGTAAATCCTATTCTTGTAAATGATCAAATCATCTATAAGAGTGTATCTGGTGTCAATTTTTGTCCCATCCACTATAGCAAAGGCTCACGTGTCTTTGGCATATTCTGCTACAATCAAGTGTTGCCAATCCTCTGATATCTAAATCATAGAAGTGAGGTGTGGCCTATGGGATAAAGCATCTGCAACAATATTTTGTGTCCCCTTAACATATGTGATATCAAATTCATATGCTTGTAACTTACTCACCCACTTCTATTGATGATCATTTAGGTCCCGCTATCCCAAAAAGTGCTTCAAACTATTGTGATCAGTTTTAATACAAAATTTTCTGCCCACAAGATACTGTCTGAATTTTGCCAAGGCATGCATGATGGCCAACATCTCCTTATCATATATGTTGAATGATATCTCAGCCCCTCTGAGTTTCCTACTCTCATAAGCTATAGGATGCTTGTCCTGCATGAGTACAGCACCAACTCCCTCTCCAAAAGCATCACATTGAAGCTCAAATGGCTTTGTGAAATCAGGTAATGCTAATATTGGGCATGTAGTCATTATTTCCTTGAACCGCATAAAACACTAATATGCCTCCTAAGTCCACACAAATGCCCCTTTCTTTAGAAAATCTATCATGGGCGCTGCATGTCGTGAGTAGCCACTAACAAACCTACGATAGAATCCACATAGACCAAGGAACCCTCTTAACTATGTAAGGTTCTCTGGTGGTGGCCAATCAACAATAGCACGGATCTTTTCAGGATCCATTCACACTCCTTCTGCACTGATGATGTGTCCAAGATACAACAATTCTATCATCCCCAAATCACATTTGGACTGCTTGGCATACAAGGACTCACTCTGTAAAATGCTTAGTACTATCTCCAAGTGCTCTAAATGTTTCTGCCATGTCCTGCTATAGATCAAAATATCATCAAAGAACACTAGCACAAATTTCCTCAACTGATGGTGGAAGACCTTGTTCATAGTGGACTGAAAAGTGGCAGGTGCATTAGTCAAACCAAAAGGCATGACTACAAACTCAAAATTACCATAATGACATCTAAAAGTAGTTTTTTCAATATCCTACTCTCAAACTCTGATCTAGTGATAGCCTGATCTCAAATCATTTTTTTTGAAATAATAAGCCCCATACAATTTGTCTATCAGCTTATTGATGCATGGGATGGGATACTTGTTCTTTATAGTTCTCTTATTCAATACCCTGTAATCAATACACATTCGTAGAGTATCATCCTTCTTTTTTACCAAAACAACAGAAGATGCAAAGCATGACTTACTTGGTCTAATGTCTCTCATTGCTAGCAACTCATTGATGGTCCTCTCGATCTCATCTTTGAGTCATTTTGGGTGCCGATATGGTGTGATCATGATAGGCTTAGCACCTTCCTCCAACTCAATAATGTGCTCAATACCTCTATCTGGTGGCCTGCCCAGTGGGATCTCACTGAATACCTTCCCATACTTGATTCTCAATTTTTGAATATCTAGATGATATTCAGTCTTATGTTGCCCCTCCTGGGTAGGCATCAAAGTGCATATTTCTGCCCACTCTATATTATTATGTTTGGCTAATCTCTCCAATTGCCTAAATGAGATAGTCCTGACATCACCATTACAGATAGCCTTCAGCACATGAGTCCTACCATCCACCATGAATCATATCTCCATATCCTCCAATCTCAGGGTAACCTCCTTCAAAGAATGCAGCCATTACATCCCAAGTACTATGTCAATGCCACCCATGTTGACCACATGATAGTCCGCCTTAAACTCATAGTTGTTCAAGCGCAAAGGTAGATCTCGCACCATCCTATCACAATGAAGAGTATATCCATCAGCTACCTTAACTCTCAGTCTCTCGAACTCCTCAGTAATGAGTCCACATCTCTCCACAAATTGTGCATCAATGAAATTATGCATGGCACCTGTATCCAATAGAGTAATAATCTTTTGTCCTGCCAAGACTCCCCAAAATTTGAAAGATCCCTCTCTTTGAATACTAGACAGACGTGCCTCCTGTAAATGTATCTCTGGAGCCTCTTTTTTCTCAGCACTATCCACCTCTTGTTCACCCTTTGCCTCATCAGGATCCTCATCGTGGTGCTTTGAGATTTTTGAATCTGAACCTTCATAATAAGCCCACATCACCCGATTAGCCTTCTCCTTAGGCTTCATAGGACAATCATGGCCAAACTCATAGGGACCTTTGCAAAAGAAGCATAGCTTCTTCTTACATAGGTCATTAAGTGTTTCCTTATCCCAAGGTGCAGCTAGCTTTTCTTTTGAGTCACTAACCTTCTCTTTACCCTTGCTGAATTCCCCTTTGTTATCTCTAAATGATGAAGAACTCTTTGAACTAAATCGGTTTGCTGGAGCTGCAAGTTCCATACGACGAGCTTTCTTCATGGCTTCCTGTAATGTAGGAGGATCAAAGGCCTTTACTCACCCCTTGAGTGGTTTAGTTAATCCTGAAAGAATTGATTAATATCAATTCTACACAACCCAAGAAGAACCTGTTAGCCAATAACCTATCACAAAAGAAGAATAATGGAGAAGAAGAAAAGTTCCTCTCAAATGTGAAAAATGCATAAGAGATTATGAAAAAAGTACAAGGCTCAACCTTATAAAGGTGAGATAGAAACCCTAAACTAAAAAACTAGGTTGCACATTATTATTTAATAATTAATTAATAATGCACCTAAATGAAGCTTAAGTAACTAGAGTAATAGAAACTTATATAATTAAATCAATATGATTTAATTAATAAGTATAAATAAAAAAATACTCTAATACCCCCCCTTAAGCTAAAAGCAAGGAGTAAGCTTACCTAGCAAAGAAAAGCTATGAAAGCAAAAACAAGTGGGTCCCAGCAATAAGGCCTGATCAAGTACCCAATACAAAGAAATCTCTATAAACTAGAGTAAAGGAGAAAACCTAGTGGGAAAAACCCCTCTCCAAAAAGAGATGTAATGACTTCAAGAGACTCTCTCAAAGCCATAAGTACAATGCATGACTTTAACCCCCCCCCGTGAGAGAGGGTCGAGGCTCCAAAGCCCCCAGAATGAAAGAACCCCTGGATCAATGAACAAACCACTGTAACTCCAATGCAAAGGAGTGAAAGGTAGTGGACACTGTAGAGGGAACCTCAAAAGATGAGGTGTCACTGGTAGGTCGAGCTGATGCTCAAAGGAGTAGACATGAGGATCCTGAAAGGGAATCCCCAATGTAAGTGGTATGATAGGTGTGCTGACACTGTCATCAAAGAGGAGATGAATGTCCTCTGTAGAATCCTCAACAACTGCACCTAGTGGCTCGACAAATGGAGCTAGAGGATCAAGTAGTGCTGAAGAACTCTACTGAACAGAAAAGAGCTCAAGAGGAGGTGGCAAGGCAATCACAACAGTAGTCTCAGGAACCACACAGAGGTTCAAGAAACCTGACTATACCACATGATGCTCTCTCAAAGGAGGAGAGTTGTGCTCTGGAAAAGGTGGACCAAAGTGTGAAAAGGAGTGGAAACGGGTGGAAAGATCAACTGTCCTTGTAGCAACAATACCTCCTATCATACTATCCTAGATGAAAACTCAATTTGGAGTGAACTCAACTGTCTTCCTAGACCCACTGTGACAAATCTGATAAACTGAGAGAAGATTTGTAGATAGAGATGGAACATACAACACATCATTGAATGTGCCATCCTGAATGCATACAGTGCCTTTCTTGAAAACTATCATAATAGTGTTATTCCCAATGATAATAAGGGGAATAGGAGAAGCTTCAAAAGAAGAGAAGATCTCTCGAGAAGATGACATATGGTGAGAAGCACCTGAATCTAGTATCCAAGGGACATGTGAAGGGAATGTGAAAGAAGCTCGTAATGCATGACCCTTTCCAAGATCTTGTTCAACTGTAGGATTGATAGAAGAAGACTGATAAATAGACCCCTATGAGTCAGAAGAGGATGGAGAGGAAAGATTTCTCTTCTGAAGAAGAGCTTGCAAATCCGCTATCTATTTCTCATAACCATCAAACTTCTTTTGATAAAAAAGTGACTCATCATGTGTTCGCTTTTGACAATAGGAACATGTAGGTCTCTCAATCTTCTATTTCTCCTTCTTAGAAGAAGATGGTGGGCTAGTAGAGTGTTGAGAAGAGGAATCTGATAACTACTTTTGCTTCTGTGTGCTTTGAGGTGGCTTGGCAATCAATGCTTGTGACTGTGAACCTGTAAGAGAATCCATTTGGGTGAGCTTTGATTTCTCATGAGTCAACCAGTCACAAAAAGTCTCAAAAGAGGGCATAACATGTCATGCACCTAGAGCATCCATAGTGGAGTAGAAGGTAGAAGTGAAAATCTGATAAGGTCCTCGAAGCTTGGACAGTATCAGAAAGATACACTCATTATCAAATTTTGTCTTTCCTGCAACCTGTAACATAGATCAAAGAGACTTGAATTTCATCAAGAAATCCTCAATGCTGGTGAATGATTCGGGAATCAAGGAGGTAAACTCCACATCTATTTGTAGAATCCTAAACTGATTCATTGTGCCAAATAAGGTTGAAAACTTGTCCCACATAGCCTTGGGTGTATTCAAATCATCCAGGTGAAACAATAACCCCTCTGAAATATTCATTGCAATGAGGCCCATTGCCTCATCCATTTTATTGCGCTACATAAGAAGCTCATAAGGCCTCTGTAGAACTAGCTGAGTCGCATCAAGACATGATCATAATCCCTTTGCCATAAGCAATCTGGTCATCTGTCCTTTCCAAGTATGATAGTTGTGTGGTGTAAGGTAGGCGACATAGGAGTCTGCCATTGAGAGAAGAAGACGGAAGTAGAAGGATCTTATTCTAAATTAAAGTACAGAAAAGAAAAATCCCCCCCACAAAAAATAGTGATATCCCTCAAATACCAAAGAAAACAACTATAGAAAGTATAAAAACTGAGAAAAGAATCTGGATTTCAGATGTAGAGAAGAGGGAAACAGAAGTATCTACTTCAATGCCAAAAATGAAAGCTCAAATGAACTTGAAATCAAATGAAACTAGTATCATTATCTTCGTCTTTGAACTAGCTTTCTGGTGCTTCTTTTGAATTGGAAAAAGACCTTTGTATGCCCAAGCTATGGGCAAAAAGCCAACTGTAGGTCCAAAAAAGGAGCTCTCTGGAAAATTATAGACTTAGGAAAAAATTTGATAGCCGTACGGCCATCATATGACATTTTGATGACATCATCGCTAAAAGTGCACTGATGTGGCAGTTGACTGGGCGCTGATGTCAATGGTTGACTGGTCACTGATGTGGTGGTTGACTGGATGCTGACATCACTGGATGATTGTGCGTAGATGTGGCACCTTGAAATGTGTGCCCAAAATTGTGCCAAAATTTTTGCCAAATTTGGAAAATCTCCAAAAAACTCGCCAAAAATGGCAGATCTCACCAAAAAATTGCCAAAAATGGTGGATTTCAAAAAACTCACCAAAAAATGGCAGAAGAAGGAAAAACAAATTTTTTTTAAAAAAAAATTAAAATGCCAAAATAAATGGCATGCGTACCACTAGTGCAGAGGTACCGCAAGTGTACTTCACTGGTGCATGCACAGGTACTACACTGACGCGTATTGCCTGCGCAAGGTACCCTCTGACACAAGCATACCAGCGTCAAAAAAAAAATTTGTTTGAAAAGTTTTTTAAAAACTTTTTCAAATGCATAAACAACTTTTTAAATAAAAGTTGTAATAAAATACATTTTTCAATTTTTTTAAAAACACTGAAATTAATATTTTTTTATGCAATTTTTTGAATGCACGTTTTTCAAAAAGATTTACCTCAAAAAGCGTACCAATGGCTAAATTTTTTATAGATTGTTCTGGTAATCAAAATAGGTCAAATTTTATATCAAAATTCTCTGGATCGATCCTCTGAATCCATTGGTGAGGTCTATTTTGGCTCAAGAAGCCTCCAACAAAAGTTTATGCCCAAATCCAACCAAAAAAAAATTTTGAAAGATCAAACTATTGAAGCTCCAGAAAATTCTTCAAATCAAGAACAAGCAGCCATAGATTTGAGCTCTGATACCATGAAAGAATTGATTAATATCAATTCTACACAACCCAAGAAGAACATGTTAGCCAATAACCTGTCACAAGAGAAGAATAATGGAGAAGAAGAAAAATTGCTCTCAAATGTGAAAAATGCATAAGAGATTATGAAAAAAGTACAAGGCTCAACCTTATAAAGGTGAGGTAGAAACCCTAAACTAAAAAACTAGGTTGCACATTATTAATTAATAATTAATTAATAATGCACCTAAATGAAGCTTAAGTAACTAGAGTAATAGAAACTTATATAATTAAATTAATATGATTTAATTAATAAGTATAAATGAAAAAATACTCTAATAAATCCCTTTGTGAATAAAATAACTAGCCTCCTTTCTGAAATCTCAGGCACCATCACTGCAAGCTTCTAGAAGTCATTGATAAATTGTTCTAAGCCTCCTAACTGTCTCAACTGGGCTAACTCCTAGAAATAAACTTCAGGATTTTTTTTATCAAACCTTTCTATCAATCTATCCACAAACTCTTGATAAGTGGTTACCTGATTGTGTTGCAATGTGATCATCCCATGTGTCCACCAATCACGTGCTGCCCCATCTAAGTGTAAAGTGGCATACTTGAGTGCTTCAATTTTTGTCATAGTCTTCGGAGATAAGAAAGTATCCACCTTATGAATCTAAGCATGAGCAGTCATTTTTCCACTGCCATCAAATGTGGGTAACACCAACTTGTTGGTGACCTGTTGCAACTCATTGTGTTTATCTATTTGCTTCTGCCTAGCAACTCTATAGTTCAGGTACCTATCAAATGTCCATCCATCCTGTACATATTCTAGTAATAGATCCCACTTATTCCTCGCTTGTCAGAGTTCATCTACAATATATGTTACCATAGCATTAGGTGTGCGTGCTAGAATTTTTTCTCTGAATGTAGGACGTGTGGGTCTGTCAGTTGTTCCAGACCGTGTCCTATGTTGTGATTCTGCTATGCTCCTATCATCCTGGTCATTATTATGATTATTACTCCTATTTTCTCCAATCAAATGTTGCATCATAACCATCATTGCTTGTGTACTTGCCTCTATTGACTGTAGAAGCCTCTCTTGTTGTTGTAAAGTCTCATCATCTCGCACACTTCTGGATGTGCTTTGAGAATGTCTCTCAGCCATATTCTTAGTTATGCTGGTTCCTTTGTAAACTAAATTAAATGGTGGCTGGGTAACCCTATCAGGCTGGCAGGAACCTGCTTTGATACCACTGTAATGACCTGTATCAATAGGCCACTAAACAAAACCCTAAATTTAATACACGGCTAAAGTATATTGCTGAAATAAGGAAATAATAGTGCCACTGTATTCATTCAATGAAAACCAAATATTTTTATAAATGATATGTCAATTTTCAACACTAAAACATTATGACCTAGCACATTACAGACAACCCTAACTGGCTGTATACAATTGAGAACTTATTACAACTACAAACTGAAATGAGAACCTGGATTGATCAAATGGTGGAGACTAAATGCTAAAGATGATATGATAAAAGTGCAACTCCAACTGAAACTCCAAACTAGCAATTAAGCACAAGTGAAAGGACTAAAATATCCTTCCCATAGCAACAATAATTCAAGTGATCTTTCACACCCTCAAAATTGCATACCAATTGAGCATTTTCATTCTCAATGGTCAATTGTGACTATTTGCAGAAACCCTAGGCTCCACAATGCACATTAGCCAAAAGAAATAATAAATCTTGATGATAGGCAATGAGCCCTCAATGCCTATTTATTCTTTTTTCCTTGATAGGTTGGCCCCCCTTTTTAATTTTTCTCCGCTTCTTCCAGAAACCTCTAGAAGATTTTTTTTAATTTAATTTATAAAGTTACCTTGTAATATATATTTTTTAATTGATAACTTTATAATTAATTCCTCCAAAAAAATGGGACATTACAGAAATTATCGTAAATTGTCCACATCATGGAAAATTTACAATAGAATATGAGCATCCATTCAAATAAAATGCATGACCAAGATTTTCGGTATAGTAACAACTTCTATAGGAGTAGTCCATTCAAATCCAACAATGCTTGATATGTTTGACATAATATTTCAACCAAAGATGTGGCCTTATGAACATGTGTTTGCAGATAAAAATAGGTGAAGCACAATGTTGGTTGGTAGCATGCACTAATTGCAAAGTGTTCAAAGCTCGTGGAAAATTGCTTATACTTTCAAGCAAGTGTAACTATTGGAGGTGGTTTCCAATATCATGAAACTTATGCAACGAATAATAGTTTTGGTAATTTTAATAGTAAGGTTACTCTTGGCTTTGGGACCGTATACAAACTATGAGAAATATTAAAAACTAAATTCACAACTCACAACCCTAAACCTAAAATTTCACAACCCTTAAATTTTACTCGGCACAAACTATTATCGAGTGCCAAAAAATTGCTAGACACTTTAATAAACCAAGTGGTAAGAGAGTGTTGAGTGAACTCAGAAAATGAAGAGAAACTCGGTAGACACTGGATATCGAGTGAGGTTGGTAGATGAATTTCGATTGAACTCGGTAGCCAATGCAGGGTGTGATTATCGAGTGAACTCGGTAGGCAATGCGATTATCGAGTGAACTCGGTAGCCATTGGAGAGAGGAGCCCAGAAGAAGAGAATGCCGAGTGAGCTTGGCAATAACTATAAAGTTTTAAAAACTCAAATAAAGAGCAAACTGAGTGACATACATCCAACATGAACTTTTCCACCATTAAAACCAGAGAACCCAAGGCTTAAAATATTCAACAATAAACTTCACAAATGCTAAGAAACAATGGATTCACGTATGTTTGTTTACTTTCTATACAACTTAGATTCAAACTATTACAAAATCTGGGAGCATTCAACCTCAACTAGAAAACCCTAAATTGGTAAAACTTGAACAACTTCAATACTTAGAAACTTTAAACTTGCAGCTCTAATGGCTGCATACAATAATGCCTGGAGCAATCACTGCTTCAACAGGAAAAATGAAACAATAAACTATGAACTATGAACTTACAGAATGATAGGTGGAAACATGTGCAACTGCAGGCACGAAAATGATTCCTTCTATCTCTATAACGACTGATCTGCTGATCACTTTTCTTCTTTCTTCTCTGCAACTTCTAAGCTCTTCAACTTCAACTTCTACTACTAGTCAAATGGAATAGAACATTCCTTTTTGTCATACTTGCAAAATGTTTTCCCCCTCTTTTTAGATTTCAAAATTTCACCTATTGCATTCATGTTTATGACTGTTTTGCAATCCATCAGGGGTGGTAGGTGGGTGTTTGGCTCTAGGGAGAAACGACCAACTGCAATTAATATTCCAACACTCCCCCTTTATCCCAAGCCAAACAAAAAAAGATCACTACTGATCCAAATCAACTACATCAAGACACTCTCTTAGGTGTACAAAAGTTCCAATCCCTAATGGCTTGGTAAAAATGTCTACTAGCTGCTTCTTAGACTTACAAAATTCTATTTTGATACCCCCATTCTCCATCAACTCTCTGATGAAGTGATATCTGATCTCAATATGTTTACTTCTCCTATGGAAGACTGGATTCTTGGACAAAGCAATAGATGAGATGTTGTCATAATAAATTGTGGTTCCATCCTCTTGCCTTTCATTCAAATCTGTTAAGATCCTCCTTAACTAGATAGCTTGACATGTTGTTGCATTTGCTGCTATATACTCAACCTTTGCTGTAGATTGAGCAACAATAGGTTGCTTCTTGGATGCCCATGATATTGCACCCAATCCCATGTGGAACATATATCCAGAAGTGCTCTTCCTATCATCTATACTTCCAGCCCAATCACTATCAATGTAACCAACCAACTTGAAATCTTTATTTGCAGTATACAAAATTTCAAATCCCTTGGTACCTTTCACATACCTTAGGATCCTCTTTCCCACTTGCGAATGAGAATCCTTTGGTGTTTCCATAAATCTGGAAATCAAACTTACTACATGCATTAAGTCTGGCCGAGTTGTAGTCAAATACATTAAACTTCCAACCATACTCTTGTATAGTGTTGGATCCATTCTCTTTCTAGAGTCTTCCTTGCTCAACTTCAGACCTATTGCTATTGGTGTGGGGCTGCTTTACTATTCTGCATTTTAAATCTCTCCAAGATCTACCTTGCATATTTTTCTTGAGAGATGAAGATGCCATCATGCATTTGTTTTACTTCTATGCCTAGAAAGTATTTTAAGAGACTTAGGTCTATCATTTCAAATTCACTTTTCATGGCCTCTTTGAACTCACCAATTAGAGCCTTGTCATTAGCAGTAAAAACGAAATCATCTACATACAAGACAACAATCAAAACATTTACATTTGTTGCCTTGATGTAAAGAGTGGGCTCACCATTGCTTTTGCTAAACCCATTGCTCATCAAATATGAGTCAATCTTGTTGTACCATGCCCTTGGAGCTTGTTTGAGCCCATAAAGAGCTCTCTTCAATCTATATACTTTATTCTCTTCACCTGCAACTTCATAACCAGATGGCTACTTCATATATACTTCTTCCTTCAATACACCATTTAGAAAGGCAGACTTCACATCCATTTGAAATACCTTCCATTTGTGTTGAGCTGCAATTGCTATGATAGCACACACCGTTTCCATTCTTGCAACCGAGGCATAGGTCTCATGATAATCTCTGCCATACTGCTGTTTGTAGCCCTTGACTACCAGCCTTGCCTTATGCCTATCAATCTTGCTTTTAGCATTGCATTTGGTCTTATAGACCCATTTCACTCTAATCACTTGCTTCTTGGGAGGCAATTCAGTTAGCTCCCATGTCTCATTCCTTTCTATAGCATCTATTTCCTCATCCATGGCCTTACACCATTCTTCTCCTTAACAGCTTCTTCAAAATATATTGGATCACTATGAGAAAATAATGCAAAATTAACACTCTCATCATAATCTTAATACCTTTCATCTTGATATATCTCCCTAAGACTCTTGGTCTTTCTTGGTAATAGGGAGGAGAGTGTGGGATCAGAATCTTCACTGTTGCTGCTTGGCACTAACACTCGGTCATGCCTAGAGGAGCTTGGCAATGACTAAGGCTGCTTGCATCTTCTTCTATCTACTCCTACTTCTTGATGTTCATCAACATCCTCTTCACTCATAATTGGCACTTTACTTGAAGTGCTCGGTGACTCATCAATTTGACCAAGACTGATTTTCAAAAAATTTCACATCTCTTGAAAGCATCATCTTGTTGTTCAATAGGTCATACAATCTATATGCCTTTGATTCTGAGTTGTACTTTGTCAAGATGCACTTCACTCCTTTGTCATCCAATTTCTGCCTTTTCTCTTTAGGCACATGTGCATATGCAACACATCCAAACACCCTTAGGTGTTCAACTGTCCATCTTCCTCGTGACCATGCTTCCATTGGAATTCTATCACAGACTGCCTTTGTAGGACACTTATTAATTAGGTAAACTACTATTGCCATAGCCTCTCCCCAAAATTCAGTTGGGAGACCTTTCTCTTTCATCATGCTCCTTGCCATTTCAACAATGGTCCTGTTCTTTCTTTCAACCACTCCATTCTGCTATGGTGTATAGCTGGTTGTGAGCTCTTTCTTTATACCATATTTCCTGCAAAAATTTACAAAAGAATTGGAGGTATACTCCCCTCCTTTATTTGATCTTAGGACTTTGATATAGTGTCCACATTCTTTTTCAGCCTGAGCTTTAAATTCTACAAATTTTTCAAATGCTTCAGATTTATTCTTTAAGAAATACACCCATGTCCTACGACTGAAATCATCAATGAATGTCATGAAATAAGTACTCCCCCCAATGGAAGTAACTTGCATAGGACTGACTAGGTCAGTATGCACTAACTCTAATGGATATCTAGCCCTCCTAGAATTTTCAGAATTAAAGGGAAGGCTATGTTGCTTACCCAAAATACAAGCCTCACACTTGTCATATGAATTTCCTATTCGTGGCAAACCTTCTACCATTCTTTTATTTGACAATAAATTTAAACTAGCATAGCCAAGATGACCATACCTGAGGTGCCATAGCCGTGAGGGGTCTTCAATCATACTCCTTAGAGCTGATTGTGTGGGAGGTGCAGCACCAACTTGAGATGAGAAACATGTCTCTATCTTCAAGGGAAACATTTTGTTCTTTGTCATTTGAATTGCTGCAAGTAAGTTCTTGCTCCCATCCTTTTCATGAATGACACACGTGTCATTCTCCATCAGCACTTTGTATCCATTTTGAATGATCTGACCAATGCTCATCAAATTGTGCTTCATACCAGGGGCAAAATATACATTTTGTATTTCCTTCTTCTCACCTTTCTTGGTGCGGACCATAATAGATCTTTTGCCCACAACTGGTAGGGTTCCATTGTTACCCTTTTTAATCTCAAATTTGAAACTCTTTTCAATGAATGAAAACAAGATCTCATTACCACTCATGTGGTTGCTACATCCACTATCAAGGTACCAAACCTCAGGGCTTTCTTCTTCACCAACATTACACATGATGAAGGCAGTGGCATTGTTTCCACTTCCCATGTTTACATCAGCCACATTTGCATGTTTTGACTGATCATTTTGCTTCTTCCAGCATTCATTTGCATAATGCTCATATTTATGACAGTAGTAGCATTCTACATTACTCTTATTTGAGTTATAATTTTTCTTACCTCATTTTGAGGCATTTTGTGAGCTACTTACTCCATCTACTCTTCCTGAGCTTTCTGCTGCAGCATTTCTTTGTCCTTCATTACCTCGGCCTCTGCCTCTGGAGTTTTTGCTTGAGCCATTTCTTCCTCTCTCCCTTCCTCTTGGATTTGATTGAGCCTTGAATGCTTGCTCTTGGGAAGAAGAAGACGCAGATCTATTGATCCTATGCTCATGGGTTTGAAGAGTACCCATCAACTCATCCATTGTCAAAACAGTGAGGTCTTTTGCCTCTTCTATGGTCATGACCAAATTGTCATATTTATGAGGTAAACTCCTCAAAATCTTCTCTACTATCCTCTGCTCTTGATAGTCTTCTCCATTTGACTTTAGTTGGTTAATCACATTAAAGGTCCTTGAACTAAAGTTTGCAACTGATTCATTTTCTTTCATCTGAAGGTTCTCAAACTCCCTCCTTATATTCTGTAGCTTTACTGTACGAACTTTATCATTCCCCTTGAAGTTCATCTCAAGGATATCCCAAGCTTCTTTTGCATAATTTGCTACTGCAATCTTTGAAAATACTATCTCTGTCATTGCTACTTTAATCAAACTTAATGCCTTTGCATCTTTTCTCCTTGACTCTTTCAAATGAGTCTTTTGTGCATTTGTGAGGGCAGCATACTGAGTTGGGTTTTTTCACATCATTGAACCCATTAACTATAAACTCCCACAAATCATTTGCAACCATAATGGTTTTCATCTTCTTTGCCCATGTATCATAATTTTGCCCATTAAAAGATGGTGGCTACTGCCATATCTTTCCTGCATCTCTTGCCATGTCAAATATCTCAAGAAAAAAAATGCCCTAACTCACTATGGATGTGGGGTCTCAAAGCTTTGATACCATGTGTGAAATATTAAAAATTAAATTCACAACTCACAACCCTTAAATTTTACTTGGCACAAACTATTACCGAGTGCCAAAAAATTGCTCGGCACTTTAATAAACCGAGTGGCAGGAGAGTGCCGAGTGAACTCGGCAAATGAAGAGCAACTTGATAGACACCGGATACCGAGTGAGGTCGGTAGATGAATTCTGAGTGAACTCAGTAGCCAATGCAGGGTGTGATTACCGAGTGAACTCGGTAGGCAATGCGATTATTGAGTGAACTCAGTAGCCATTGGAGAGAGGAGCCCGAAAGAAGAGAATGCCGAGTGAGCTCGGCAATAACTATAAAGTTTTAAAAACTCAAATAAAGAGCAAACCAAGTGATAGACTTCCAACGTGAACTTTTCTACCATTAAAACCAGAGAACCCAAAGCTTAAAATATTCAACAATAAACTTCACAAATGCTAAGAAACAATGGATTTATGTATGCTTGTTTGCTTTCTATACAACTTAGATTCAAACTATTACAAAATCTGGGAGCATTCAGCCTCAACTAGAAAACCCTAAACTAGTAAAACTTGAACAACTTCAATACTTAGAAACATTAAACTTGTAGCTCTAATGGCTGCATACAATAATGCCTGGAGCGATCACTGCTTCAACAGAATAAATGAAACAATAAACTATGAACTATGAACTTACAGAATGACAGGTGGAAACATGTACAACTGTAGGCACAACAACGATTCCTTCTATCTCTGTAACAATTGATCTGCTAATCACTTTTCTTCTTTCTTCTCTACAACTTCTAAGCTCTTCAACTTCAACTTCTACTACTGGTCGAATGGAATAGAACATTCTTTTTTGTCATACTTGCAAAATGTTTTCCCCCTCTTTTTTAGATTTCAAAATTTCACATACCGCATTCATGTTTATGACTGTTATGCAATCCATCAAGAGTGGTAGGTGGGTGTTTGGCTCCAGGGAGAAACGACCAACTGCAATTAATATTCCAACACAAACATCAATGAAATCTTGCAATGATTTAAACATCAGTTAAGCTTAATTTCTAGACTAAAAGTGTGATTGCATAAAATGGTCTTTAAGCAAAACATGGTGATTTCATAATCATTATACTAGCAAATGCATGTCCATTGTTTAGCCAAATGCTTGAAACCTGTGTTGCCTCAAGAGACGAATTGGAAGGATTTCAGAAAGCAGAGAAATTGGTTTTCATTGAAAATCCTTTAAACTATCAAGAACATGCAGTAAACAAATTATTATGTAAAAGGAAAAATTGCTTTTGATACCTTTAAGTAATTGTAATGCACCATTCAAAGTCGATGGACGACTCTCTCGGGAAATTTCATGCAATAGTTGCTGGTGACTTTTTTGACAGTATCTATGTTTATACATGTGCATAGAGATACATTGCCGGCAATTTGTTTGACAGAATGACAATCTTGGGATGTGATGATTGACAAGGCGCGTGGCCTTCACCACTACCTTGGCTAAAATAATTATCAACTTGCAGCAAGGGAATACATGACTAGCTCATGGGTGTGCTTTTATTAGTGCACGATAGTTCTTTGACAAAATGTCAAATCAACATTGGTGCGCGAACGTTAAGGAAGATGGCATTGGGCATGATATATCCACGCTGCCAACTAAGATTGCAGAAACATCCGAACACTAGCACACAATGCGATTCTAATCTCCCACTATCGACCACAAAATGTTTTTGAGTGCTAAAATGGATCCTCATTGTTGAAGAATATGCATGAAAACACAATTTGGTGAATGGTATTTAAAAGTTTTAAGAAAATATAATCTGCAGAAAGCCAAACTGTACACCCATGTGGTAGTATGTGTCAATAAGAAAGCTCATCGAGGAGAATGCATGGGAGCATACATAGGAAGGCGAATTGGTTATGAAGGCTCTATGAGCTATACCAGCGAGTACAGTGTGCTGAAAATGTGAGTTAATTACTTAAATTGCTGCAAAGATATGAAAGCATTGTTGCAATGAACTTATTAAAGATTGCACACAATTTGTGTATTGCAAGAGATTTCAACTTCTATGGAAGAAAAATGCACGCAAATTATAAAGATATATACCCTAGTCCCATTACCAAATGTTGAGACACTCTATAGGACATTATTAAAAGAATGCATCAATGAAAGTTTGCCTGATGAGATGAAAGGAAATGGTTACCATGAAGAAGATGGAGATAGTTTTGATATATATTAATCTCATTCTACTTTCATAAGTTGTATTGCAGTCGAACCCCTTTTCTTGAACAAAGTTATGATGGGTTCATTCAAGCTAGAGATACCAAGAAGGAAGTATTTGACATGGTTATGATGGGCTCATTCAAGCTAGAGATACCAAGAGGGAAGCATTTGACATGGTGTACATGGGAGATGATTCCATTTCTTCCATCTATTCACCGTATAACTGCCAACCCATTTATTTCTCAGAGGGATATGGACCAATAAATTATGTCGTGCAAGGCCGAGGGAACCCCTAATGGAGGTGACCAAGTCCCTAGAAAATAATCACACAAGGGAAACACAAAACAAGATACAAGATTTGATAGAAAATCCAACTCTTTTTATTCATAAACAATTGTTTACATGCAATGTGTCGAGCCAGAAGGCCTTCCTAGTTATGAGCAAATACAAATAGCAATTACATAAATAGTTATGCAAGATCTCACAAGATCCTAAAAAACCCTAGCGAGCCTAGATCGGTAACACCACAACAACTAGATAGAAACATCAAGAGAGATCTAAACATGTTCTTGCGATCCACCAAGCAATCTCCACTCAGCTACTAGCTCTGCTAACTTTAATCCTCTTGGCTACACATCTCTACCTAACTCTCTACTTTTGACTCTTATGCCTGAAACACTACCCAAACCCCTCTTTTATATTTGCACGAACACAAGTCAGCCTATTGCAAATATAATCATCTAGAACCCAAATAAATATAATATTGCTTAGTTGGCTTACAATAATCATTAATTGCACATAGGGGAAAGAACCAAGAACCAAAATAGGTTCCCACACATCCCACAATTGATCCACATGACAATCAGTTACAACACAAATCACTCAAGTTGCCTGATCAATCTCCCAAGAACATCCACTCAATGAGCCAAACCCTTTAGTATTAGTAGCAACCACCGAGCATGTCAAGTATACGTCGAGCACACTTAGCAAGCACATCCACCAAGCTCCCATATGATCACCAAGCACTAGTTCCACCAAGAAGATAATCAACCAAGCACCACAAGGATAACCAAGTTCCTTCAGCCACTTCCTCAGGTGAAACTACAACCAAGAACTACCCTAATAATGACTGAGAATCTCCTCCTTTCAACTGAGTTCCCCAACTCCAAGGACAAAACCACTTCATCATATAGGATTGCCAACTACCCTAGGATGCTCATGCATTAGGCAACCTAGTGCAAAAAGATATTCTTAATAGTTGGGAGAACATCTATTGGGATTCAACTCATAAACCCCAAACTGGTTCTTCACATACATGTCCTTCAAGTCCTCAACTTGTTCACTCCTTACTCTATTCCAGTTCTACAAATCTTTTCTTGCAATAGACAAATATTTACTTTGCCTCTGTACATCCTTCCTTGATGTACCACAGGTATGTTTTCCATGCCGATTTCTAACCCCTCAAGAATCCTTCAACTCAACTCACCTACCAAAATTCAAGTTCATCCTACTGAGTTCTGCATTCTCCAAAGGAATTAGGAAAAACTTCCTTCCATCCTTCTCAACAGTAAATACATTCTTTTGATATTGCTATCAGGATTTAACTATGTGGTTTTTGAGTCAAACTCATTGACCCATGTTTCATGAGTAGTGATTCACACATTAATCCACCTCTCGTGAGAATAAATGGAACACTTAGCACTCATTGGATCTAGGTGATGTTCACAGAGGTGAAGCACTAGGACTTCCAAAGAGGTCACCCATCCCAGCACTACTCCAACTTGAGCATGCTTAACTATGGAGTTTCCTCCATGGATTAAGCATGGAGGAAACTTTGTAGTTAAGAACACTCGAGCTAGAGTAGCACTAGGATGGGTGACCTCCTAGGAAGTCCTAGTGCTTCACCTCTATATCACCTAGATCCAATGAGTGCTAATTGTTCCATTTATTCTCATGAGAGGTGGATTCATGTGTGAATCACTACTCATGAAACATGGGTCAATGAGTTTGACTCAAAAACTATAGAGTTAAATCCTACTAGCAATATCACAATTTGACTTGCTATGGAAATATCTCCTACTTATCAAATATATTCTTGACACAACCATACATTTACCTGCAATCATACTGCCAAGGTCTACCAAGTAATATGTGACAACTACTCATGTCCACAATATCACACAACACTTGATCCACATACTGTCCAATCTGAAAATCAACAAGACACTACTCCCTCACTTCCAAAACATGTTCATCTTGCAACCAATTGATCCTATATGGACAAGGATATCTCACCCTCTTCAAATAAAATTTCTGAAACATCTCCTCGGCAACTAGGTTATTAGTACTACCACTATCCACAATCACATTCCACTAATTACCTCTAGATGTACATCGAGTCCTGAACAAATTCCTTCTTTGACAAGTTTCCAACACCTTCTTACCAAAAAACACTCATTGAGCTAGCAAGCTATCTTCCACCTCAAGCTCATTCAATGAGTCCTCATTCTCATTCACCAAATCAATTCTTCTATCATATACCATCCTAACAGCATTGGGACATTCAAATGATCATTGTCCATCTTCACCTCATTTGTAGAAAGTACCTTTAAATCCAAGTCTACATATTATTCTCCTTGGTTCAATAGGTTTTCATTCACCCTCAGCAATCAATTTATCCTTCACTGACTTTTTGTTCTTCTCCTTCCCTCAGGAATTACCTTGGTGTCTTCTCTTCAATTTATCTTTTGCCTTCAGAACATATTGATAAGCATCCTCAACTGTATCAATCTTTAAGATAACAATCTCATCCTAAATATTAAATCTCAAGCCATTAATTCATCTAGCCACCTTTTCCTTAGAAAGTTATCTATGTTCTAACCAAATTCTAAACTTGTAAAAATCCTCGGTATAATCCTTCACAGTTGTATCCTTTTGTTTCAGATTTTGCAATCTCTTAAACAACTCAAGTTCATAATCCTTAGAAATGAACTTAGCTTTCAATTTTATCACCATTAATCTCCACCTATAGATTTTCATTTCACCTTCCTCTTCTCTATCTCTCTGCAATTCTTTCCACCACAAAGCATTATGTGATTTCAACATAGAATGTGCCAACCTGACTTTGAGCGGATCACCAATATCCTCTAAATCAAAGCAATCTTCCAACTCACCAATCCAATCAATCATGTCCTTGGGATTCAAAGTTCTTGAGAAATTAGAAACATCCATCTTATGCTTCAATTTCAACTGAGCTCCAGATCTATCCAACCAACCACTTTTGTCTTCCACAGATCTCTCCAACTGTTTGACTATGTCCTCACCACTAGATCAAACAACTTCAAAGTCTTCCCCATAACCATCTTTTGTAGCCATGTTCCTCGATAGATCAACTATGGCTCTCATGATCTTAGTGACCATATCATTTTTCATCAACTTCATCTTAGATCTAAAATATGATATAACCTTCTCTGAAATCTTAGTCTCCACCACATCACAAAGATTTGCAATCACCACAGGGTCCAATCTTCTCAGGGGAATCTTCCAACATCTTCACAAACCCTCTACAAAAATCTCACCCTATCACCTTGTGACAATATGAGTTATTTGTAAGTCAGGTCGCAACCTATCACCTCACTCGAACAACAAGAAAGGGTCTCACAAGTCTAGGAACACAAATCTATAATAATAATTGCATGGAATCTCTATAACCATGCTCTAAAAATCACCAACTAGAGAAAACCCTCTCTCTGATACCACCTAACATAGTACAAGGCCGAGTGAACTTCCAATGGAGGTCACCAAGCCCCCAGCAAACAACCACATAGTGGAAACAAAATGCAAGATACAAGATCTAATAGAAAATTGAATTCTTTTTATTCATAAAGAATTGTTTACATGCAATGTGTCAGGCTATAAGGCCTTCCCCAATATGACTACATACAAAAATCAATTACGGAAATAGTTCTACAAGATCCAAACAAACCCTAGCTAGCCTAGATCTCTAACACCATAGCAACTAGGAAGAAACTTTGTGAGAGGTCTAAACTTGTGCTCCCAAGATACTAAACAATCTCCTTGTTACCCAACCCCACACTCAACTACTAGCTCTACCAAATTCGATCCTCTTATCTACACATCTCTAGCTTACTTGCATGACCGCATGTTAGTCTGTTGCAAATAGAATAATCTAGAATACAAATAAACATAACATGCCTTATTAGACTTACAATAATCATTAAATACACATAGGAGAAATAACAAAGAACCCAAATAGGTTCCCACACATCCCACGATCAATCTACATCACAATCAGGTACAATACAAATTAAATACCCAAGTCGGTTGATCAATCTCCCAAGAACTAACACTCACTAAGCCAAACCACTGAGTGTCAGCAACAACCACCGAGCACATCAAGTATACACTGAGCACACTTAGCAAAGCTCCCATATGATCATCGAGCACTAGTTCCACCAAGTAGATAATCAACCAAACACCACAAGCATAACCGAGTTCCTTCAGTAATCAAGTTCCTCAGGTGAAACTATAACCAAGAACGACACCAATACTAAGTGACCATTTCCTCCTTTCAACCAAGTCCACCAACTCCAAGGTCAAAACCAATTCATCATACAGGATTGCCAACTACCCTAGGATGCCCCAGCATCAATAAAGATGTTAGATAAGAGAGTTGGAAGTGTTTCAAATTCATATTGTTTGCATGAGAATAGAATAAATTCAACATGTTTTCTCAATCAGAAGCTGCATATAGTGTCTACTAGTTCAACTAATATAAAAACATGCATATTGGGTTTGAGGAAGAGGAAAAGGACCTATACTAAGATTGGCCATTATGCAATATATGAGAGCAATGCATTCGACTTATTTTTTTGTCAGTGTGAACACCCTTAGGCCTCATAGCATTTTTTTTAATGGGAAGACATGACTTTATGCTCTGAAATGGCTAGATGGGAAAATAGTTATATCGAGAGCACCATAGATCGAGTGAATGAAGATGTAAAGTTATTCCAGCAAAGCTAATGTTTTCTTTCAATTGTATGTTATGGGCTTCAAATTTCCTTTTCGTAATTAGTGATTATTATCACTTTTGGTCAAGGTTTAAAAGTTGACCATTTTTACACAAAATCTTGAGGTTAATCAACCTCTCCAAAATGCACAAAATAAAGTTAGTTATTAACCCCAGGAGGCAGTTGGTTGTTTTTGTTAGCCTATGAATACAAGGCATTGATATTGTAAAATGGGGATAATTTTATGAAGGGGACATATTGGAGATATGTGTAAATGGACTTTTGGATTTCCATTAAATATTAGTATTCTTGAACTCGTAGATTTTAAAGAAAATAATGAAGAATTCATTTAGTCATATGTCTTGAATGTGTTTATCATCTATTCAATCACTTACTTCTTATATGGTGAGTCAATAATCTTTAATGTGATGGCCTAATCTGATAGGCTTCCTAATCTATGTACTAAATTTGGCAAAATGTATTCATTTTGTGGTATTTGTTGTCAATATATCATAATAGCATATCATTTTTGTATGTCAAGGTTTGTTATTCATGTTTTGTCAGCATTATATTTATCTACCTGAAATCCACTTGTAATCAATTATCCACTATGGAGTCTCATTCGTTATGCATATGTCTACTAGTGGGATTTCTGCTATTTATCTTGTTTAGTTTTATGCTTTCCCCTTTATGTACTTTCAGGTTAAAAGTACACAAAAACACCAAATAACACCAAATACACCTATCATATGAGGGAGCTGCTCCTCTTAAATGCAGAGGAAGATTGTAATCTGATGGTGATCAGTGGTAGTCTATCCAACATTGGCACGGTTGTCACTACTCTTAGGGGAAACAGGGTCACTTTCGAAGATAATTTCACAGTGACAAATATGTTTACCAACACATTGGATTAAGCTTTGCTTTCATTTTTTAGAGCATATTGTGTGTTTTCTCTATTAGGGTACAATTTTCTTTCCACCTTTCTTCTTTCTAATTGAGAGGGATTCTTTTATAATTGTGTACTTAAAATCACATTATAGCTGAGATCCATTAAGAAGTCATTGTATCTTCTGTGTATTTTTACTTGCTTTTAAGCTTTACATTTAAGCTGGTGCTGGTGGAAATAAAGTATAGCTACTGACTTCTCTCTTACATCATAGTCATACTATTATTTTATGTCTATAGTAACCTTATGTTGTCCTATGTCTACCTTGAACTGTAAAATCAAAGATTCTTATTGAAAAACTAATCATATCTCATGCACACATATTGAACATTTTCATATTTTGATAAAATAAAATCATTCTCTCATGTTTGGTCTATTATATAGATTAAACTAAGACAAAATGAGTTGTTATTCTAGAATTCTTGGGATCTAAATATTTACATACTTAACATGCATACAAGATAGTAGTCCCATAATTTTTATTTAACCCCAATAGAGAAGTGTATGTTTGGATAAATTTCAAAATCTATTCTTCTAACAGTTCTAAGACAAACTCTTAGCTATAAATGTGTTGTAAACTTGTGACTTTTGCTGTATTTGTTCTCCAGATCCATATATAAATTTGTAATCCAGCGGGTGCAGCTACTCTCTGCTGATCAGTCATTGTGATAATTTGTTTCCTTTGACTTGCCTATTATAGACAGAGACTCATGTTCTAACAGAACTCTTGTTTATGCTCTAACAGAACTCTTGTTTATTAGTGTATTCCCTTAAATTCTGAATTTTATAAGTTTGTAATATGTCGATGGAGGCAATGGAGGCATAGTGTCATGTTAAAATCATTTTATGGCCAAAGTTCAAATCCCTGTTGGGACATTGTACTTGCAGGTCTCATGCTTTTGATGAGTAGCTGTGCTTATAAGCTTTAGGGTCTTCTAAAGCAATGAACTCACAGGTTTGAACAAGTGAAATATTCATAATTGTAAAGTTTATTGCCAGATTTTAATTCCATTGCAGACTATTGCAGTGTGGTGTTGCAGGTATGATCACTAATCCCAATGGACTGAATTGCTCCCAGAATCTGGAGAAGTTAGTGCAGTAATAACAGAGATAAAATATTATTGAACTCAGAATTTCCTTCGATCCTTTGAAGTGCTTCCATTAATAGATTTCGATGCATTGTTTACTTCGGGCAGATTGGATATATATCAAGTGGAAAGGGTGTGGGGATGAATGTTCATGTCTCCAAATGGAGACATGGACATTCATAGTCACACCCATTCGTTGGTAACTAATCTTCATGATTTGTTACGGACTTAAACCAAATTAATCAATGTATTACCAATCATTAAATCTGCGGTCCGATATAAAGGATAGATCAATCATGATCTAAATATCAAAGGAATCAAAGGTAGTTTCGATCATGCCTTAATGATCTCAGAAAATATATATGGCATTGGTTTTAATTGTGCATATCACAGTTATTGTCAGACCGAAGCTGCATGCTTTAACAACAATCTATGTGTTCATGGGTTATTGATGGTCTATTACTCTGAAAATTTGTTCATTTAATATCATAAATTTGTTGGGATAGGCAAGACTTCATTATGCATAATGCTTGAATGAATCATGAACTATCTCTCAACATTGTAAACAAAAACATAATAAACCTCCGTGTCAATCTTGATCCTGCAAACTTTATTGATCATAGGGATTAGATAACTTATGATACAGTATATTACAGTTCTATTTTCAGAAGAAAATACGTATAATTCAAAAGAGAGGACAACCTTTGACAGATATGCCTGGGGCAGTAGGACAGGAAGCAAGTTCACAATGATCTATCTGTGTTCCCCACCATTCAAACATCTTTTTTTCACTACCCAAACAAATGTAAATTAGTATTCCCATGAATGCTGTCCCAGCATCCAAAGACGCTGACAAAACATAGTTGTACCTCTGCCACCACCCTTTTCTCAGTCTAAATATGAAGTAATTGAAGATGGTCCCAATGAAGATCCATGTCCCAATGTTGACAGGAGTTGCAGGAGGCATACTTGCAAACCCACCCAAAAGCACTGGTATGTTGATCAATTTCAACCATTTTATTTTAGGGAACAACTTGGTTAGATACCACACTGGCACTGGGAGAAGTGCACCCACAAGAAATAGCCATACCAAATTTTTGTATGGCCCAAGTGGTCCAAAGAGTCGCTTGGGACCAACTAGCCCCCATATAACAGAAGCATCAAATGCTACTCTATCCTTTGGACATGTCCAGGGACTGTCACCAGGAAGAGAGTCAACATCACAGATATGTTCTATCCTTGCTAGCATCCACCATGCTATGCATAGATTAACAGTGCCTGCAAGAATTGTGCCCACAAGCTGTGTAGATTCATATGTTAGCCCTTATTAAAATAAACTTGTTTCTTTCACTTGTAAAGAAATTGAATGCACAAGTAAAATGACTATGTAGATAAAGAATCAGTTTAGAAAAATGACAATAATCACACCTGAGCAATGTACATGCACCTTGGAGGAATCTTCATGTAGTGCCCAAGTTTGAGATCTGATAGAAAAGAAAGAGCATGTGTGGTGCTGATCCTTCCATATGTCTTGAAAAGTATATTTGCTATTGGTTTTCCGGGCAGCAAGTACCCAATAATAAATTCTGCAACAACATTGTAGCCTGGTTGCTGTTTGGACAACAAATGGATACATGGTTTAGCTGAGTTCATCTTTTTGCCTAGATTACCCATTTACTTTTACTGGTATTAGCATAAGTGCGATTTCACATATAGAAGGAAAGCTTTTTGGACCCGTTTCCATTTGGGTGCTGACAAAGCTGTAACTTCAATTTTTCTATAAGCATATTTAACATTTTACTGATTTAAAAAAGTTATTATATTAAATTAAATATAATACTTGCTCCGTTTTTAGATAAAATTGTGTGTTTTTTTGGCACCAGCACTATGGATCATGTTCAGTGATTTACCATCAATATGTTTGAGATTGAAGCAATTATAATAGATCATGGAATGATCTGAAATATTTATTTAGTAAAACACACAATCTTATTTAGATAGAAGCAAGTAAATTTAATATGGTAATGTGATGTGCACAAGCAGATAGATTTTTCATGTAGAGGAGAAGACCCAGTACTTGAACACTTTCCAGTGGTTGTGATAGGATATCCAACACTTTTGACAACATTGTACCAATAATTGTGTCTTTAAAGTTGTTTTGGCTAATGATGACTACCAATAATTATAAAAAATGTGTCCCTTTTCTTAAAAAACAACCAATTGTGTGCTGCCACATCATCTACACAAATATGGGAGTCTCTAATGGACTTCAACTGCTCTCATTTTTTGGACTATTTTGGACACATTGGCAATAAACATGGTGATGTGGCTCTGAAACATTAGTTATAAGCAGGTGACTTGCCAAATAAGTTGTTTTAAAAAAATAGAGTAATTTGAAATTTTCATGTAAGATTTTGAGAATTGCAAAATTAGAATGCCCAACTACTAGGTTCTCTCCCCTAATCATTGTTTCAAATATCTCTTCTGAATAAGAAGTTGAAGATGCATATCCAACCTGGTTTGTAGTTGCCTGAATAACCCCAATGGGAAGACTTAATATACATGCCAGTCCAGATGCTAGCAACGTACCCCACCATGGAAGTTGAACATCATCCTTCCATAGAATACACAGCATAATCGATAGAAACATACTGCCCACCAGTAGGATGAGAAACCACCATTGAGGGACAGGCCTGTAAACTTTCATCAACCGTGCATGTACATCTGGTCTGTCTGTGTTCAGAGAAGATCTGCTCTGCTTAAGAATTTCACTGTTAACATGAAGTGCTGGTCAGATTTTTACTAATGAAATGTTTGATATGAGGAATTTGAGCTACACAACCAAAAAAATTTGAAACAGAATATAAATGAGCCAAATGCTCTCCAATACAGTCTTAGGGATATACGTAGTTCTTTTTTATGCACTTGAGTTTTTTACTTAATTCATAAAAGGAGATGAAACTTTTTCTTATCATGCTAATAAAATATGAAACTTGGAAATGTTGATAGGGTAGTTACCTTCCATTATAGAGAAGAACATGGGTAAGTGTTGCAGCAATCCGTGCAAAGCCAAATCCAGTAGAGAAAGCAAAAAATGTGCTGAGATATAGTTTGCTGTATTCATTGTAAGCATCAATATCCAAATCAAAATCTGGTGTAAGAATAAGAGTCGTATTGTATTTCTGACCAGTGGCTGTGAATAACTGACTTGAGAAGATTGGAAATTTCCTTGCGTTGTAAATATTAAGTTTCCAATATGACAGTGGAATGAATATATAAACAAACAGGAAAAATCCAATGCCAATATTAACTATGGAAAACCAGGGCGTAACAAGGGGGCTTCCAAGGTATGATGAAATACCGGCCCAATCTAGGGTCACAGCACCAATACCCAAACCATGAAATCCAGAGCCAAGTTGATTTGCTGTGACACTGTGTGGGCTTATCCAGCAAACCCATGAAAAAAATGACAACACCGTGAAGAGATATCCAGGCAATAAATAGTATGCAAAACTGACAACCATAAAGATTGTGAAGAATTGCATGCGTGAAAGGCCTTTGTTTTCCTCCCTTTCGTGAAGTGTCCTGACAAACATTCGTACAATTTTTTGATCAGATCATACAAAAGAACAAAAGCGGAAAAGGTCATTAATAGTGATTGGGGATTTGTATGCATACAAAATAAACACCGCCAATTACAAATAATGAAGTGAGACGAACGTGCATTGATATATTTTATTGAAACAGTCATTTACTATTACTCTTCAAAAGTTGTTAATCTAATCAGTTAGAAAATATGGCAAAACTGCACAGGCATGGAGTTGAAACTTGATACTTATGTTTGATAGGCAATTTCGTAGCAGCTCTTTATTGAAAGACTACTCGTAGAGTGTATGTTATCAAAGACTTCATTTCTTACTTATAAAATCATGCCTCTTATTTAACATCACAAATTACAAGAGTATTACATATAGTCATGGCTACGAGATGAACGTCACTACCAATCTCTGGTTTGTGTGCCTGGAGGCAGAGAATCAACAAAATTTCTATGAAGTACAACAGTCTAGAGGTACCATCTTCAGCTTAAATGTGCCAGATATCAAAGTCCCTAACACTAACAGCAATTTGGTAAAAAAGCTTGATCACTAGTCCTGTAAGACATATCAAGGGGTGTGCGAATTACTTGACATGCTTAATTTTTACGTTCTAAATCAATATCAATATTCAAGATAGAGAAGATTCAAAGTTTTGTATTGCCACAAAAATCTGTGTTCTAAATCAATATCAATAATCAAAATATGTTGATTACAGTTCTGTATTGCCACAAAAATATGTGTTTGATTTAAAGTCATTTAGAAACCTTTTAGAATGACACTATCCAAAATGTTCAGTTAAATGTATAGGGTATATAACAGCAAAACCCCTGCTGAAATCAGACCAATACACACACAATGTTCTAAGCCAGTAAACTCCAAAACTACTGTCTGGTTAGTGAGTTATGGCTCATAGCATCATATTTAAAAACTTCAGTTGTTTGAGTAAATAGATTGGTGAACAAAATGCATTGCAAGTTACCTTTAGCAATTAGCATGTAAAACTTACCTAAACAGAGAGACCTGTACCAGGTTGGAGGGCCACCACATATGTGCTGGTTCTACTAAATATTTTCGCAGTAAACCGGCCCACCCATAGCCTAAGATCTGCATTAATTTTAGAAGTTTTAATGAATAAAACAAGTTCTGGGTAGATAACATTTGATTCAGTAGTCAAATAATCAATAATAATTTTACATTTCATCCATGTGTGAATTTTGAAAGTGATTATGTATCATTTTGGTCGGTAAAATTTATTGTTAATCACTGAATAGTTTGATGTTTACAAATAGCCTATAAAATATGAACAAAATTTACCGATTCAAAAAGTCAAAAACTGTTCAATTTGAGAGTGATGATTGCTTGATTTATCATATTTTGGATTAACTGTACTCTGACTTAAGTAGTATGAGGAGTTTTGGGATCTCTAATGTAATGAATGCTAAGTGCATGATTCATTCTTGTAAAAGATGGGTTCATCTGAATCACTACTCATGAAACATAAAAGAATGAGTTTGTCTCAAAAATTACACAACAACAGATATCATAACTTGACTTCCTTAAAAAATATCTCCTACTTACTCCTACTTATTTTTTAAAAAAACCTTTCTGATACCTGAATAACATACCTGAACAAAACCCTAAAGATTTGTGATGCGTGAATAGCATACCTGGGTTGTTATGACTATGATTAACGCCGCTACAAAGCTGATATTCTTGTGATAGAAAGCTTTCATGACATTGATGGCTCCAACTGAGAAGGCATCTCCACCTCCAAATGCAACACCAGCATTGGCAAATATTGTAATTAGGACATGCTCTTTCATATTGAAAGGACCCGGATTGAGGGAAAATTCCCAATCAATCAAAGGAACCCTCACTGGCCTCTCTGGAAGCACAGCTGCCATGAATCTTCCAGCGGGCAAAACAACAATTTGTGCAAAAATAGCTGATACAGTGAGTGGCTGTGTTCTATAGGCAAAGAAAGTATTGAAAAACATGAGCAAAATACATGACAGGATTCCCAGAATCCACATTCGAAAAGTCATTACAGGCAAAGAAGGATCATCGGTTACAGGAACTGTCAAGGCAACCTCCTCAACTGGGGACTGCTCCTCCATTGTTTCTGCATCTCTATTACCATTACTCTCCATTGTCAAATGCATTATTAGACCTCAACCTATTAAACCCATGTATACACCAGTGCTTTTGTCACAGAATACGCTGTTCACTCGAAGCTTCTGAGTTGGTTTCTTATGCAAAGCTTTAAAGGGCTGCAGAATTGGACAGCGTTTCAATGTGCTTGGTTGGTAAAAGTTATTGTCCTGAATTTTTGTACTGTTGTGGTTTTTGTCTTCTTTTTGAGTTGCTCTTCCAGTTCATGCCATTACCAATTTTTTAAAAGTGGTCTGATGTAACTGATTAATGAAAATATTGGAGAAAATGAGCTACATTTGAACAATAATTCTATTAGAAAATAGAGTTCAGATTCAAGAGGGTTGAGTTATAATAGGAAATTAAGTTATAATTCTGTAGGGTCAGAATCAAGGTAACAGCGCAGAATCATAGTCTAGTTAAGAAGAGACAATCTTTGAATAAGGTCAGGTCTACCTATAAGTATACTAGTATTATAATATAAATACTGAAAGGACAGAATAACAAAAGATAAATAAAAATAGATGGATCTGTTTTGGAGTGAATTTTGGGAATAGCTGTTCTAAGCTTTTGATTCTTATCAGAGCAGGTTTTAGTCTAAATTTTTTTGATAAAAGCAGCAGCAAATAAGGGTACTGGGCTATGGGACAATAGGGACAATCAAAGAGGATTTATACTAGATTACTGACATTAACAGCATCTAGTAAAGTAAATAAGAAACAATGTCGGTTTATCTTTACCAAAAACAAAACTCTAGATACAGCTGAAACACATAGGAGAATGCAAGGTCTAGGTGCAACAAAGAGCTGAAGATTCAGACTGACAATTACAAAGCAAGTACCAATAGAGGCGAACCGTAGTTCACTGAAGCTGCCCAAAACAAAAGGCGGAGTGGGTGAGGCTGACAAAGATCTTCTTGTACACAACGGAAACACCCTCACTGTCAATCCCAGCACCAATTGCAATCTCCCTTTTCACTTGAATAGCAAAGAGGTCCACCTTAATAAGAAAAACTATTAGCATGAATGTTCATGATACTACTTTGGGGGAGTAGCTTGAGCATTGGAGAACATTGACATGTTACATTCATGACTGCGTTTGTCATTGATGACAACATAGTATAGTTTCCGTAGAGACTGGAAGAATAGCAGTCAGAGATCTTATGTTGCGCAGTAACTAAGGGTTAAGTGAAGCGCAGTTAAGGACATGTTTCTTCCACAGTAACTGAGTAAGTGATGCGCAGTTATGGACATGTTCCTGAGAGTGTTCTGATGATGTGGTTAAGAGGACGAAGTCTGAGTTGAAGATGTACGACAATTGTGTTTGATTTACTATGAACAGCACAAAAACAGAGCATTTGTTTGATAGTTTTTGGTGTTTGCATTATATCTTTTAGCTAAGATACAATGAGGTGATGCAAGGTCAAATAGTGATAGAGGACAGCCAGACAGTGATGTCAGCAGTGACATCAGTGAGTGCGCAAGACCTGGAGTCACATGTGTACATTTTTGTAATAGACTATGAGCCGACAGTGCTATTGTAATTGTAATTAATTATATATCTTATTTTAATTAATTAGGAAAGTCTTAAGGCTGACTCAAAGAATTATTGTGAAGATATGGAATAAAGGAAAGATGTTTTCCTTGTTTGTAAAAGGAGTATGAAGTATCTATTGTGCATTGTATTTGTAAAGTGTGAAAAGGAGCAGAGTGTTGATTGAATGCGTGTAAGCAATCTAATGGATTATTGGATGTGCAGTTCATGATCTAGTCATAAGATCAGAAGGAGCAGAAGTTCGGTTGACAGGACAAAGACAGAGGAATGAAGTACAATTCAATTCTATTATTTTACAAGGAATAATACAAAGATTATTTATACAGTGGGTTGGTCTTAACCTTGAAGCTGTTTGGGCAGTGGGTCCGATTGTCTTCCACAACTCCTAACAAGGTTGACACAACTCCTAATAGGGTTGGAATCTCCTCACAGAGATTAAAAGTCTACTAACATGAACTCATATGTACTAAATGTTGTAATAGACTCCTAATAGAGTCTACGCTCTAAGAAGGAATATTTATATTAGTACATCATCTTGCGGGTACCATCCCCACCAGGGTTTTTCATTTGATCACGGGTTTCCCTAGTTAAGATATCTGATGTTATTGTGTATGAGTATCTTATTGTGGTTTCAATTTAATTACTCATATGGTTAATATTGTTTAAAGTTGTTATTTGTGATATTAGTTGGAACAAAGCAGAAGTCGTTAAACATCCAACCTTTGTACTTCATAGATGAAATAACTTTGTGAATGAAGATCTTCCCATAAATTTAATAATTTGAGTTAAATACCCACTAATTGATAAAGTTTTGAATATTTATATGGGCACACTCCAATATAAGTATAAATTAATATTTGGAAGTCTAAAAGTAACAAGCAGAGCACCCTCTAAAGAAGAATGCAGGGTTGTAAAATTGCAGATAGAAGAAATCTGTTTTCAGAATTCAGATTTATCACAATAAGTTATGTTCGATAATTTTTTCTCCTGTTGTGCAAAATAAGCATCATCTTTTAACTGGAACCTTGAAATGTTGTCTATTATAATTGAGCTTGTCAAATCGAATCACCCCACTAAAATTTTCATAATAGAAATAAGACTCCTGATTTTTCTTCATACAAAAGTACACATCTTGAAAAATACAAAACAGACATAATTCATTTTGCTTTTTTCTATTTTTAAATTTCTTGAACAATATTATGAAAGCCAAATAGGGGAATTATATAAGTTTGTTTTTAACAAAATTCAATAATGATATGAATAAAAGGGTTTTTGTACGGTAGCAACGTTCCATAGAAGGGAATCTTGACTATTGAATTGGAATTGATGGCGTTGTCGGATGAATTGGTAAGCCCGCAGGACAATGCAGAGGGCAGAGAAAAGGATCAACCAAGAATAAAGTATTTACTGACTTTTCTGCACGTAGTTACAGATACTGAAGTCTAGAGCATCTTCTGCATGATCAATTGATGACAAATTGAGGATTCCAATGGTTTACTCCTCGAGAGTTAAAATTATTGACAAATCTGGCTGACATACCCATGAAACTCCCTTGAATTCTGTCCATAACTGAGAGCATAGAATGCATCGTGGAGAACAATTTATAGCTCGTCTTTCACCCTGCGTCCACAGTAAAAGCTTAAGAATTGGCATGAAGTTTGTTGTAAGGTTACAATTGTTCTTTTCTTACATCAATCTAAATGTTTATCTACAATGAGGGTAATGTGTAATTTAAGGTTTTGATGCATCATCGGGATTTTATTCCTTTCACTTGTATGGCAATTGTTATGTTCATTTGAAGGGCCCTTGCTTATTGAAAGAGGAGAATGTGATGAATGGGATTGTTTGCAATTTCTTAACCTCAACTTTGCTTCCATTAAACACTATATTTCAATGCTTTAAAGAAGAGAATTTATGGTGGAGAACACATCGGGTCAATGTCCATAAGTTTTGTTGGATCATTGAGTTAATGTTCCTTGTGTTGTTAAGATTCTTTTGATGTATGTGACCATTGCTACGTACATTTGGAAGGCTCCCCACTTTGAGATTATGATTAGTGGGCTTGATCGCAACTTCGTGACCACCACTTAGCTTCCAAAATTCTAGAAACTTCTATTAGGAGAAAAATAACATTTTTTGTTTGTACTATTTCACAATCCAAACAAAAAAATCAACTTTATTATGATTTGATTTTATGATTCCAAGTAGCATTTATGTGGCACAAATTTTACTTTGGACCTACACACCTAATGTGAACAATTACAAACTTCTACATAAACATAACATGAGCAGCTACAGAACTCCACCTTTTATTTCACTAACCTTTTTGTTCTACACTTTCTATCAACACTGGTGGTACTTAAAACTGTCTTGGGAACATCACGTAATTACAAGATTAATGCTCACCTAAGTTGATCTCCTTCAATAGACAAGTTCTATGATCATGGAAATGATCAAAGACATCTCTCTATGTCATTACTAATATATTGGAATGTTGATGCACAATTATAAGTTCCTCTTACTAGTCTAAATGGAAAGATTCATAGAGTGATTTATCCTTGAGTCTGAATGTTAAACATTGATTTGTAGATAATTAACAAATGCATACATTAAATCCATTTAATAACACTATGTAACAATAGATCACACAAAATATCAATTCAAGTAGGCTCTTGACAAAATTGAAATGGGCTTGAGTTGTCATGCATTTTAGTTAATGTCAAGGTGCAGAATGATTGCATAAACATAGAAACATAATAACTATCAAATATTATGGGAATATATGTAGAAATGAATGAGATACAATTTAACTTCCCGTGAGATTACACCATTTATTTATATGTAGTATCAAGATATCATGTCAAAATGCATCCATAATTCAGTACCAATGAGCATTTGTATAAAAAACTTAACTATAACATTTGGCAACCACTTTAGGTGGATATGAATCTTTTATGAACACATATTATTAGCACTTAATAATAGGTAAGTGCATCAAGATGGTGGTAAAAAGAAGTAGCTACATGCAACAACAACAAAGAAAATCATAACCTGAGAAAGTTCCTTAAAATTGAAAAAGTTGCTAGGCTACCAAGCTCAATGAAACATATTAAAAATACACATATTTCTTCAAAAACCATTGGACTGAGCCATTTCAAACACCAAAAATGGTGGAGCATCCCAAACAAGCTAAAAATTCAAAATTAGAGTGCATTTTTTAGTTTTTTGCATTTTCTCAACATTTAGAGTGATTTCCAACAATGCCACCTTGTCAAATAAGTAAGATCTAATTTTTTTTATTTTTTATTTTTATATTATAATTCATATGGGGTTTTTCAATTGATTTCAATTTTTTTTATTAATTTGATGTCAGATGCTACAAGCAATCACCAAAAATAAAATAGACAACAAAGAACTCTTTGTGCACAAGCAACACAAGCTCCTCCACAACTACAAACACCTTAAAATTCTTGTCCTCAACAACCATTGCCACCCCAAAACCCTTTGCATTCTCTAGTAGATCATATACAAGCCACAAAAGATAATTTTATTGATTGTATGACACAAAATAGTGCCCAAACTTTTATATTAATGAATAGGTTGAGGTCCTCTACTCATAACTACCGCTCTGTTGGTGTTAAGTCAAGTTTGTTATTATTGACAACACTTATTCAGATTATGTATGGCTACCGAGCTCATTGAATAGTCTATAGTGTTTGCCATGTAATTCAATAGCCACTGAGCTTTACAGTTCCTACCAAGCATCCCAGTGGTTACCAAGTGAAATTAGGTAGTGTGAAGTCTAGCAGTTCAACCTGAGCAATTTAGTGGTTACCAAGCTTCGTAGTTCAAACTGAGCTAGTAGTTCATGTGAAATGAAGATAGTGTTAATCAAGCTATGTGATGATCAGTGTTTACTGAGTGCAGTCATGGTAAATGGGTAATTCAATTTCTACCAAGTTACACAATATCTACCAACTCGCCAGTGCAGACCGAGTTTGAGACTACTCTAAGATGATTAGTATGGACCGAGCTTCTACTTCTAATGAATGCATGATGATGTCGAGTAATGACAGTGGATGTTGTGTATCAAAACTTCACCAAGTCAGTCTTCAGAACTCAAGTGTCTTCATTTGAGCCGACTTTGTAATATTGGTGTTAACTTGTATATTGGTCGACTTTGTAATTTTTTTAATTGGATATATATATATATATATATATATATATATATATGTATGTATGTATGTATGTATGTATGTATGTATGTATGTATGTATGTATGTATGTATGTATGTATGTATGTATGTATGTATGTATGTATGTATGTATGTATGTATGTATGTATGTATGTATGTATGTATATGTATACATATGTATATGTATATGTATATATATATATTATATATACATACATGTATATATACATATATATGTATATATATATATATATGTGTGTGTGTGTGTATGTACATATACATATATATATATATACATATATGTATATATATGTATATATACATATATATTTATATATATGTATATATACATATACATATATGTATGTTAGGAATAAGGTGTCTCAACCTTGTATAATTCCTATTTTTATTATTTGTTTTGTAAAATGTATTTCTTGCAAATAATGTTGATGTGTCGACATATTGAATTGTGTGTAAGGAGATCATGACTAAAACGGTTATGACGGATTCCTATGACACATAAGAGCTATGTTAGGAAGATTCAATGACAGGTGAAGACATGTGGCAACTAAGATATTTGAGTATTGTACACTCTACCCTAATAGTGGGGTTCGGGGCATCGCCCCAAAAAAAATTTTGGGGTTCCTATTTTCTCGGAGAATGGTAAAACCCTAATATGGTTTACCTTTTGGGAGTAGCCCTAAAGTGAAGCGCATGTTATAAGCATTTTTAGGGTTGCAAAGAGATGAGATGCAAAAAAGGGTGTATTGTTGGTACTACGAGTAGCTATTGGAGTCTTCTGTTGTTGATGTTGAACTTGCATTGCAAGTACATATTGTAACCTCGTATTGAAGATAATACATTGTGCAGGTTTTGAAGGGGTGGGGTTGTTTTACCGAAAGGTTTTTCCCCACTAGCAAATCCTTGTGTTATGTGTTCATTTCTCTGTCTATTTTCTGTATGCATGGTTGGCTGCAATATTGTTGTTTACATGATATTGAATCTGTAAGTGTAGAAGATTTTAATAGGATTTGCATCATACTTTTCTTATGAGATTAGTGTAGGAAGTTGTTTCTGCACCTGAGTTTCCTTACAATGTATATATATATATATATATATATATATATATATATATATATATATATATATATATATATACACACATACATACATACATACATACATACATACATATAATGCATTGTGTCATATCCAAATATATTAATGGATAGATGAATGTATGTATCCATGTATGAAAAGTAAGTGAATGTGAAGAATATGTAAGAAGCATGTGAATGTGAATCAACAACAAAGTGTATTGTAAGGCCATATCAGCAAAGGAGTAGTAGAGTCATATCTATCACATAAAGGTGATCAATACTTCAAAGAATCTCTATCAGCAAATTAGTTGTAAGTTAGAGATCTATTGTTTCATTCTAACAGGTGAACTAGTCTAAATCCTCTAACAAGGTATACTTAATAGTCTTTTGTCAAATCTCTTTACTGAGTGCATACTTCATTGTATGTTTGTAAAACCTCTAACAAGGTGGACCTAGCAATCCTAATTGCTCCTAATAGGGTAGATCATCAGAAGTGATCATTGTAAGCCTTAACAAGCCAACTTTATGCTACAGTATTGAATTTTTGTGGGTATCATCCCCACCCTAGTTTTACTTTCTATTTGGAAGGTTTCTAGGTCACCAAATCATTTTGTTCATGTGCTATGAATGTTTATGTTTTCAATTTCTCATGCATACAGTTAGATTTGATTTAATGATTTAAATGGTTATTGAATTATTGCAATTAAGATTGAATTTGATAAAGTTTTTGAGGTTACTGATTCACCCCTCCCCTCTTAGTATCCTAGCATAGTCTTGAATATTTCCAACAATTGATATCAGAGCATTTTTTGTTCTCAAGATAAAGCTTGATAGCTTGAGCAAAGATCAAGGACAATGGAGATATTCAGACTCGACAAGGCAATTGACAATGAAAAGCTAGATCTAGAAATGGCCATTGCATAACTCAAGAAAGCTAAGGAGCAACTTTCCCAATCCTTGAAAAGAAGGAGGGAACTTGCAAATCAAATGAATGATCATTAGTACATTGAAGAAAAGATTGAAGACCTTTTCCCTTCAAGCAGTTCAAATGAAGAAAATGATGCAATCAAAGAACTCTTAGAAAAGAATGGATCCTTGCAAGATGAAATAAGAAAGCTCAAAAGAGAACAAGAAATTCAGTTAGTAAGGCTATGTGAAATCTTGGAATAAAGAAACAAAATGAAAGAAGAAATAGATGGAAGAAACAATGAGATCCAAAACCAATCCCTTCAGCATGTAGATCTTATAGATCATATCTCTAATGCAAATGAAGAAATCATGAGCCAAAGAAAAATCAATGAAAGATTAAGAAATGATCTAAATTCAAAAAAGAAAATCAATGAAAGAATAAGAAGTGAGTTGAGATCTTATAAGAAAATCAATAAAAGATTGAAAAATGACCTAAATAGTGAAAAGAAAGTCAATGAGAGAATGATGAAATCCCAAGTAGACATGAATCAATTGAATCAACTCAATGAGCAGAATCTCTACACACAAAAAGGTAAAGCAGGAATTAGATACAAAGAAGAAGGTGAGTCCTCCAAACAAGGTGCTCAAAGGAATCAAAGACCTACTTGCAATCATTGTGGTAAGATAGGCCATACATCAAACAAATGTTGGAGTAATGGTAAAGAAAAATGCAATGGTAAAAGTTATAATCACAATTAGCATGGTCACAAGGCTAATGAATGTAAAGAGAAACCAAAATTTGAAGGCAAATGCCACAAATGCAAGAAACAAGGTCACAAGGCATCAAACTGCAAAACCAAGTCATTTAATCTAGCAAAGCAAATTGTGAAAGTAATATTTGGTTGGGACTATAACACCTAGTACAAATGTCATTACTGTGGAGAGTATGGACACATTGGCATGAACTGTGTTAAAAATCACACAAGAAAGAGAGATACCACCATAAGATGTTTCATTTGTATAGAACTTTGTCATCTAGCCAAGAATTGCATGAATACAAGTAGAATTGAAGATGAAAAGAAAGCAAAAGCAAAAAATATTAGAAAGAAAATGAGGTAGCAATGGATTCCTAAATCCACCGAGGAAGCTAGTCCAAGTAATGATGGTCATGTCACTCAAGAAGTGGGTGACTCCACCATTTCTAACTAAGTTCTTAAGTAAGAACTAGAACTCCATTATCATGATCACATCTAAACAGTTCCAAAATTCAAAGGAAGCAAAGATCCAAATCAATATTCAGGATACAAAGGGATCATAGAAGATTAGTATCAATTATAACCAAGTTACTTTTTCTACCGAGTAAGGTTGGCTCATGGACTCTACATAGCAAGGTCGAGAGTAACTAGTCACACATGTTTGGTTACTGAGTTATGAACCATTCACCAAGCAATCCAAATAGATAGTGGATGATAGCATATAGAACATAATGATGTCATCATACCTACTTTCGTATCGAGCATTAATGGTGAAATGTTATCAAAAGGAAGGAAGTTGAATTCATTTTTCACCTAATTTTTTAAAGTGTTATTGTGATCAAGAAAATTGCAGAGTGATCAAGTAATTTCGAGCGAAATTTGTAGAATTTTTTTTTGAAGTTTTCCATAACCTACTGAGTAGTCATGACAGCATCAAGCAATAGTAGCAAGGCAAAGAAAGGGTCAGAAATGTTGGTCCAAGGAGTCAAATGGAAACTGCCAGATTTCAAACTTGTGCCAATAATTGTTGAAACCCTAGATCTAAATGGAGTGCAATCGCAAATCCCTCCTAAGGTACAACTCATTAATGATATTCAAACTCATTTTGACTGTGCAATTCAAGAGATTGGAACCCTAGAGATGGATGATGCCCTAGGTGAATTGTATGTGAATGGTGTTCTTAAACCCAAACATAAGCACTTGGAAGATAAGGGTTTAACCCACATTCCCCACCTACCTTGAAGTTTCCAAATCAAACATCCTAAGCCGAGTTCACGATGGTTAGTTATGGCTTGAGCAACCAGTTTGATCACTAAGAAGATGATTCATCATATCACCATCCTTCCCATGCTCTCCAAAGCCAAAACTACTAAAACCCTAGGTCAGGTGGAGTTAGAGAAGAAAACCCTAGCCGAGTGGGATGGCAGAGGTATAAAGATTAGTAATGTAATAGATGCAAAACTAAAATTTGGCATACATGTGATAGCACACAAGATCTACAATTCTAGTCATCTAAATAGTGTGTCATGTGAAGCAGTAGACTTGGCATTCAAAGTCGTGAAGAATAATCTATCATATGATCTTCAGACTTGTTGTTGAAATAGTTTAACAAAAACATGGAAAGTATCAGGACATCTAAGAACAACCCTTGCAAATTCAGTTCATTATTGACATGTCTATTTTTTAATGCTCAAAAGTTTTTCCCTTCAAAAGGTATAGTCATATAGAGAAAGGATGTGCCAGTTTTGTATTAGATTAACAAGTATATTCCAAAAATGGTGAGAATTTTGTCAGTATAATGGATAATTACTTTGATGTCTTCAAGGAGAAAATGAATAAAATATTTAGTATTCCCAAGAAATTGGTTGAAGATTAAAAAGACGATATTTGTTTCATGGTAGATAGTGACAAAATCTACATTCAAGCAGTAAATCCAAGAGTTGTATGGGTAAAATCTCTTCCCTATGAGGTAAACATTGATGAAGCAAATGACTTAATTGAAGCTTTGATAAAAAAACCTATTGATCCAAAGGCACTGCACTTTGGAACATATGAAGAGGCCAAGGCAAGAATAGAGCTTGAAATCAAGCTTCTATAGGTGGTTAACAAAGGGAAGCAGAGAATAGCAAAACTCAAAACCAACACACCTCTTATGTTGACTAAGGGTAAGGGAGAAGATGATGATGAAGTAGACGATGAAGAATAGTCAAAAAAGGAAGAAGAGTAAGTAAAGAAGAAAGGTAAGATGATCATCACCAAGCCACCCAAGCCATCCACTGCAGTGTTTACCAAGAGATCCAGGAAGAATGGTAGTGAATTTGTGTTTAGAAAGCCTCCCCCCACCTTCCAAGAAAAATTAAAACAATTTAAACAAGGTGCAAGCATAACCAACTTTAAATCATTGAAGTATGAGACCAGGACAGAGGCTGAGAAGAAACAGATTGAAGAATTAGTGCTAACCAAGATTGGTAAATGGTAGTATTCCTCTAATCAGATAGCATCTCAAATCTCTAATGAGCTATTAGAGAAGTTGAAGCCAAGATGAGACTCAACTACACAAACAAAAAAATATATCTATGAACAAACCCTGAGGCATTTGTTACTAAGCATCACAGATGCTCAGGTAAAAGAGTCTATGAAGAAAATTGAAGACAAGATGACTCTTAGATTTAATACTTGTTTAATTTTGTTAAAGGATATAGAGCATGTAGTCAAGAATGTTGCAAGAATGTGGAAGAATACTTATCACTTTCATAAACAAATTGACTTTCCAGTAGAAGTCAAGGATGATGACAATGATGATAAGGAAGAAGGAACATACTTTGAGACAATATAGTTTGACAATGAAGAAGTTGTAGAAGATAAAGAGGAAGAAGCTACTAAGGAAGACAAAGAAGATGATGAGGAGACTGGTCCTATGAAGATAGCAGTAGCAATCATTGCCTCACTTCCTCATTCTCCAAGAAAATTAGTAGCTACATAAAGTTTAGAGATAGCTTTAGCAACTTTTGTGACCACAATAGATACATCAAATATCTAATCACTCTTCGCTCCCTCACAGCTCAACACATCACTAATAGAAGTGTCTATCACTTCATCTAATGAGTTGTAGCTTCCCTCTTCTTTAGTTCTTGAGTTAGCATCATTAGCAGTGAGTATAGCATGTTCTATAATTTTGTATTCTTCAATAGTGAGTATAGTTTCAAGTTCTACAATTTTGGATTCTACAATTTTGTTTTCTACAACTTTAGATACTTCTGTAACTATATCAGTTTTGGATTTAGCAAGCATGTGTTAGTATTCCTTCTGTTGATACTATATCAATTTTTATAGCTAGTCCTACTATCTCTACTATTGTTTCCATTTCAGATTCTAAGGCATTAAGTACAAAGGCATTTGAACCTAAGGCTCAACTAAGTACAAGACTTTTGAGTGGAAAGGAGATAGAGGAGAACATTGAACTAGATGAAGAGATTGAAATTCCAAAATGGGATTTTGATAATGCCACTGCAGATCAAATGCAAATAGCTAATCAACTCCTCCAAAAGAAAGCAAAGCAAAAGAAATTGAGAGAGGAAAGAGAAATAGAATATAAAATCACAGAAAGTGTAAAGAATATTTTGATTGAGGTGATAGGTGTTGAAGTTGATACTTCTCAACACATTTTGTTTCAATTAGAAGAGGCAGTCCAAAAGTTTAATGAGGACTCAAGTGGTCAAGACAAATTGATTGAGAAAGTAGAGAAGAAATTTGATAATATTGAGCACATTGTTGAACAAATTTCCATCCAGCAAGTGGAGCTTTCCTCAATTTTGACCAATCTTGAAAACTCTCGCACAAATATAACATCACTTTTTGAAAAATTATGTAATGTTACCAAGTTCACAAAGGAAATAAAGAACAAACTGATAAAGATTGATGAAGATCTGAAGGCTAGTGTACAATAGTTGCAACTTGACCCTAGTTCAAGCTCTGCACATTATATGAAAATCATATTCTTGTTAGATATGTAGGCAAAATTGTTGAGAGAAGAAGCAAGGATCCGGTCTTCATTGATAGATATTCAGAATATGATCCTTCCTATCATGGACAGAATGTAGAAGCACATTGTTTACACAAAAACATTGATCCATGACAAATACTTCTCAATCACAAATCACATGATAGAACTCTCTATAGAAGTCCAAATTTCTCTACATATGTGCAAAGTTTCGCAAGAAAATTGGGATAAGACTTTAGCACTCATACTTAAGGTACATTCTGAGTTTCTTTCTTATATTGGTTTCTCTATGTAAATAAATTTTGAATAAATATTTGGCATTATTTCCAAAAAGGGGGAGAAACAGTATATATATGAGACACTTAGTATGTATATTGTATAGGGGAGAATCATGCAAAGGAAAGGAAAGTATATTGTATATACTTACAAAGAATTTTTTTGAAAAATCTCAAAAATAGTATACCATACCAAGTCAGTATCACACTATGATGTCTATAAGTTTTGGCTGATAAGTGTTTTTGTCACTAATGCCAAAGGGGGAGATTGTTGACATTAAGTCAAGTTTGTTATTAGTGACAATACTTATTTAGATTCTATATAGCTACCGAGCTCATTTAATAGTCTGCAGTGTTTACCATGTAATTTAGTAGCCACTGAGCTTTACAATTCCTACCAAGCATCCCAATGGTTACCAAGTGAATCAGACAGTGTGAAGTCACCAAGCTTCACAGTTCAAACCAAGCTAGAAGTTCATGTGAAGTGAAGTTAGTGTTAACTGAGCTATGTGATGATCAGTGTTTACCGAGTATAGTCATAGTAAATTTGTAATTTAGTTTCTACCAAGTTACACAATATCTACCAAGTTCCCAGTGCAGACTAAGTTCGAGACTACTCTGAGATGATTAGTATGGACCGAGCTTCTACTTCTACTGAATGCATGATGATGCCAAGTAATGATAGTGGATGCAATGTATCAGAATTTCACCAAGTCAGTCTTCAGAACTCGAGAGTATTCATTTGAGCTGACTTTGTAATATTGGTGTTAACTTGTCTATTGGCCAACTTTGTAATTTAGTAAATTGGATTGATATATATATGTAATGCATTGTATCATATCCAAATATATGAATAGATAGATGAATGTATGTATGCATGCATGAAGAGTAAGTGAAAGTGAAGAATATATAAGAAGCAAGTGAATGTGAATTAGCAGCAAAGTGTATTGTAAGGCCATATCAGCAAAGGAGCAGCAAAGCCATATCTATCACATAAAAGTGATCAGTACTTCAAAGAATCTCTATTGGAAAATTAGTTGTAAATAAGAGATCTACTATTTCATTCTAACATGTGAACCAGTCCAAATCCTCTAACAAGCTAGACTTAACAATCTTTTGTCAAATCTCTTTACTAAGTGCATACTTCATTGTATGTTTCTAAAACCTCTAACAAGGTGGACCTATTAGTCCTAATTGCTCCTAACAGAGTAGATCATCAAAAGTGACCATTGTAAGCCTTAATAGGCCAACTTTATGTTGCAATATTAAATTTTTGTGGGTATCATCCCCACCCCATTTTACTTTCTATTTGGAGGGTTTCTGGGTCACCAAATCATTGTGTTCATGTTCCATGAATGTTTATGTTTTCAGTTTCTCATGCATACAATTAGATTTGATTTAATGATTTAAATGGTTATTGAATTATTGCAATTAAGATCTAAAGTTGATAAAGTTTTTGAAGTTACTGATTCACCCCTCCCCTCTCAATAACCTAGCATAGTCTTGAATATTTCCAACACGCTCATCCCTCACAACAACATTATAAACTATAGCTAATTGTGTAAATGGGGTAATTAAAGATAGGTTACAAAATGGGTTTCATGGAGGGATAAATATCATGCATTTATGTTAATGATTTGTCACTACTAAAAAGTAAAGTCCACCAAGATAACTAAGAGGCATTGTTCACTTTAGTGGTGAATATTCACTAATTGGTAAATTTTTCTCATTGACCAATGTCAATTTGGTACTATTTATCACATATCTTATATGGCACGTCACCCCATGTTTATTAAAAATGAGTCACACCATTGGGTCCATCGCCATAGGATTTATGCCATCGGATCTCCTTTTGACATGAAATAGGCAATCAAAAATATCTTTTGCACATAAAAAATTAAACACATTCGCATACAATTTCTAAAGAACTTTTTTGACAACTTCTAAATTTACCCTTGGTTTTAAATGTTGTTTTATGAGAGGGACAAAATTCACCCCACAAATATGTGAACACATGTCACACTCTAATTCAATTTTTGCAAATATATTATGCATGGCCATATAATGGGCAAACCAGATTTGCCTTGAAAATTCCATAAGACATATTTTTATTACATGAGCTTCACCAAATATTTTTTATGCACTATAATATTCGTGTGGAATTCACCAAAAAGGAGTGGTATAATTCATTCATAGATCAATAGGTTGTCTCATTGTCAAGTGAGTCTCGAGTGTGATGACTACAATTTAGGAGAAAGTAAGTAACTTAGACCACTATCTATCTATTTTTAGTTGTTTCTTATTTAGTAGATACAAGTTAGATTGTTAGTGGTCAATTATCACCTAGGACTAGTAATCAGTACCACTAAGTCATGAAGTATCCAAGGAGACCTATGATATCTATATTTTATAGTGCAAGTCGTACAATCAATGATTACTATGTAGATAAATATATGTAATAAATTATAACTAACTATCACTTTTTGAACAACTTGAATTTTATGCTAGTCTATATTTCTAGGGAGATGTCGAATGTGAACAAGGGTAAGAGTCCTATATCTGTGATGGAAGCCAAGAAAGGCCAACCAAATACACTCACATAACCTTATCATCATATTTTAGTGGCCAAAATTAGGAAGCTACAACATCACAAGTACATTTACAAGATTCCCAACCACTACCACTACCACTACCACTACCACCGCCATTGGCACATATTGAGGAAGTTGGTGAACTTGATATCTCTAATCATGATGAGCTTGATGAAGATATTTAGTTTAATACCAAAGTAGCCAAGATCTTCAAGTAGTCAATTCCTAGACTAGCTAAACTAATATAATAGAATTAGATGATAATTCCAAAGATCATGGTGGTGCATGACCAGGAAAGGGAAAAAGGAAATAAAAATGTAAAAACTAATGCAAAATCCAAAAAGGATCAGAATTGGGATCTATTGATCAGGAATTTTTAAATAGAATGGGCTTCAAAGTATCCATTCTTTGAACCTATATGTAATCCAAAAGAAGGTAAGGCTCTAGTAGAATGTAGATGTATGATATGCTCAAGGATAAATAAAAAGGAAAAGAAGTTGTAACTAAAAATTGACACCATAGAAAAGCATATGGGTAAAGTTTATGAGAAGAAAATCATAGATGGAGTGGAGAAATTAGTGACAAGATGGAAAACCAAAGAGGAATGTTGACATGTTAAGAATGCATAAATCTTAGAATTTTAGGAGAAAATAAAGATGAAGCCTACTGAAGTAAAAGGCTCTATTGAATCTCTTCTTTGAAAAGAAGTGACCGTTAAAGAAATGGGAAATTTTCTTTAGTTAAGTGTTTTCTTCTATATTTTGAGAAAAGGGAGTGCCATGAAAGACTACCCATCACTTAGTGGTTTCTTACACTTTTTGAAAGTTCATTATTATTCAAGGAGTCAGTAGTCAATAAACAATGGATGGGAATGGACAAGTTGTCTTGCTAAGGTTGAAAAGGGAAATATTGAGTAAAAACTTAAAGAGTCAATTTTCATTGCATTATCTTTAGATGAGGTGACAACAATAGACAACACTTCCTAGGTATGCATGCATGTCTATATTGGACATAATTGTTTTTACCAACCCAATCTACTAACTGTTGTTAAAATGAAGGATAATTCAATAGCAAAAAATATATTTGAACTAGTAAAGATTTCTCTACTTGAATGTGGAGGTATACATGAAATGAAAATTACCCAAAAGTTGGTGTGTTTCAGAGTAGATGAAGCTTCTATAATGCAAGGTCACAAGAATGGTCTTGTCACAAAGTGAATACATTTTATTGCACCTTACATTGTTGAAATTCACCACATGGCCCACAGAATGAATCTAGCTTTTAGAATTGTCAACAACTCTTAAAAAATATATAGAGTTGAGGATAATAAAAGAGATGGATCTCTTTGGATGACATAGCTCATTGAGTTTTTTCTAAATATCCATTGTTTCTTGGTATAATGGAGTCAACTTATGGTGATCAGGGTGGTCAATGGAAATATGACCTGAGCTACTTGAAAGGTTAACTAATGTAGAGACACTCTTAATGTTACCAACCATTTTCCCCATGCTAGAGGAAATGAGAAATATAGTGAAGAAGATCCAACAAATATTTATGTATATTGCAAAATATGATACGATGCATAAAAAGACATGTGTGACCCTTGATTATCTATAGAAATCTAGATTTGTTCTAGGTGGATGAATTTTTTTAGGGTGGATGAGAACCATAGATTGGATAATCCTAATAATTTTTTAAAGATTGATGTAAAGGGGAAGTTATGTGCCAACATACAGGGTTTTGAGATACCAATGCACTATTATGGAAGGATCGTACCCATAATAAAAGGAAACAAACCTACACAACCAAAATTATCCATCACAAAGGAAGTGTTTGAACAAATTGTTAAGTCTATAATGGATTCTGTGAAGGAAAATTGTTATAATATTTCCTTAGAAATTAGAGAAAGATTTCCTTGAGACAAATTACTTGAATCAATGTGTATTGTGTCTCCCCATTATTGGAGTTAAAGAAGTCCTAAAGATTTTAGAGATAAGTTATTGGTTTTGATAGATCAATTTTGCAAAAGAAAAGAAATCAATGGGGTAACTACAAATGGAGTCTTAGAAGAATCTCATCTAAGAGATTAGTCCCATTAAATATTGTGGTTACAATGAAAAAATAATATGATCTTATGTGGAATCTTAGAGAAGAAGGATCACTAACAGAACTTTGGAGAATTCCAGCTTAGAGTGAAGTGTTGTGGGATTCAATATCAAGATTTTCTAAGCTTGTTGAATTATGTTTTACCATGATATTGGGGTTTGTGGAGGATGAGATATTTTTCAGTGCTTTGGGGTTCCTAAAGTCATAGGTAAGAAATTAGATAGACACAAATTTAGAAAATTGTCTGAGGCAGTATACATCTAGATATGAAGTCAATAATTTTCCTTGCAAAAGGAAACTAAAATTGTTGAGGAAGAACTGTCAAAGAAGAGAATTGGGAAAATTTTCAAACAATGAGATCACTAACTCAAGTAGTGGTACTGGTATTGGTAGCATTAATGTTGAAGCCGAGGATCAGGCAATCTAAGGTATACAAACTAGAGAAAACATGGAGCATAATGAAGAGCTATTTTAACTTGACGGTGAGGAATCCAAAGATTTAGATAATGTGATGCTATGGAATGTTTAAAAAACTATGGTATGATGCATCAAATCTTACTTTATTACTTATTTGTAATTACTACAATCTACATTCTGGATTCTAGACAATATTCTCTGAATTTCATCATGATTCATCTATCATGCATAATATTTTATATCATTTTTTAAATGTCTAATATTAAAAAAAAACATGTAAATGTTATGTTGTATGATTTCATTAATCAAGATTCATTCAAATTTTACCATTACTCTTTCTTTATTTGTATTATTATGCTTATATGATAGATTGTTATGGTGTAGTCCTTGATAATTTTTATGAAAATTTAGCAATTCAAATGATAAAATCCATATTCATTCTTATTACTTTTTTAAAAAATGATAATTAATACAATTAAATAAATTCATAGTGCAAAAATTAAATTTGAATACCCAATTTCATAATCATGAGTTATAAGTACTAAATTTATTATCATTACATCTAGCAAATGACCCTAAATTCCCTTCTATAGAAATATACAAATAAGCAATCAAGAACAACTTCAGGTCATTTTGCCCCATGTGAAGTCTTGGCATAACATTGAATTTAGTATCAAAAAAAATTTGTTTTCTTTGATAGGCCTATTCAACAAAATAACATTTGGATTCTACTATGTTTATTATATTCAAGAAAAAAAGTTCAAACTTTAAACTCATACCAAACCATTAGAAATAGAAATAAAGTAAATACTACAAAGATGATTAAATTTACTTTCCAAGTTTCACATACTCAGATTGATTTCTTATGAGCTGATTGGAGTTTCAATCATCATTTTTAGGAGGTTGAATTATGGTTCATTTGGAGTTTGAACATTTGCTATGTTATAGTAAATGACTTGCAACTTCATCAGAAATCCATATTTGGAATATTTACTTGAAAGCAATGCTACATCCAATAGTGCATTCAAATTTTCCAATGCTTTGATGCAATTTAAAATTCCTTTAGGAGTTGTATCCTGAGGAAACTGAATTACTTAAGTCATCATTTTGACCTCCAACTCTTTTTGGCAAGCCTCCCTTTGAATGAGTTTCATTGATGAGTTACTAGGGAAAGGATTACGCAAAACAAGACTCATCATTAATTTTTCTCTATCATCCATCTTGGTGAGTTTTCTCCCAAATGAGTTCATATATTCCTCTCCTTCTCTTATACTATGGAATTTTTAAATGATAGATGATCACTTTATTAATGCACATGTATGGTCATGAATTTCATTGCTAGCCAAATAACTATTACTCATTTTTGTCACCATGCACAAAATGGACATGTTCAATCATATTTCTTAGGATGGTGAGAATGAAATATTTTATCTTATTAAATGCCCATGCAATTAGGGATATGTAAAATGTTGACCATGCTTTATCATTGTAGCCCTAGGTTTTAATCTTCTAAATCCACATGTGTTATTATTATGAAAATTCTATTTATTATAATCTTTAAGTTTCACAAATCCCATTTTATGTCATGAAATAAGAAGTCAGAAGGGCCCTTGATCTTCAACAGATCAAGGATTGTCACCTTATTACCTTATGGAGTTGCCTGTTCTTTATATATAGTGGCATAGAGAGCACTTTCCACATGGATATGTAGGGTCATTTTCAGTTAGCAAGCCACAATATGACAAAAGAAATGTTAGAAAAGGTTGGCATATAGAGAAAATCCAATTGGTTAGAGGTCTCCAGGGGCACAAAGAAGATTCAATGATATTTTCCTTTATAGATCTCTACAGATCTATGGTTATCACTTTTTCACTAACAGAAACTACAAGGTCTTTATCTATAGTGACATAGCGACATGTTGACATATCTCCATGTGGGGTTAGAGTAAAGGCCAAGGCTATGTATTAATAGAGGGATCAAAGAAAACTTGATGACGTGGTAATTCTTGACTAGTTAAAAAGGTTGATTGTGCCAAGAAAATCTCAACTTTTAATGTCCATAGATCTTAGTTGATTTGATGGATGTTTCTTTGTCACTTTGTGGAGTTGCATGTTTGTTATCCTTAGCAAAAAAGTGAGTAGGTGATAAGTGTCCTTGTGTGACCGAGTGGATAGTAAATAGTTAACAATCATGGTTTAAAAGGAAGCAGTCAACAATCATAGGATCATAAAGAGGATGGTCTAATCTAAGAGGCCACACTAGAGGAAGAGTCCCAATCTCATAAAGTTCTGACCATATGATAAACAACTATCATAGGATCTCAAGGGTAAGAGTGTCGATCACCAATGTTATGATAGAGTGTTTTCCACTTGGTCATATGGTTGTAAGAATAAAAAGATTAACTGTCAAAGGCACACCATGGTTAGCCTAATCCTTGTGCTAGGATCATAAAGCAATATGTGTCATAGTGAGATCACAAGGTAGGGACAACTTTGATGCCATGACATAAGGGAGATCGATGGATCATAGGAAGCTAAAAAGTATGTTTCGATGGTACAATATAGGGTTTTTCATATGGTCATAGAGATATTTTCATGGATTCACAATGCTATGATTTAAAGAAGATTTGTGCCAATTGTAGGATCGTGAAGCTGGGGTCTTCATGGTAGGATATCATGAAGGGTTTTCCTCCCTAGTATGTTGTAAGCTCATAGTATCAAGAGAATGGGAGTCAAAATTTAAAGTTGACATTTCAACTATTATGTATATGACCTTACTAGATATTTTTTTGTCAAATCAACCAAAGGGTGGCATTCCCAGCCTATCATGTTGTAACACGTGGATATGTCTTGGCAGTTGGTTAAAATTATCCCCTAGGGTGGTGAAGTATCAATACAAAAATGAAGAGGTGTGGGTTGGCATCGATCAAAGGGATGGGTTGGTGGTTCAAATGGTCCATTTTTAATTTACATTTGAGTATGGGGATGGTGGAGATTGGATTAGATCGCTTCCTTGGGATGATCGCTAAGAAGATATGATTCATTCCAAAGGCAATTGTAGTTGTTAATGGCTACACTAATGGAAGTGGTTGTGGATATGATCTTTGGGTGTTACAGGAAGTAATGAAGTAGTTAAGGTACTCAGTGGCATGTAGCACCTAGCAATTCATGATTATTCTCCTGGTGTTACCCATAATGGGAAGATGTGAAACTTAAATGTGAATGTAATTCTCTAAAATCTCTAACTCTTCTAGTACATTTTTGACATGTGCCCCTCCCATCTGAAGCTTTTTGCAATCCTAGTCTATTTAAGGACTCCCAAGATGTGGAGAAGGGGCTGGAAATTTTGATCTTTTATGTAGGATAGCATAGTCAAGATCTCCCAAGAGTCCTTCATGTTCTTCTCTGCATATCGCTTTACTTTTACAGTCAATTTGGATGAATGTTGTTCAATGAGCTTTGAGATCTAAATGAAGGAATAGTCTTACAACACTTCTTATCTCTACTTGTTGCCTAATTTTTTGATTTGATATAATTTCTTAAGATTTACTCTTTGAATTCTTGGGTTTTGTCTTAGTTTTAATTGCAAGTTAGATATGATTATTCTTATAGCTTGCAAGTAGAGATACTCTACTCTTTTTAAACTTGTGACATTGTGAATTCTTGCATTCCCTTTAACTCCTTGTCTAAAGTATATCCTTCTTGTGAAATATTTATATATGAATGATCTTCTACAATATTATATTCTTGTTTTCTGCCTAGAATTTGTTTCATTAAGTCAGGTCAACAATATCTTCATCTTACCATCTTGTGTATCACCCCATTTTACTTTTTCAACATTTATTTTTAAGAAATCCTCTTATCCCTTTCCCATTCAAGTTTATTCTTCTATTTGAAGAAGTAAATTAGTAAAATATCATAAGGAACTATCCTATAACCTAGAGATTCACTCCTATCTTAGGTACTTCCCACTACATAGAAGTGTTTCCATGTTACTCAAAGTGACTGAATACTAGAAATTGTAGTTCCAATTTGGGTGTAAATTTTAGAGATAACAATTTTGGCACGCCTAGTGGGATGAGAGAAAAGTTTTTTTTGCCTTTCCTAGATTATTTCTTCTTGTTGTTGGTGTGTACTATGGTAAATCAACTTGTGCAAAGGCATACAATATACACACCTGGTGACTCTAACTGTAGAAAGAGACAAGTGCATATGACTTATGAGAAAAGTGCAGACAAGAAGTAGATCTACAAGTATTGAATATAGATAACTATCCCCACCTAGGAGGAAAGGTAGAACAGCTGAAAGTGTTAGAATTCTTAAGAATAACTGAGTGGTGGGGGTGAATTAGCTATTCAAGGTCCAAATGTCCTAATAATACTTTTTCACTACTTTTAATGAATCCATACACCTTTCATCCATCCAAACTTAGTTCAACCATATTAGCAAGTTACAGTAGATCAACATGCAACAATAAAACATGCAAGATTAACACATGACACAATGATTTACGTGGAAACCCAATTTGGGAAAAACCACTAGTAACATGCTACTTGATTCTCACTCTTCTAAAGTGATGCCTTGTTAAAGGCTTACAACACACTGCTAAATGTGACCTTGTTAGAGGATTTCACCAAAATGTTAGGAACGGGCCTGATCAAAGGACTTTTGAACATTCACTTGGAATGTCACCCTGTTAAAGGATTTACCTCATGGCTATTAAACCAACCTAAGTCCATAGGATTTAAACTAATTGTTACAATTGCTAGAGAGTAAAAATAATAGAATGTTGATATGATATAACTTACAACATACTTTGCAGATTTCAGATCACTCTTCAGTTCTATCCTTTTGCTTGGCTTTAATCACTTCAGTTCTGATAGCTTGTCTTCCTCTCAAGCTTTGTCTCCTTGAGTCTTCTTACTCATCATGCCAATGCAATCATATCTGGGGTCTTCTTATCAAAACATAGTAACTGTGCTTTCTTTCTCCTTAGCACCTCCTTCAACACTTCATGCTTTTATGCTTGACCACCTTCTCTTCTATTTGTTTCATGACTTTATGACTTCTTAAATAGAAATCTGGTTTGCCTTTGCCACTCGATTCTCCCTTTCCAACTTTAGGGTTTCAAATGGATTAGGTAGAATAGAATGTATCTACCCTATATCTTGCTCTTATCTAGAAACTTCATCTAGACTCTAGTTGTAATCTCCAAAAATGTTCTACATGGTGTTCTGTGCCACTAGCTCATCATTCTTATCTTCTATTTAATTCACAGATTTCTAGATAACAAACTTGTCGGCTTGGATCTGGTGAATCTTCAATTTTCAAAATAATGCAGCAACTCAGCATTATTGATTTACTGATGCTGAGCATCTCTGTGTTACTTAGCACTATTGGTTTTTTGATGCTCAGTATCTATTTATGCTCGGCACTTGTATTTGCTTGGCACTTGATTTTACTCGGCACCTGAAGTTCACTTGGCATCTGAAGTTTGCTCGGCATCTGAAGTTTTCTCGACACTTGAAGTTTGCTCGGCATCTAAAGTTTGCTCGGCATCAACTAGGAATCTGTTTGGCATCTACTAGCTTGCTCGGCTCCCTCTATCTAATGAACTTTAGTTAGGCTTTACAGATGTCTTAGCTAAAACCTTACATCTTTGATATGTTCCAATGTGCCTATTCTCTATGTCATCAATACACTATTTCATCAATGACTTAGCTGATCCTTGTACTTCATTACAACATCATAACTTCAACCTTTCTCTAGGTGTTCTAGTTACAGCTTATTGATTGCCTCCTCCTTGTCAATCAACCACTTGATAGTATTTGGATCACTAAAGCAATTGTCATTCCTACAAGTAGCAAGTTTGACATCAATGACAAAACAATGATTGAGAACATTCTTTACCAGTTCCATATGATCATTCCAACAATTTTCCTTATGATCTTTTCAATCATTTCCAACAAAAAGAATTTAGGATACCCTCATTCAAACAAGAAGTGCTCTATCTATCCCTACATAATCAAGTCTTGTTGTTATCATGAGGCAAGTCATTGTCTCAAGAAGAAGAATCTTTCAAGCACCAATGGCAAGGTAGTTTTCTTTTGTTCCTTTCAACCAAGGGAGTCCACTAATCTTTACTCAACATTATGATACTCCCCTAGCTACCCTAAAAAGTTTACCAGAATTCACTACAGAGGGCTAGATGATAGCATTTGAGCATATTAGAGATGTTGCCACACTATGTAATGTGCATCATATCATAGAAGAGGATGTTGTTGTGAAGTTTCTTATAGCCTCATTCAAAGTGGTAATCTCTGCAATGGTTTTGAAGCCTTGTTGTGGGCTAGTTTACTTCATGGGATGTAATGAGAGATGTCCTAACAAAACACTTTGAAGACAAGTCAAACTTTCTATCCCTAGTTGAGAAACTTAAGACCATCAAAAGGGTGCCTCATAAGTAGATGATGGACTTTAACTATAGGTTTCAAAGAACATGGAGTCAAGTACCAGTTTAGGTAAGGCCTTCAAAAGAGCATGCTTTTCTGTACTATTTAAGAAGCTTCAATAGTGATATCTCTATTTTGATACAATCTATGGGAGGTTACTCATTACCACAAGGTTATGACATAGCCATAAGAGCTAAGAATAGTCTTATTTAAGTGGTTAAGATTTCCCCTAGGCCTCCAATGCCTATATATCTAGATATCCATCCCAATACACCCCTAGTTGTTCCACCTCTAAATCCAATACCAGCTATCCCAAGCCATGAAGTAGCAAATGTAGGTCCTTCATTAGAATTGCAAGAGCTAAGGGATAGCTAGAAAAGAATGGAAAGTCTCATGCAAAGCCTTACAAATGATATGGTGAATATTACAAAAGGAGGCTATCAAGTTAGGCAACCATCTCAATCTTAAAACCAAGTTTTGAATTAGCCTATTCATTAGTAGTTTTAGAGCCAATACTGACATTTTAGGCCTTATAATTTGAATCCTCTAAATAATAATCCTCATCCAAATACTACCAGAGATATGTTCCCTACACAAAATAACTTAGTAGTAGAATATGACTGGTGTTACCCTTGTAATTAGTAGCATAATCAAAATACATGCTCCAATAGAATGGTGAACCAAGCCTTAATCATTCAAGATACTTCTAGCTCACAACCTACATCTAATGTTGATATTGAGAGGCAACCAGAGGTTCCTACTATGGATACTACACTCATGAACTAGCATGTGGAAGGACAATGTGGTGTGAATAGAGATAATATCACTAATAGTGTCTTCATTAGAGCAAAGAAAAGAGCCCTAGAAAATGATGTAGGGACAAATAAAGATGTATCAACTGAAGAGCCATCCTCAGTTCAACTAAGGAAAGAAAAACAAAGAAGTTCTCTTGTTTCCACTCAAGAAAATCCCCAATAGCTAATACCCCTTGTTTTCCCTAAAGTTTAAATAAAGGTGTGTGCTACTGTGTTATTTAACATTGTGTAAAATATGAAAAGAATGAGTATCACCATGTCTATGTGGGATTCTCTATCTATTCCAAGAAAATTTGACTTGTTGAAGGAGGCTTTGGCAACAAATGTTCCAAGCCAAGTTGCTAATGAACCTTTTAAGGCTATATTTACAAATCAAGGAGATGCTACCCAAGATGACATCAAGAAAAGAAGTCAAACCCAAGGTAAGGATGTTAAGCCTCCACCATTTTATGTTGCATTGTTTATAGGAAACAATTTGGTGCATAATTCTATGGTAGATAGTGGGGCTACAAGCTCTATCATGCCGAAGAAGATAGCAGACCAACTAGGTTTAAAGTATGAACCCTTGGAGAAGGTTGTGGTCTAATTAGATAGTTCATGTGTTAAAACCTTAGGTATCATAAAGAATGCAAGCCTAACACTCTGTGCATATCCTACTTTTTCTATTCCCCAAGATATCTTTGTGATAGATTTGCCCCCATTTTTTGTTTTTTTTGTCAAGAGAATTCATAGCCAAGATAGGAGGCTATCTACTAGTGGAATTGTTTCATATGTTATTTAGGACCAGATATGGAACCAAAGTAATAATTAGGTCTGAGTTACTTTCCAAAGACCACATTGAGCCTTACACACCCAGTGTGATCAATGATAATTGCATTGCACTTGATCAAAGGAAGATCTTGTTGCCCAAGATAGAGATACTCAAGTTGATGGTATCCCTAATGTCTTACTAGATGAGTGCATAACAAAAAATCCCCAAGAAATGAGACCAATGACATTAGCTCATTGAAGATATTACAGATGTTGGTCTAGGGAATTATGTCTTCCAAGAACCTGGGCTAGTAATGCCAAACCTTATAAAAAATACAACTAATAATCTTGAGTAGCAAAATTAGGTTTGGGAATTATACTGTGATGGCTATAGGAGCAAGAATGGTTTAGGTGGAGGAGAAATGTTAATCTATCCTCAAGGAGATAAGTATTATAGAACCTTTTATTTCAGTTTTAAATGCAAAAACAATACGACTAAATAAGAAGGAATAATTCAAAGATTAGAATGGGCTAGGATGGGAGGTATCAAATGCATAGAGGTGTCTAGAGATAGTGAGTTAGTTGTCAACCAAGTGAGAAAGTTGCACATGACCAAAAATGATAAGCTAAAAGCTATAAACAAAGAGTTTGGAACTTAATTGAGTATTTTGATCCCTTTAACATAGTTTCCATCCCTAGGAAATTAAATCAGCATGTTGATAGGATAGTTGTTGTAGGTGCACTATTTGATATAGTTGATAACATTGGTAAAGAAGATGTACAAAAACATGTCAAAGTTGTGGTCAGGCCATCCATACCTGACAATGATGTCAATTAGAAATTCTTTGATAGTGATGAACAAATCCAAAACTTTCTACTTGAGGAAGACCTGCATTTAAAATTTAATCCACAACAGGTGTAGGAATAATATGGTGTTTAGGTTATACAACTAAGCTCTAAAAAATTGCCCAAGGGGTTGTTGACTCTAGATTCTATCTTTGACATGGATGACCAATTCAAGAAGAATAAAACCAATTTGGTAGTTCAATAGGATCATTATGAAGATCTTGACATTGTAGAGGGAATGAAATTAAATTTTGGCAAATCAATTCCTACTGAAGAAAGGCAGTCTTATGTCCATCTTTTCCAAGAATATAATGATTTTTTGCTTGGGGATATCTTGATCTTAAAGGATTTGATCCACACCTTGCCCAACATACAATTGAGTTAGAGCTCAATTCCAAACCCATAAGGCCAAAGCAAAGGCTTGTTAACCCTAAATTGGAGCCTTTAATGAAAAAAAAGGGTTTCAAGCTCATTGAGAGTGGAAGAGTATTTAATATTAAACACTAGCTAGGTGTTGAATCTAGTCCTTATAAAAAAAAAGAATGGGAGCTAAGGTTATGTATTTACTTTAGAGACCTCAATAGAGTATCATTAAAGGATCATCATCCCTTACCATCTATGGATTAGATGCTCCAATATGTTTTAGGTTTAGAAAGGTTGTCACTCGTTGATGGATATTCTAGCTATAATCAGGCTCTAGTGAAAAAGGAAGACTAGTTCAAGACTATGTTCACCACTAAATGGGGTAATATGCTTTATAAAAGGATACCTTTTGGCTTGTCTAACGCATGAGAAACTTTTGAAAAGGCCATGGAGATGGCTTTCAGAAGTTTGATATACAATTTTTTTGTTAATCTATCTAGATGATATCGCTACTTTCTCCAAATTAACTCAGGATCATATTGAACATTTGAAACAAATCTTAGAGAGATGCAGAGAATTTGGCATATGTCTAAATCCAAAGAAGTGTGTGTTTTTGTTAATGAGGGGAATTTATTGGGATATATTATATCTAAAGCAAGCACCACCATTGGCCTTAAAAGAATTGCAGTGATATTAGAATTGCCTTTGCCACATCACAAGAAGAGATTAAAATGTTTTATTGGAAGAATCAACTTTGTTAGGTACTTTATTCTAGATATTGCTAACTTGTTGAAGCCATTGATATCAATACTTAAGAAGAACATTATTTTCAACTAGTAAAAGGAAGCCAAGCATAGTTTCAGGAAGCAATAAAGGAAGTGTTGTGTGCTTCTCCTACTTTGGTATATCCTAACTTTTCAAAAGATTTCACCTTGTATGCCTATGGTAGTATGGATACAATTTCTCCAATACTAGTTCAACAGAATGATGAAGATATAGAACAACTTGTTTCTTTCTTTAGTAAAGGCTTACAAGATTATGAACAAAGATGTAGCTTCACTAAGAAGCATGCTTGCTATGGTGAAAAGCCTAAAGAAGTTCAAACATTTGGTATCTAATAATAGGATTCATCTTATGGTGGCCCATCCTAGTGTGAAATATTTCTTGTTAAGAAAGGACCTCAATGAGAAAAAAGCTAGTTGGATAACTACGGTCATAGAATATGATGTAGATAATCAAGTAACCAAACTTGTTAGAGGAAAAGGGTTATGTGAGTAGTTAGCTAATGGGAGAAATCATATTAGAGATGACATAGTAGGAGCTATCATAACCAATCAAGATGTTCCAATAAAAGGTCAACAAGAAAGCTAGCTACAATATATGACATATTTTCTGCAAACTAGAGAATGTACCCCATCACTTGATAGGGCTAAAAGAAGATATTTAAAACTATAGTTTGTACCCTACACATTAGTGGATGGCCTTGTTTAGAAAGTATATGAATGTAATTCTCCTTATATATATTGATAATGACAATACTAGCAAGTTTCTAGAGTAGTTTCACGATGCAAGGGGTCACTTTTCTCCAAAAATGAAAACATATAAAATCATGAGGGCTAGATATTATTGGCCCAACTTGTTTAAGGAGGCTCATGCATGGGCAAGAAAGTGCAAACAATGTGCATTTTTCTCTAGGAAGGAAAGGCTAGTTGCCTTACCCCTATGTCCTATTTTGATTGATCAACCATTCCTAAAGTGCGGTATAGATTTTTTGGGCCCCATTAATCCAAATTCTAGTGCTGGCCACAAATGGATTCTAACTTCCATAGACTATTTCACATGTTGAACAGAGGTAATAGATATGAAAGAGGCCAATGATACATCTATTATAAACTTCTATGATGATATAATCTTCAGATTTGGAGTTCTTGACTCCATTATATCTGACAATCCCTTGGAATTTGTGGGAAAAAGAATAACTAAATGGGCATTGAAGAATGACATATATCGCAACACTTCATTGAATTATTATGCTCATGGTAATGGATTGGCTAAGAGTACAATGAAAAACTTGCTGAGGATATTGAAGAGGACCAAAGCAAACAACAAAAAGGATTGGCATTCCAAATTGAGATCAACCTTATAGCTTGATAGAATCTCTCCCAAGTAGATTCTGGGAAACTCACCCTATGTTCTGGTGTATGGGAAGCAATTGAAAATATCAATCTCTATAGAGTTTCCATCATTAGAGCTTTTTGACAGTCTGATGCTTTTGGAAAAGGATGATCCTCTAAGTTTGAAGCATGCCAAGTTATTCAAGATTGAAGAAGAAAGCAGTAAATCATTGCAAGCAATGAAGCACCCATAGATACAAACCAAGAGGGTATTTGACAAGAGGTTTAAGCCTAGGGTATTTAAGGAAGGAGATCTACTTTTGTGATGGGGCATGCTTTTAAAAGAAAATTGGGCCATCATAATAAGTTTGATAATATGTGGACTAGTCTATTCATGATCTCAGAATGCAAGGAACACAATGCATACCAGCTAGCTACTATGGAAGGAGAAGTCCTACCCATCCCTATGGATGGGATACATCTCAAGCTCTATTTTGAAGTATGATTTCCCTATGTATCCTATGTATTCTATATATATTCCTTATTTTTTGTTTTTCCTAAATGCGTTCTAATACAAGTTGTTTAGTTGTAGTTTTCCTTACTTTTAACAAGTTCCTAGTTCCAAAGGTTTGAGTAGGAAAAGTTGTTGCATATCTGCTACCATAGAGTACCCTTGTTCTTAATATTCTTTCATTATCATACTTGACCCAAGATGAATATATCTAAGCATGCACAATTGTTTTTGAAACCTATCATCATTCCTCATTTAACTCTATGCCCAATAGATTGTTAAGGTTATTGGTTCGATGTCTAGCAGGCAACTATTTAGTAGAATTCGCCAAAAGTGTTACCCATTTTTATCACCATGCAAAAAATTGATAGGTTGGCTAGTTATATTTCTTAGGATGGGGAGAATGAAATATTTTATAATATTAAATGCTCATGCAATTAGGGAATACATAAAATGTCAACCATGCTTTTTCATTGTATCCCTAGTTTGTAATCTTCTAAATTCGCATGCGTTATGGTTACAAAAATTATATTTATTACAATCTTTAAGTTCTATGGGTCCCATTTTATGTCACAAAATTAGAAGTCACAAGGGTCCTTAATCTTCAGTAGATCAAGGGTTATCATGTTGTGGAGTTGAACATTCTATATCTAGAACAACATAGCAAGCACTTACCACGTGGATATGTGGGGTCATTTTTAGTGGGTGGGCCACAATATGAAAAAATCAATGTTAGAATAGGTTGATATATGGATGCATTACCATTGGATGTAGGTGTTTAGGGGCACAAAGAAGATTCAACAATATTTCCTATTGTAGATCTCTAGCAGATCTATAATTATCCCTTTGTCACGAATAGAAACTACAAGGTCTTTGCTAATAGAAACTACAAGGTCTTTATCTATAGTGACATAGCGACATGTTGATGTGTGTCTAGGTGGGGTTAGAGTAAAGCCTTAGCTTATGTAGTAATAAAAGGATAAAATAAAACTTGATTACATAGTAATGCCTTATTGATTAAAAAGGTTGACTATGCCAAAAAAATCTCAATTTTTTATGTCTGTAGATCTTAGTTGATCCAATGGATGTCACTTTGTTTCTTTGTGGAGTTGGACATTTGTTATCCATAGCAACGAAGTGAGGAGGCAACACATGTCCTTGTAGGCCCAGTTGGAGAGTAACCAGTTAGTAATTGTAGTTAAAAAGGAACTAGTCAATGATCATAGGATCATAAAGAGGATGGTCAAACCTAAGATGCCATGATATAGGAAGAGTCCCAATCTCACAAAATTTTGATCTTATAATAAACAACTATTGTTGGATCTTAGTGTTAAGATTGTCAATCATTGATGTTACAATAGCATGTTTTTTGCTTGGTCATATGGTCACAAGAATAAAAATATTAACTACCAAAGGCATGACACGGTTAGCCTAACTGTTGTTGTAGGATCATAAAGCAATATGTGCCATCGTGAGATCATATGGTAAGGGATAGCTCCAATGGCATAATAGAAGGGAGATCGAAGGATCATAGGAGGCTAAAAAACATGTTTTGATGCTACAAAACAGGGTTTATCATATGGTCATAGAGATATTTTCATGGGCTCATGACACTATGATATAAAGAAAATTTCTAATAATTCTATGATCATGAAGTTAGGATCTTCATGGTAAGATATCACGAAGGGTTTCCTCCCTAGTATATCATAAGGTCATAGTATCAAGAGATCGGGAGTCAAAGTTTAAAGTTGACTTTTCAACTATTATGTATATGACCTTGTTGGATAGTCATTTGTGAAATTGACTAAAGGATGGCATGCCCAGCCTATCATGTTGTCACATGTGGATATGTCTTGGTAGTCAATTAAAATTTTACCCAAAGGGTGGTGCAATATCAATATAGAAATGAAGTGGTGTGTACTAGCATTGATCAAAGGGATAGATTGGTGGTTCAAACGATCCATTTTTAATGAATATCTAATTTGTATTTGAGTATGAGGATGGTGGAGATTAGATTAGATCACTTTCATGGGATGATCACCAAGAAGATATGATTCATTCTAGAGGCAGCTGGAGCTATTAATGGCTACACTAGTGGAGGTAGTTGTGGATCTAATCTTTGGGCACTACAGTAAGAAATGAAGTAATTAAGTTACTTTGCGACATGTAGCACCTAGGAATTCATGATTATTTTCCTAGTGTTACCCATAATGGGAAGATGTGAAACTTAAATGTGAATGTAATTCTCTAAAATCTCTACCTCTTCTAGAAGATTTCTAACATGCACCCCTCCCATTTGAAGCTTGTTGCAATCCTAGTCTATTTAAGGATTCCCAAGATGTGGAGAAGGGGTTGGCAATTTTGATGTTTTATGTAGGATAGCATAGTTAAGATCTCCCAAGAATCCTTCATGTTCTTCTCTACATATCACTTTAATTTTATATTCAATTTGGATGAATGTTGTTCAATGACTTTTGAGATCTGAATGAAGGAACAATCTTAGAACCCTTCTTATGTCTACTTGTTACTCAAGTTTATAATTTGATTGAATTTCTTGAGATTTACACTTTGAATCCCTGGGTTCTATCTTAGTTTTAATTGCAAGTGAGATTTGATAGTTCGTATAGCTTGCATGTCAAGACACTCTACTCTTTTTCAAATTGTAACATTGTGAATGCTAGCATTCCCTTTAACTCCTTGTCTAAATCACATCCTTCTTGTGAAATATTTATATATGAATGATTCTTTGCAATATTGTGTTCTTGTTAGCTGCTTAAAAAAAAATTTCATCGAGTCAGGCTAGCAATATCTTGATCTTACCATCTGGTGTATCACCTCATTTTACCTTTTCAACATTTATTTCCAAGCAATCCTCCTATCCCTTTCCCATTCAAGTCTATTTTCCTATTTGAAGAGGTAAATCAATGAAATGTCATAAGGAACCAGCCTATAACCTAGAGATTCACTCCTATCTTAGGTACTTCCCACTACCTAGGAGTGTTTCCATGTTTCTTGAAGTGACTAAATACTAGAAATTATAGTTCCAGTCTAGGCATAAATTTTAGAGATAAAAATTCCTATCATTGATTTTGTTGATTATGTGTATAATTTTTCTTATAGTCTTCTCAAGCTTAAAAAAGGTCTTTGTTCTTTTCAATCTACTCTTTGATACTCCCAAAAATAGATCGAATTGTGTGATGCAATTCAAACCAATCACACAACCTATCATCATTTTCCATAACATCCCCCCTCCTCCCATATTTTTTATTTAATTTTCTTGACTAGATTTTGTATTTTATCATTTGACTCTATCAAGTTGTTTTCGTAGGTTGTGATTTTTTTCTTTTCCTTTTGTATCTCTTGCATTTTATAAAAATGGATTTTCACTTTAGTTCTTTGTTTCCTTTCTTTCTCTTCCCACTATTTTCCTTTTTCCCTCTCATTGTCTAATAATTTATTTAAGTTATTGATTGTGTGTCCACTAGACTCTGACATTTTAAAAATATCTACTGCAGATTCTCTTTCATGCTCAAGTAATTTATTGTTTTCTTGCAATTTGACATTGAGTTGTTTGAATTTTACATCTACATCCATACTAACATGATTCAGTCTATCCCTAAGTTTTTTATTGCTTTCCTCTAATTGTTCCTTAAAAATTTTCATTTTGTTCTCCATCTTTCTTGGCCTTGTAGTTACGTCTTGAGAGGAAGCACTTGTTATCCTTTTCTCTATTTATTTCCACTTGTTATCTACTACTTTCTCCTTCACCTTTGCATTTTTCAAGGCTTCTTTTAACTTTTTTAGTTGCCTTCTCCAACCTCTCTCTCTCTCTCTCTCTCTCTCTCTCTCTCTCTCTCTCTCTCTCTCTCTCTCTCCTCCCTCCCCCCCACAATCTTGAACTGTAATACCCTACTGGGGAACCCAAAAGAAATTAAACTAAAGTTGCAATAAGTTTTCCAATCAGTTTTTTAAAAAGATAATAAACTTAACAACAATAGATAATACAATGCAAGAAATCATAGCAAGAGATAAACTAATGGACTCAATAATTCACATACACACAACCATCATAAACATATTGCATCTCTTAAGGTTTCATGACATTAAATCACATTTAAGTTTAATTAATACTAAATCCAATATATAACAATTCCACATCATGGAATAATCACAAGTCCAAATCCATTTAAACAATATATAATTATATAAGATGCCACTTGGCAATAATTAGAAATTCTTAATCATCCACTTTACAAGTCACAAGGTATGATAAGCTCTAACACTATACATCATCAATAATATACAACATATCATAAGATTTTTTATAATCAAGTACAATACAATAGAGTACAACCATCCATCATAGGACATAAGAATAGAATGAAAGATAATATAGAACAGGGAACTCCAACAATGACATCAAACTACCAAATCTCAATGGTATGATAAAAATGTGCTACCACCCAACCTCGTGGATCCTAAATGACCCACTCCTACTGCAGTGAGGGGATAAACTCAAGTCCTAAATAGATATCCAAAACATAAATCATAACCAACATCTAGGTCAAGGAAACACCTGAAAGCAAGTTATCTCAAAGGGTACAAAGGCACATGTATCATCTAAACCCAGAGGCAACACAAAGACATAGGCAATCTACTATGTAAGTGAGCAAGTGTCATTGCATGAGCCAACTCTAAGGTTACCCTAGCAGCCTCTCTAAAATCTAACCCCCTAATGTTTCTATGTGGTATCAATATCCTTTCATACAGAAAAGGCATACTAACAAGCCAACTCTAAGGTTACCCTGGCAGTCTCTTAGGACTTTGACCCCCTGTTGACTTTATGTGGCACCGATATCTTATTAATTTATTTTAAACCCATTTAATGAAATGTTATCATTTATTAAAACAATCTACAATGGTTTACCTAGGAAAACTCTTTAAATCTCTAACCTCCATTGCAAGACACTTCCCAAGATGACATATAGATAACCTACCTTAATCTTAGCAAAAGCAAAAGGTCTCATATGACCATAAGGCACACATCAGTTCTTAAACAAGCAACTAGAAAGCACTGGAATATCACTAATCAAAATCACAAATTTAACCAATACAATCATCCTAATAGGACTGATCCAAAATCAAGTATACATATATTAGACCATGACATCACCAAAAAAAAATCACAATAATCATCTCAATCCTAAAAAAGCATCTAGAAAGTAATCCAAAGGTAACTGATCAAAGACTCAAAGGTTACACCAAAAAAGTCTATTAGAAATTATTTAGAACAACTGAGAGGAGGGTGAATTAGTTATTCAAGGTTCAAATGTCCAATTAAAACTTTTTCATCAAGTAAAGTGAGCCTTTAAAACTATTCATTCATCCAAGATTAAACTTTCCTACTTAGCAAGTTACTGTAAATCAGCATGCAAGTATAACACATGAAAAATCAACACATAAGATAGTGATTTACATGGAAACCCAATTTGGGAAAAACTACCTGTAACATGCTACTCAATTCTTACTCTTCTGAAGTGATGCCCTATAAAAGGCCTACCTTGTCAAAGGCTACAACACACTGTTAAATGTGACCTGGTCAAAGGATTTATTGATCCTATTAGAAGTGGGGCTAGTTTGATGACCTTAGAAAATTCACTTGGAATATCACTCTATTAAAGGATTTACAAATGGTTGATAAACCAACCTAAGTCCATAGGATTTTACCTTAGCTTGCACAATTGTTAGAGAGTAACGACTAGGGTTTTTGATCTGATACAACTCATAACTTAACTTGCAGATTTTAAATCACAGTTCAGCTCTTCACATTGTCTGGCTTTCAGTCTTTGCAGCTCTGACAGCTTGCCCTCCTTTCAAACTTTGTCTACTTGAGTCTTCATTCTCGATGTACTAGTGAAATCTTCTATATGACCACTTATTGAAGCAAAGTCTATGTGCTCTATTCTTTCTTCTCCTCTTGATGTCTTCTCCTTGACACCTTTCAACCACCTTGCAATTTTGGCACACCAACAACTCTTGCTTCTTGTTCTATGACTCCTTAAATAGAAGTTTAGAATTGCTTTTCCCACTCAATTCTTACCTCCTTTAATTTTAGTTTGATTGGATTAGGTAGGATTTATTGAATCTAATCCACATCTTGTTTCTTCTAAAAATATCATGAAGAATCCTCTTGAATTCACTCAAAAATAGTTTACATAGAATTATATGCCACTAGCTCATCATCCTTATCCTCAAACTAGTTCACAAAATTCAAGATAGCAAACTTGTCTGCTCAGATTTGGTGAATCTTTGACTTTTTCATTAATGCAGTAGCTTGACACTATTGAAATTCTGGTGCTTGCAACATACTATGTTACTCGACATCAACTACATTTTATTGATGCTCAAAAGCTACTGTGGATTCACTTGGCATCCACTAAGTTTTTAATGAGGCTCAGAACCTATTACTTTGCTTGGCACCTGAACATGCTCAGCTCCTTCTATATCATTTGACACACACTAGATGTTTCATTTTCTTGGCACTAACTGCAAATTTGCCCAGCTTGAACTAGCTTGCTCAGCACTCTCTAATGAACTTAGTTAAGCTTTGTAGTCAACCTTGTTGCAACTTATTCTTCCAATGTTTCTAAGTGTGGCCAAGCTTTGTATCTTCAAGTATGTTATCAATACATCATTTAACCATTGTCTTAACTGATCCTTGCACTTCATTACAAAACCATAACTCAACCTTTCTATTAGGTGCTTTTGTTACATCTTGTTGATTAAATCTTCTTTATTAATCAACTAAGTGATAGTACTTAGATCTTATAAGAAATTGTCATTCTAGAAAATAGCATGTTTAAAATCAATGACAAAAAAATGATTGAAAATATTCTTTATCAATAATCTTTCTGCTTTGGAACAATCTCCTTCTCTGATAGTATTTATTTTTCAATTAGATTTCCAACAATCTCCCTCTTTGGCATTGATGGCAAACCAAACTGATCAACTAGATTAACAAAATGCTAACTAGGTTAAAATAGTAAATCAAATGCCAAAAAGAAAAATATGTTACCATAATTTTTCACAACTCCCTCTCTGATCTATTATCTTGATTTCTTTGCTTCTACTTCTCCCTCTTGGGTGTTGTTACCCTTTTTACTATTTCTTCTTGATCATTCATTTTCTCCCACTTTACTATGGCTTACCACTATTCACTTTGATCTTGTACTGCTCCTAATTCCTTCTTACATTATTTTTCCCTTTGTATGCATTGATCATGTTTTGGTATCAGCTATTTCAACTACTTCTCCCTCTATCCAATTGAATGATGTTGATTAGTTTCTATTAATTCTCCCTCTTTGAAAATAATGCCAAAAACATACTACTTCAATGTTTTAACATGAAAGTGTAGCATTTGTAGGTACTTACAATTTCTCCCTCTATCACCTTGATTGTGACTAATTTGGAACTTCAGCATTTTGATTACTTTAGGAAAAATCCTAAAGTAAGTATCCTTTGCATCAATTTGTAATATGCCAGCAATCAACTCATTTGATGTAGGACAGTCTTGCCTTTTTTCAAGTAGCCTTGGCTAGGGGTATCATCTCTAACTTACCTCTAAGATACTCAAAAGCATCTTTAGGTAGTACTTTTGTAAAGATGTCAACAATATGTTCCTTTGAACTAACATATTCCATCCTTATTTTCTTGCCTTCCACCAATTTTCTTACATAGTGATACTTAATTGCAATATGCTTTATTTCATGCATCATAGGATTCTTTAATATGTTGATGGTGCTTGTATCATCATAATAAAGTATCACAAGTTCAATTACCTCTTCCTTCATTCCTTGTAATAGATGTTTTATCCATACAATATTAGTGTAGTTGATAGTAGCAGTAACATATTTAGCTTCTATTGTAGACTGTGAGGTACAACTTTTCTTTTTGCTGGTCCAAGTAGTCAATCTTTTACCTAAGAAAAGTGCTCCTCCACTGATTCTTTTTCTATCATCAATATTACCTCCCTATTTTGTATCAGTGTAGGCTTTCAACTCAAACTTTTCACTCCTCTTGTAGTACAAACCAAAGCCATCAGTTCCTTTTAGGTACCTTAGTATTCTCTTTACTACCATCAGATGATTTTTTTTTGGGTTAGCAAAAAATCTTGCCACTATTCCAATAGCTAATGCAATGTCTGGTCTACTATGTACAACATATTGTATCTTTCCAATCATTGATCTATACATAGTTTGATTCACTTCAGCTAAATCATCAATTTTGGATTACTTATGTCCTATTACTATTAGTGTACTGACTGATTTTAAATCTTTGAATCCAAATATCTTGAGAATCTCCTTGATGTATTTTGATTGGGTCACAAATATGCCATGCTTCAGTTGATGTATTTGTAGTCCAACAAAGAATTTGATTTCTCCAAACATTGACATCTCAAACACATGTTTCATATGATCAGCAAATATTTGCATAGAACATCTTTTCCTCCAAATATTATATCATCAACAAAGATTTTAGATATCAAAATATCTTTACCTTTTTCTGCCTTGATGTATAGGTTTTTTTTTTCATATGTTCTCTCAAATCTTATTTTCACAAGATATTTGTGTAGTCTCTCATATCATGCTCTAGGTGCTTGCTTCAAACCATAGCGTGCTTTATGCAATTTGCAAACCATATCCTTGTTGTCATCAACAAATCCCTCTGATTGTTCTATGTAGACTTCCTCTTCTAGTATACCATTTAGAAAAGAAGACTTCACATCCATTTCATAGACTTTGAAACCTTTGTAAGCAACATATGCAAGTAGTGTTATTGCTCCTTCCATTCTTGTAACAAGGGCAAATGTTTCCCCATAGTCCAGTCCTTCTTCTTGTGCATAGCCTTTGCAAACTAGTCCGGCCTTGTTTCTTGTTATCTCACCATTCTCATCAAGTTTGTTCCTGAAGATCCATTTTGCACCAATTTAATTTTTATCAGCTAGTCTTGGAACTAGATTCCAAGTATTGTTCTTCTAAATTTTATCTATCTCCTCTTCCATAGCTTTATGCCAATTATCATCTTCTACTATTTTGGGCTCAATCTTACTTAGCAGACATGATTCATTCCTTAGTCTATTCCTTGTCATTGGTCCAGCTTTCTTGTCTCCAATGATTTGTTTTGTAGGGTGATGTCTTCTCAAATATCTGGATAGTATTGGTTCTATCCTTCTTTCCATGTTTGGTTCTTTAGCTTCAGAGTCACTTTGCACACCACCATCTAGTATTTCATTATCTCTTCCATGTGTACTAATTTCAGAATCAGAATATGCATTTTCTTCATTCTGCAAGTTAGCTTCTGAATGCAGCTCAACATTCACTAGCTATGACTAAGCTGATATTGAAATTTGTTTTTGATTCCCAACTTGATTGGTAGCATCATCTTTAGTAGTCATTCCTTATAGAAGAATACAAAAGATCTATATTCTTCTATTTTTTTGGATTCATCAACTTCGACTTCTACATGCTCATCAAAATTTACATTTGCACTCTCCACAATCTTGTTGGTGTTAGTATTCAAACACTTACATGCCCTACTTCTAGTGGAGTATCCAACAAATATCCCTTCATCACTTTTTGCATCAAACTTGCCATTTCTAGTGTCTTTAAGAATATAGCATTTGTAGCGAAATAATTTGAAATGTTTTACATTAGGTGAATGACCATACCATAATTCAAAAGGCATTGCATTCATACCTTTCTTGACTTGTAATCAATTCAAGGTGTAAACAATAGTACTTATAGCTTCTCTCCAGTACTTTAGAGCAACATTTTTCTCCATCATCAATGTTTTGGCATAGTCTATTATTGATCTATTCTTTCTTTCAACAATACCATTCTATGGGGGAGTTCTTGGTGTTGATGTTTTCCTTTTGATACATTTATCATTGCAAAATATCTCAAATTCTTTTGATGTAAACTCTCCTCCTCTGTCTGATCTCAAGTACTTTAGACTTTTTCATATTTCCTTCTCAACCCTAGTCAAATACCACTTAAACATTTTAAATGCATCAAATATTTACTTTAAGAACATGGTAGTCATCATCCTAGAGTAGTCATCCACAAAGAACATTATTTATCTGTCTCCTTTGTAGCTTTGCACTTCTATTGGGTCACATAAGTCAATATGCACTAACTCTAGTACTTCTTTGGAAGTGTAGGTTTTTCTTTTGAAACTTGACTTGGTCATCTTTCCTAGTTGACATTGTTTGCACATCATATTTTCAAGTTTCTTTAGCTTAGGTAGACCTTTGACTTTCTTCCTTTTGTTGATGCTAATCAGATTATCAAAGTTAATATAACACAACCTTTTATGCCATAACCACACATTATCAAATCTAATAACAAGATAGGTTGCATCTTCCATATCTAGGTAAAACAAGTTACTCCTAGTTTGTTCACCTTTTCCTATTAGATTTCCATCAATATCATAGATTTTGGTAATTTTGTTTTCATATTCTACTTTGCAACTTACATTGCCTAACTATGATACAGTCAACAAATTATAGTTTAGTCCTTCAACATAGTATGCATTATCACATAAAATTTTCTCTGTAATTTTGATAGAACCTTTTCCTTTGATTTAACATGGAGCATCATTACCCAATCTAACACTATTTCCATCATACTAGGTAAAGGTAATAAACTTACTTTTGTCTCCTATCATGTGATGTGAGCATCCACTATCTATGATTCATTTGTCATTCTTATTCACATAGGTTACCAATGTTGTTGCCTCATCTTCATCTGATTCATCCTTCATGACTACATAGACTACCTCATTATCATTCTCATTGGAATCTTCTTCAACAATGTAGCATTTTTTTCCTTTGTCCTTGTAATCTCTACTATCATCTTCTCTTTTGTTCTTGTACTTGTTTCCTTCTTTGTAGTTCTTCTTATGTGTTAGTTCTTCTTATGTGTACACCTTGCAACAATATGTCCTACTTCATTGCAGTTAAAACAAATGATAGGGAGCTTACCTTTGAATTTACCTTTGCCTCTATGGAATCTTCTAGCTTGTAGTGCTTCCAATTGTTCCACATCTTTCTCATCTGTGTTGTTGTCACTGGATGCATGTTTTCCTTTTTTGCTCTTCTTCTTTGACTTCACCTGCTCAGTATCTTTCAATGATAGCTTGGCTTTGAAAGAAGATTCAAGATTCTCAGATCTATAGTTATCATAATTGGACAACTCAAAAGTAGTGAGTCTCCCTACTATTCCTTTGAGTCTCCCTACTATTCCTTCAAAGGTTAACTAATTTCTTGGGACACACCTTAGCTCTTGGATGGCTGAAACTCTAATAGCATAGATGGAGAGAAAAGTTCTTAAATATTTTCTATTGATAGTGTCATCTTCCAAATGACCACCTAGACTCCTTATTGCACTGACCACTTCTTTCATTCTAGATGCATATTGTGCAACATTCTCACCTTCCTCCATTTTCATGTCATCAAAATTCCCTTTGAGGCTTTCTCTCTTTGCTCTTTAAACATTCTGATCTCTTCCATAGATTTCTGATAGGGCTTTCCACATCTTGAGTGCAAAATTACATCCTTTGATGTCATCAAATTCAGCATAGCTGAGTGCAGAGGTAATCTCTAGCATTGCCTGATTGTGCTCCTTCCTTTTGTTCAAATCATCTACAGAGAGGGGTTCAACTGGATCTACATGTTCCACTCCAATTAAGGTTTTTGCATAATCACCTATTGATCCAAGGTGCAGTTTCATTAGGTTTTGCCATGCAATGAAGTTGTCTTTGTTGAGCTTGGGAACTTCTCTCTTGGACATCTTGATCTTCCTGCTTCTAGCACCTTTAAACTAAATCAATAGATGGCTCTGATAACAATTGTTAAAAATGATTTAAAATAACTAAGAGGAAGAGTAAATTAGTTATTCAAGGTCCAAATGTCCAATCAAAACCTTTTCATCAAGTAAAGTGAGTCTTTAAAATTGTTCATTCATCCAAGCTTAAACTTTCCTACTTAGCAAGTTACTGCAAATCAACATGTAAGTATAACACATGAAAAATCAACACATAACACAGTAATTTACATGGAAATCCAATTTGGAAAAAACCACTAGTAACATGCTACTCAATTCTCACTCTTCTGATGTGATGCCCTATGAAAGGCCTACCCTATTAAAGGCTACAATGCACTATTAAATGTGATCTGGTCAAAGGATTTATCCACCCTATTAGAAGTGGGGCCTAGTTAGAGGACTTTAGAACATTCACTTAGAATATCACCTTCTTAAAGGATTTACAAATGGTTCTTAAACCAACCTAAGTCCATAGGATTTTACCGTAGCTTGCACAATTGTTAGAGAGCAACAACAAGGGTTTTTGATTTGATACAACTCACAACTTAACTTGCATATTTCAGATCATAGTTTAGCTCTTCACATTGCCTAGCTTTCAGTCTTTATAGCTCTGACAGCTTGCCCTTCTTTTAAGCTTTGTCTCCTTGAGTATTCATGCTCGATGTACAAGTGCAATCTCCTATATGACCACTTAACAAAGAAAAGTCTCTATGCTCTATTCTTTCTTCTCCTCTTGATGTCTTCTCCTTGACACCTTTCAACCACCTCACAATTTTGGCACACTAGCAACTCTTGCTTCTTGGCTTGTGACTCCTTAAATAGAAGTTTAAAATTTCTTTTCCCACTCAATTCTTACCTCCTTTAATTTTAGTTCAAATAGATTAGGTAGGATTCATTGAATCTAACCCACATCTTGTTTCTTCTAAAAACATCATGAAGAATCCTCTTCAATTCACTCAAAAATAGTTTACATAGAATTCTATGCCACCAGCTCATCATCCTTATCCTCTAATTATTCAAAAAATTCAAGGTAGCAAACTTGTCAGCTTAGATCTAGCAAATAAATTTGACTTTTTGAATAATGTAATAGCTTGGCACTATTAAAATTCTAGTGCTCGGCACATATTGTGTTACTTGACATCAACTACATTTTACTGATGCTCAACACCTACTGTGGATTCACTTGGCATACACTAATTTTTTACTGATGCTCAGCACCTGTTACTTTTCCTTGCACCTAAACACACTCGGATCCTTCTATATCACTTGGCACACACTAGATTTTTCATTTTCTCAACACTAACTAAAAATATGCTTAGCTTGAACTAGCTTGCTTGGCACTCACTAATGAACTTAGTTAAGCTTTGCAGTCAACCTTGTTGTAACTTATTCTTCCAATGTTTCTAAGTGTGGCCAACCTCCGTAGCTTCAAGTATGTTATCAATACATCATTTAACCATTGTCTTAACTGATCCTTGCACTTCATTACAAAACCATAACTCAACCTTTCCCTTAGGTGCTTTTGTTACATCTTGTTGATTAAATCCTCTTCATTAATCAACTAAGTGATAGTACTTCGATCTTATAAACAACTGTCATTCCGACATATAAAAAGTTTGACATCAATGACAAAACAATGATTGAAAATATTTTTTATCAACCATCTTCCTTCTTTGCAACAATCTCAATCTTTGACAATATTCATTTTTCAATCAAATTTCCAACAAAGTCACACCATTCACTTCAATTCTACACATGAGAAAATTGAAAGCGCAACAAAACATATGATCAAAATCATCATAGAATACACATGACACATCACCATGGTTGGGTATAAAAGATCATAACCATAGCAGCATCTCAAAATAAAACCCCAAGCATGTAGTAAACATCCTAATTTGGTCAAAGCTAAGTGAACCTTAAAACCCATAACATTAAACCACACATCATAAAGAGTACATACAAAAGTAATTTTCATAATTTATTAGGTTTTGAGAACACAAAACTTCAAATTTTACTATAGGTTTCCAAGTTCTCATTTTTTTTTAGTTTAATTTGTTTCAAAACACAAAATTATATATATATATATATATATATATATATATATATATATAAAATTAGGGTTTTAGTTTTCATTTTTAAGTATTACATTTTGACAGGGTTTTCAAAACACAATAACTTTTGATATACAAACAACGTTCTAGTTTCACCTTTCTCAAGTATTCTATCTATTCAAGCTCTCTAAGTTCACAATAAAATAAGATTCCTTTTGTATACAAATATTTTATAACTCAATCTTTTCTAGAACAACGTTCGTCATAACAAAAATACTTCTTAATTACAAAGAAAGAAAACATCTATTCATTTATTTAATATATCATTATTTATATACAATATAAATAAATAAATAAACAACATATTTTATTACACAAATGTATTTAATCAAATATTACTATTCTCAAAATTTAATAATAATTATTAATATAAAATAACTTTGTTAATAAATTTTAATATATAATAAAGTTTTTAATAATTTAAAAAAATTTAAAAATGATTTAAAAAAAAATATTTATAGCCTCCCTACTTCATGCGGCAATGTGAACTGTAGAAAGGCAACACTCAATGCTGCTATAGCAGTGTGAACTATTGCTTGCAATGCTCACAACTATTGTATGTAGTGTGAGCTACTTTGGTAGTAGACCACATGCTGATAAAGAGAAGGAGAAGGGGGTGGGGGGTGGTGGCCCCTGCCCACCATATATATATATAAACAAACAAAAGCCTGTCCCCCCTCGTTATCGAATTTGCACAGATGGAAAATTGTAGTATTAAAAAAATAGTGTGAAATTTATTGTATGCATACATATAAAATTATCATGTAATTTTATATAATACATATGTTTTTTAAAAATCAATATTCATAGAAGATCTGATAGGAGAATTATGAATAATTGATCAGAACTTTACTACTCAAATCTTGATAAATTCTCCTAACCCTACCAGAAAACATAGATTTCTCAATTGATTCTATGTAGGAATTACCAAATTAAATAGTTAAATTTATAAACAAACTAGATTTCTCTTCTAAACCCATATCTTGATTTCAATAAATCCAAATACAAAATTCCCAAATTCATCAAACAAGAGTTTTTATTCTATTGTTTATTTATAGATGATGTAGAAATGAAAAAAATAGAATCAAAACAAGGTTTCAAATTCTCAATTCATATACAGAGTTTTCTCAAAGAAGAAAGATAAAATCACATACAAGGGTTTCAACCCAATTGAATTATGGAAATAGATTCACAAGAATGGAGAAGACAGAGAAATCAAAGATCGAGCAACTATTGCACAAACCCACATGATCCTACCTAGATCTAATGCTAAAACATGAATGCACAAAACACACAAGAATTTTACTTCTCTTTCAAAAACCCTCATCTCAAAAATTAGCTCCTCCAAACCTGTGTGTGGAGAAATGAGCTCTAATTTCCTAATAAAGAGCTTTTCCCTAAATCAGGGCTTTGATTGTCCAATGACACAAAAACCCTTTTATCTTTTATTTTATTATTTTAATTTCATGCACAAGCTTTATGCAATTTAATTAAAATAAACTTTATCAAATTAATATTTTCTCTCTTATTAAATCATGAGACACTTTTAATATAATATTTATTAATGTACAACTAATAATATCATTTAGAGGTTATTATTAAAATAAAACTCCTAAATAAATTACTATTAAATTAAGTAAATATAAAACATCAAAATTAGAACTTTAATATAATCTTTAAATTTACTTCCTTTACTTAATTAATTTCTCAATTAGTTAAATATTATTAAATAAATTGGATTTTCTTTATAAAATTTCCATAAAATATTGTTTTAATTTGATTTAATTATAACTAAAAATCACAATAGACCCAAAAAATCCAAATATGAAAACTCAATTGAAAGTCAAAGAATATAATCAAACTCTAGGGTCCAAATCATGAATTCACATCACTTGTCAAATTTAGATGGGTGAACAATTCATATACTTGTTTGAGCTTTTAGGATAATTGGTTTAAGGTTAGGATTTGGACTCAAGTATAGTGAATGTTGACTAGACCATGCACATAGATGTCAAGTCATATAGAAGGAGTCCAATTAGTTAAGGTCAAGAAATAATAGGAAGAATAGTTATCACCAAGCATCAAAGATAGTATGTGCCAAGTAACACAGAGAGAAAATAATTATCTGGAACGGTACAAACTTTGAGAGAAACTATTTTGAGCTGACATGTTCTTGACACTTCATGATTGTAGAGTTTGTTATGATGGTTGTTACAATTTTGACATAGATCACCAATCCGTATGAGGAATGAAAAATCTATTAGATGAAGACAAAAAAGGGAAATGTCTAGAAGCCTCTAAAGATGTCATTAAATAGGAGAATCCAAACGCTATTTTCATAAATAGAGAGGATGATAATTAAAAATTTGCGAAGGAAGTGAAGTATTATATGAAAGAGTTAATGTTTGGATCTTGCATGCAAAATTTGTGAAGCAAATAGAGTTATCGACCTAATGAAGAAGTAAAGGAAAAAATAAAGACATATTAGATTAGAGATTAGATGAGAGATTGGAAGGAGGAGATCCATAATCAACAATTGTAAGTTTTGATTGAAGAATTAGGTACTAAATTGGTTTTGACAAATTAAATTAGGAAAAATCTCTTAACATAGTGGTTTTAACAAATCTTTTTAAATCTCTTAATAGAGTCATTACTTCATTGTAAATATTAAATCCTCTAATCAATGTAGACCTAACACTCTTATATAGATTTTAATAGAGAAAACCCCTAACATGGTAGACAATCAGAAGTGATCAAATTTGTAGTCCTAACAAGCTAACTTTGTTACTGTAGTAGTGAAGATTCATATGTGTCATCTCCATCCTAGTTTTACCTTTACCTTTGAGGGTTTTTGTGCTATCAAAATCTTTTGTGTTGTATTTACATTGTTACAAGCTAGAGTTTCCATTGCACCAAAAGATCGACTTGTTAATGCTCGATACAACCACTAGATTTATACAACACAGGAGGTGGTTAAACCATGTCACAAATTCCAAAGGGGAAGGCTAGCTATTAGTCAAAAAAATTTCCCATTAGTATTATCTATAGAGATTCGAACCTATGACCAAGCTTTGATACCACTTGTTACAAGCTAGAGTTTCCATTGTACAAAAAGAACAACCTGTTAATGCCCAATACAACCACTAGAATTATACAAAATAGGAGGCCGTTAAACCATGTCATGAATCCCAAAGGAGAAGGTTGGTGGTTAGTCAAACATAAATTTCATGGATATGATGCATAGGTAGATTTATTTCAACATTTGATATTTCAATTTTATGTTATGCATAAACTAGATATCAGATGGCTAATCTGGTGAATATAGTCAAGTTTTCTTGAAAGATAAAAGTTTCATAGATCTTGATTCAACCCCCTTCCCCCTCTAAGTATCTTGTTTCCCAATAAGACTTCCAAAAATTGGTATTAGAGCATAGTTCTCTTAAAATAAATTTAGAACCTTAAGACTTTAGATCTTGGAGATGGAGTGATATGAATTGGGAAAGATCATTGAGAATCAAATGATTGGCATCCAACTCATATTGCAACAACTTAAAGCAGAAAGGGAGAAATTGAGGAAATCCCTAAGAAAGAGAAAAGATATGGTCATTCAACAAAATGACACACTTTATGAAGGAGTTGATACACATGGGTTGCTTGAAAATAGAAATTCCAATGAAAGTAATGTAGCTATTTCAAATCTATTAGAGAAGAATAGTATTCTGAATGAAGAAGTCCTATAAATCTAGTTAGTAAGGCTATGTGAAGTGATTGGAAAAAAGAAGAAAGCTGAAGAAAACAAAGTTTTGGCTGAAGAAGATAAAAGATAAACAACTATCAGACTTGAAGAGAGGTTACTTGATGTACAAAAGCTTACAAATACTTAGTTAGACATGATGAATAACTTGATGTTTACAAATCAATAATTAAATAGACAAGACACATAGATAGATAATATTATATCACAGAGTGACCTACTGAGGAATGAGTTAAGATCTAAGAAAGAACTTGTGGAAATGGTGAACAAGCCTAGTGAAGTAATAAGATATTTTGAAGAGCTAATGAGATCACCTAGGTCAACTGGAAACACTTCTAGATTAGGACATATAAAACAACATTTATCTAATGAGAAAGGAGAATCATCAAAGAGTGAAGAGCCAAGGAATGCAAAATTAAATGAAAAACCTACATGCCATCATTGCAGTAAACTTAGACATACTACAAATATTTTCAAATGAGAGAATTATATGCAAAATACTAAACCTAAGTTTTTTGGTTATTGTTTTTATTGCAAGAAGAAAGGACATCAAGTACATGAACTATGTAGATAAAAGATGAACAATACACCTTCTACACCTAGATTTTAGGGATATTGTTACAATTGACAAAAGTTTGGACATAGAGCATATGAATGTAGATCATGGGAAAAATCTAACTAGACAACTAGAAGATAGATCAATGCACCTATGAAGTTTGTTCTACCCAACAAAGGTAGGACATGTGAGTGATAACTACAAGACCCAAGTACCAATACCAAAAAATGAAAACATCAAAGGTAAAGGAAAAGTGGATGTTGAACAAACAAAGATAGAGATGAATCAAACCTAGAAGAAAAAGTTAGAAGCTGGAAGCAGTGGAACAAGTGAAGTCATGATCACCCACTCCAATGGAGAGGGTGATCATACCACATCAAACTAATAACAAATGTATGTAAGGAATTGTATACTTAATGACTTATCTTGCATCAAGTCCTAACATGAATGTGCAAAAGTTCATATTTACATGAGAAAATATGCATTGCAACATATTTATGAAGTAGATAGGATAATAGAACCATTTACACTTTGGGTACTGAACATCAATAAAAACTATCTTTATTGACTGAGTATTATAATATGGACCAAGTACCCTTAATGACTAAATTGATGTATAGGCTGAGATAGATGGAATCAACCGAGCTTTATAGTGAAGACTAAGTTTGAAAGGTTAACGATGACCAAGACAACTAGATTCCAACTAATAGAGGACAAAACATTTATTGTGACCCTAACTTGAATGAATGGAGGTCTAAATCAAAAATTTGAAGATATTTTACACACATTGCATTTACATTTCAAGAGCACAGAGCAATTTGAGCAATTTGTGAAGTGATTTTTGAAGGTGATTGAAAGCAAATTAGAAGTGGAAGAGTGGTTGAGTATAAATCTCAAAGTTTTTCCAAATTTCTAAGAAAGAAAATTTCAAAACCCTAACATGCAAGAATGAAATCATTATCATCAGTAGTGATGAATCAAGGAGTAGGTATAAGAAATATTCAATTAGTGAGGAGTGACACTTTTCCTCCACCTAAGTATCACACCATTCTTCAAATTTTTATGAAAGGAGATTTGATGGGTACATTATCATCAATACCACCTAAGTTTATTATGGTCCATGATGTGTAGAGTTGTTATATGTGTAGAATTGATGAAGTTGGAGACAATGAGATTCATGTGACATAAGAGAAATTGTGTGATGAAGGAATATTAAAGGACGAGTTTAAAATTGTCGAGAGAAAAGGGTTAACTCATGCCCTAGATTTTCTAAGAAATTTCAGAATTGAATGAATTACAAATATGCTAAGAAAAAAATCATGATGTATAGTTGTAGTTGGAGAATGGACTAGTTAAGATCACAAAGAAGATAATTCATGATGTTACTAGTGACCCAACATTTGACAAGAAGGAGAAAACACATTCTCAAATTAAAGAATCTATCAAGGAAAATGCCAAAGCCAAGTGGAATTGGCATGGGCTATCTATTTCTACCATCACTGATCCATTGATTGAATTTCTAGAGAGAGTGATCTCTCATAGATTTTATTAGTCAAGTTGACTAAATAGTGTACCGTGTATGGTAGTTGATGAGTCATGGAAGATTGTGATGAAGGATCATGAATATGATCTTGTTGAGTCACAACAGTTACAACTAGCAGAGAACTTGACATGAATCAACAAAGAAAATAATTCAATGTGTAATTGGATCATTGATTATGCATATTTTCTTTTACAATTTGATGTATTTTTTGGTTATTGGGAATGTTTTAATGGGAACATGAAAAATCTTCTACAAGGAAAATTAGTAAGTATATAACAGATTTGGGAGAGAATTTTGAGAATTTTTTAGATGCATATTTTGAAGAATTCAAATTGAAGATGAGAAAGAGACTAAGGATAATGACATCATTAGTTATGTAGCATTATAATGATGCATGCTTTCTAATTGGTACCGATAACACATTTGTATAGATAGTTAAGCTCAGGATATCCTATCTTAAACATTTTGGCTATGAATTGAGATTGATAACATGAGTGCAACCATTATTGCACCACTAAATAAAGAAGTAGATACAAAGGCCAACTCCTTTGGCAAATATGAAGAAGCAAAAGCTAGAATAGTCATAGACATGAAGATATTGCTTCTACTAATAAGAAAACAAAGAAAATTATTGAAGTCGTAGAAGGATATCTCAGCATACAAACAAAAAACAAAGAACCATTAATGCTATCACAAGGTCTTGGAGAGGATAAATAAAATGACAATGATGTAGAGGAAGAGGAAGAAAGTGTAGAGAAATAGGGTAAATCCCTAGCACTCATCACCCCACCAGTGAATAAGGCCAAAATAGTTAATCCTAAGGTGAGGAAGGTTGCAAAGAAGGTAGCATCTAATCCCCTCTCTCCTCCTACACCACAAAGACCAAGGACTAGGGAACAACAATAACTAGTGTCTAGCCACCATTAAAGAAATGACTAGTAAATATCACAAAACTAAGTGAAACAAGTATAGTAAAGAGAAAAATTTAGCCACAACTAGCTAACCAAAGAGAAGAAGATTAGTGAAGAAGAGAGATGCCAAAGAGGAAGATGAAGAGAGGACCAACTCTAATGAACCTGGTCACCACTAAGTCATTGTGCCTACAAAGCTTAGAACTATTGATGAGGTATGTGCCAACATTAGAAACTCTATAGGACAATCAGGTTTTAGATATCTAAAGTATGAGACATTGAGTAATGATGAAAAATCCAAGGTAGAGATGGGCATGTAGGAAATCATGGCTAACAACAAACTAGCATTTATAGAATTTGAAAACAAGATTCTAAATTATTTGTATGGTAGACTTTATGGGAAGTGACAACAAGTATCAAAAGTTGAGATGCAAATAAGAGAAGACACATTAACCAAAATTATGTGTGAGTTGAAAAATAAATAGAAAAAAACTTTTTTGGAGAGGTATAGGAACTGATTTGTTCCTAAATTTAGAACATTTATTATTTTACAAAATAAAATTGAGGTTGTTGTACAACAAAAATAATTGTTTTGGAAGAGCATTTTTGGACTAATAGTAGGAGAAGATAAATAGGAGAAAGAAATGGACATAGTAACAATTGAAGATGATCAAAGTAATTAAGAAGGTTTAGGTGTGTCGAGTCCACAAGGTTTCTCAAATCAAAATATTGATAATAAACACCAAGGAGTTAGTAAAGGAGAAGAGAGAACTAAAACAAACTATAAAAGAAAACAAATGTATAGCCATCTACTATAGGTCAACTAGGACCATGTGTATCAGGACCTTAGAATGAGGGAAATAAGGGGACTATAGAGTAAGAAGAAGAAACAAAAAAAGTGAATGTAATGTTGAGTGTTTCTATTACTGCTCCCAACAATGACATACAAGTGAGACCAAGTGATGAAACCCCCTTACATTCTCCAGTTGTGCCGAGTAGAAGCACTTCAAAGAAAGGAAAAAGAAAAAAGAATACGGATAATTCTCCAGCTAATACTTCTTTAGAATAAGGAAAAAATAGGTTTCTAGGGGACCTGAAACCCCTTACAACTAGAAGAAACAATAAAATGATATAAGTACCCTAGATTTTACAAGGACCTAGAAACTAAGGTTTAAAAACACAACAAAAAACTAGGTTTTACAAGGACCTAGAACCTACAAATAAATGATTAGTGTTGACATTTAGTCAAGTTTTTTATTAGTGACAACACTTATTCAGGCTTTGTATGACTATCGATCTCATTGAACAATCTACAGTTTTTACCATGTAATCCAGTAGCCACCAAGAACTACAATTCCTACTGAGCATTTTAGTGGTTACCAATTGAATTCAGTCAATGTGAAGTCTAGCAGTTCAACCTAAGCACTCCAGTGGTTATCGAGCTTTGCAATTTCTATCAAGTTTATAGTTCATGGAATATAAAGCTAGTGTTAACTAAGCAGTATGATGATTAGTTTTTATCGAGTGATTCAATTTATAAAAAGTGACACAGTATTTACCGAGTCACCAATGCAAACCAACTTTAAGACTACTTTCATGTGATTAGTATGGACTGAGCTTCTACTTCTACCAAAAGTATGATGATGTTGAGTAACGATAGTAGATGCTGAGTATCAGAACTTCACCAAGTTAGTCTTTAGAACCTAAGTATCTACATATGGGCCAACATTGTAATATTGGCGTTAACTTGTATATTAGCCAACTTTGTATTTTGTAAATTGGATTGGTATATATATGTAATGTATTATATCATATCCAATGTGTGTGTGAATATCGAAGATAATGAACATGTAAGAATGCAAATGTAATCAAATAGTAGATAAAGTATATATTGAAGGACATATTAGATAAGGAGTAGTAGAGACATATCCATCACAAAAGGTGATCAGTACTTCAAAAAATATCTATCAGCAATTTAGTTGTAAGTTAGAGATCAACTATTTCATTCTAATAGGTGAATCAGTTTGAATCCTTTCACAAGGTAGACTTAACAATCTTTCTTAAATCACATAACAAAGTGCATACTTCATTATGTTTTTGTAAGACCTCTAACAAGGTGGACCTAGAAGTCCTAATTGCTCCCAACAGGGAAGATCATCAAAAGTGATCAATGTAAGCCTTAACAGGCTAACTTTATGCTGTAGTATTGAAGTTTTGTGGGTATTATCCCCACCTTAGTTTTACTTTCTATTTGGAAGATTTATAGGTCACCAAATTATTGTGTTCAAGTGTTATGAATGTTTTATGTTTTTGGTTTCTCATGCATGCAATTAGATCAATAGATGATAATTGGTATATTGCTATAAAGTGTTGAATTTGATAAAGTTTTAGAGGTTACTGATTCACCCCTCCCCTCTCAGTAACCTAGCATAGTCTTGAATATTTCCAACAATTAGTGTCACAACTTTGTGGTTCTTAGGAGAAATTTTAATAGCTTGAGAAAAGATCAAGACTATGGAGATATTCAAACTTGATAAGGCAATTGACAATGAAAATTTGGATCTAGAAATGGCCATTGCAAAACTCAAGAAAGCTAAGGAGAAACTTTCCCAATCCCTAAAATGAAGGAAGGGACTTGAAAATCAAATGAATGATCATCAGTACATTGAAGAAAGAATTGAAGACTTTTTCCCTTCAAGCGGTTCAGACGAAGCAAATGATGCAATCATAGAACTCTTAGATAAGAATGGTTCCCTACAAGAAGTAAGAATACTCAAAAAAGAACAAGAAATTCAATCAATAAGGCTATGTGAAATCTTGGAACAGAGGAACAAGATGAAAGAAGAAATGGATGGAAGAAACAATGAGATCCAGAACCAATCCCTTCAACGTGAAGATCTTATGGACCAAATCTCCAATGCAAATGAGGAAATCATGAGCCAAAGATAGATCAATGAAAGATTAAGAAATGATCTAAATTTGGAAAAACAAATCAATGAATGAACAAGAAATGAGCTGAGATCTAAAAATAAAATCAATGAAAGATTGAAAAATGGCCCAAACACTGAAAAGAAAATAAATGAAAGAATGATGAAATCCCAAGTAGACATGAGTCAATTAAATTAATTGAATGAGCAGAATCTCTATAGACAAAAAGGTAAAGCAAGAATTGGATACAAAGAAGAAGGTGAATCCTTTGAACAATGTGCTCAAAGGAATAAAAGACCTACTTGCAATCACTATGGTAAGATAGGTCATACATCAAACAAATGTTGGAGTAATGATAAAGAAAAATTCAATGGTAAATGTTAAAATTGCAATCAACATGGTCATAGGGCTAATGAATGCAAAGAGAAACCAAAATTTGAAGGCAAGTGTCGCAAATGCAAGAAACAAGGTCACAGGGCATCAGATTGTAGAACTAAGTCATTCAATCCAACAGAGAAAATTGTGCAAGGAATATTCAATTGGGACTAGAACACTTGGTGTAGATGTCATTACTATGGAGAATATGGACACGTTGGCAAGAATTGTGTTAAACATCATACGAGGAAGAGAGGTACCACCATAAGATGTTTCACTTGTACCAAATTTGGTCATCTAGCCAAGAATAGCATGAATATAGGTAGAGTTGAAGATGAAAAGAAAGAGAAAGTAGATAAGGCAACAATGGATTCCTAAATCCATTGAGGAAGCTAGTTCAAGTAATGATGTTCATGACACTCAATAAGTGGTGAGTCCACCATTTTCAAGTAAGTTTCCAAAGGTGAACTAGAACTACAATATCATGATCACATTCAAACAATTCCAATTGAAAGGTGACAAAGATCCAAATCAGTATTTAAGATACAAAATGATCATTGAGGAAGATCAATATTAGTTATCATCAAGCTACCTTCTCTACTGAGTAAGGTTAGGTCATAGACTCTACTAAGAAAGGTCAGGAGTAACAAGTCAGACATGGTTACTGAGTCACGAAATCTTCACCAAGTAATCAATTGAATAGTGGATGATAGGCTGATGAGCATAATTTCAAGCATGATGTTAAACTAGCTACCTTTATACTGAGCATTAACGATGAATTTTTAACAAAAAGCATAAAATTGAACTCATTTTTTCACCGAGAAATCTAAGTGCCTTTACGAAGAAGCAAATTGCAAAGTGATCAAGTGACTCCAAGTAGAATTTATAGTAAAGTTTTTCAAATTTTTCATAGCTTACCAAGTATCCATGGCATCAACCACCAAAGCAAGGAAAGGGTCAGAAATGTTGGTCCGAGGAGTAGAATGGAAAGTACCAAATTTCAAACTTGTGCTGGCAATTGCTAAAACCCTCAACCCAAATGGAGCACAATCACAAATCCACCTAAGGTACTTCTCATTAACTAAATCCAAACTCATTTCAAGTGTGCTATTCAAGAAATTGGAACCCTAGAAATGGATGATGCCCTAGGAGAATTATGTGTTAATAGAGTTCTCAAACCTGAACACAAACATTTGGAAGACAAAGGTTTAGCCCAAATTCCTCACATGCCAAGACCTTTTCAAATCAAATGGATCAGATACATTCTAAGCCAGGTGCATAATCGTTAGCTATGGCTTGAACAACCATTTTTGATTACCAAGAAATTGATTCATTATATCACCAGCTTCCCCATACTCACTAAAGCCAAAACCACCAAAACCCTAGGTCGGGCTGAGCCATAAAAGAAAACCCTGGCTGAGTGGGATGGCAAAGGTATGAAGATCAGCAATGTAATTGATGTAGAACTAAAATTTGACATACATGTGATAGCTCACAAGATTTATAGTTCTATCCATCTCAAGAGTGTGTCATGTGAAGCTATTGACTTGGCATATAAGGTTGTGAAGAACAATTTGTCATATGATCTTGTAGATTTATTGTTGAAGCAGTTCAATAAGAACATGGAAAGTATTAGGACTTCCAAAAACAACCTTTGTGAATTCAGTTCTCTATTGACTTGTTTATTTTTCTATGTTTAGAAATTCTTCGCTTCAAAAGGCATGGTAGTATGGAAAAAAGATGTACCTATACTATATTAGATTAATGAGTATATTATAGAAATGGGAGAAAATTTTGTTAGCATAATGGATAACTAATTTGAATTTTTCAAAGAGAAAATGAATAACAAATTCATAATACCTAAGAAATTAGTAGAAGTTTACAAAGATGATGTTTGTTTCATGGTAGATAGTGATAGAATCTACATTTAGGCAGTGAAACCCAGAGTTTTATGGATAAAACCTCTTCCCTATGAGATAAAAATTGATGAAACCAAAGACATTATTGAAGCCCTAGTGAATGAACCTATTGATCTAAAGGTACCATAATTTGGAACATATGATGAGGCTAAGGCAAGGATAGAGCTTGAAATAAAAGTTTCACAAGCGGTTAAGAAAGGAAAGAGGAGGATGGAAAAATTAAAATCAAGCACACCTCTAACATTAACTAAGGGCAAAGGAGAAGATATAGATGAAGAGGTAGAGGATGACTCTGAAAAGGAAGAAGAACCCTTGAAGAAGAAAGGCAAGGTGATCATCACCAAGCCATCCACTATAGTTTTTACAAGGAGGTCCAGGAAGAGAGGGTGTGCAATTTTCTTTAGCAAACCTCCTCCCACCTTCACAGAAAAATTAAAATAATTGGAAGAAGGTGCAGGTATAAGAAAACTTCAAATCCTTGAAGTATGAAACAAGATTAGAGGCAGAAAAGAAATAGGTTGAAGAACTAGTGTTAACCAAAATGGGAAAATGGAAGTATTCACTAGATCAGATAGCCTCGCAAATCTCTAATGAATTATTAGAGAAAATAAAGCCAAGATGAGACTTTGCTATGCAAACAACAAAAGAATTCTATGCAAAAACCCTAAGGTAGTTACTATTGGATACAATTGTTCAATTGTGCGTTGTCTTTGATGCTATACAAATGCCATATCAGTTATTAGACATAATCTATCAAGCTTAGTTGGTCAACAAAGAAAATTCTAGAGTCTATTGAGTGTTCCTTAAAAATACTCTATGGAATAGTTTCTACAGAGCTCACTCAGGCATCAAAGGTTTATGTGGTAGAAGTCAGTTTCTATTGAGGTCACAAGATCAATGAAGGAAAATTAGTGTTTACCAAGTTCACTCAGTCTCCAAAGGATTTTTGTAGAGTTTGCAATGTTCACCAAGCTTCAGTTAGTTAACACTAGAAATCATTTCTGGAGTAGTGTTTACCAAGCAGGGTCGGCCGGTGAAAGATTTCATTATTTTGGGAAATAAAGTTTAATTATTTCAAGTAATGATTGTAGCTGAATAATGTAATGATTATTGATAATTATAACTTGTAAATGAGCTGACTTGACAATTTGTAAGGTATAAATAATAGGTCAAGTTGCGAATTCTAAAGCAAGGATGAGTGTATTGAGCGAGCATGCAAATGTGTTGATTATGTGAAGAGGAAAGTGTAAGAAAACTTTGAAGAAGGATTAGATATCCTTGAGGATCAACAAAGTTGTATTTGATCAGAGAGGATCTAGTGAAGTAGAATAGAGATTTGTATCAACAATTCAGTTGCATCTCATTCAGGTCAACTCATTGTTACTTTCTCACAATTGTAGCAATGATTTTGAAATCTCTTAACAGAGTTGGTTTAATAGCCATTTTTTAAATCCTCTAACAAGGTAATAGTTCTATTGAATTGTTCTAAAGTCCTCTAGCAAGGCCACTCCTAGCAGGGTGATTAAATCCTTTAACAAGGTCACACCTAACACTGTGTTTTGTAACCTTTAACAGGGTTGGCTCCTAACAGGGCTCACTTCAGAAGAGAAAAAATTGGTAGGTAGTTACTTGGTGGTTTTTCCCATATTGGGTTTCCACGTTAAATCTAGTGTCTCATGTGTTCATGTTATTTCTTTTATGCATGCATGTTAATCACTATGAATGTTTAAGATCTATCAAAGATAACATACACTACATTTACCAAGTTACATCATTTTTCTGTATAGCTACCAAGTGACAATAGTAACATGTTTTAAAGACATCTAAGGGGTCTATGAAATATTTTATGTGGTAATTGATTCACCCCCCCCTCTTAGTTACTCCATCTATATTTCTAACAATTGTTATCAGAGCATTTGGTGCTTGCAGGAAGGATTTCAAGGATCTAAGCTAAAGATCAGGATGTCTTACAAGAGGGAAATTTCAAGGCTTAAAAGGGATAAATTTTCAGCATGGCAAGGTCTCATGAGACTCCATCTAGCTGCCATTGGAGATACAAGATTGAAATACCTTGATCAAGAATGTGTAACTCCTTCTGGTACATTATCTATCAATGACATTACTAAGAAGAAGACTCATAACACCATGATGATAGACATTGAATCTTCATTAAGCTATGAAGAATTTGATGATATCAAGCACTATAAAACTACCTTTGAAATGTGGAACAAGTTGAAAGATATCTATGGAGGTGATGACAATGTGAGGAGAGCCAAAGTAGAAAGTTTAAGAGGATAATTTGATCAAATAAGGATGAGAGAGGATGAGAACATTGCCAAGTATGTTGAAAGATTCAAAGCAAGCATCAATGCAATCAAGGCTTCTAGAAGAGATATCAAAGAGGAAATAGTTGTAAGTAAAGTTCTTAGAACATTTCTTCCCATTTATGCAATTAGAGTTTCTGCAATTCAAGAAAGAAGATGTGAAGCAAATCATAAGATAAATTTAGAGGCCATAGTAGGAATATTGACTACATTTGAGCTAGATAACTATGACAACTATGTTCCAGCTTCCAAGAACATTGAATCAGCATTTGAAGCCAAGATTTCACTCAATGAAAAGGTAAAAAAGATAAAAGATTCTCAATCAGAAAGTGAAGAAGAATTAGAATAGAGTTATGATAGTGATCTTGAAGTTCTACTAGAAAGGAAATATTCTGGATGCAAAGGAAAATACAAAGGTAAAGTTCCTCTAATCTATTTTTCATGTGAGGAAATTCGTCATATTGCTTCTAGGTGCCCAAACAAGAAAAAAAAGGATGAGAAGAAAGGTCACAAGTGTAATGGAAAGAAATAATTCAAATCATTCAAGGAAAAAGGTAAGAAAACATGTTTCATAGCTAAGGATTCTGACAATAGTGAAGATGAAATTGTTTACATTACTATGAAAGATGAATCTGATAATGATGAGGAAGATACGATGGCACTTATCTATCATGTAAGAAAAAATGATACATGGATCATAGATAGTGGTTGTTTACATCATATGACTGGTAAAAAAACAAAGTTTGAACAATTTGAAGACTATAATGGTGGTAGTGTAAGATTTGGTAATAATGAACCTTGTTACATAAAAGGAAGAGGAAGAGTCTCACTAACCAAAGAGCTTGTATGTGATAATGCCTATTGGATTGAAGGACTAAAACACAATTTTTTGAGTGTGGCACAGCTAATCAATATTGGATTCAAGGTGGAATTCATGCATGGAAAATCAAGACTATTGGATGACAAAGGAAAATTGATTGGATCATTCATTCAAACAAAAGATAACTTGTTCTATCTTGAACTTGGTGAATGTTCATGTTTTATTGCTCAAGTTGAAGAAAGTTGGTTATGGTACAGAAGGTTATGTCATGTGAACTTTGATAACACGATGAAAATAAGAAAATTCAAGATAGTAAGAGGCATTCCTCGTACAAAGAAACCTAATGTTGATCTATGCAAGAATTTTCAGATTGGTAAGATCAAAAAGACTAGCTTTTAAAGTAAAAACTATCAATCTGAAGAAATTTTGAAAATTGTGCATACTGATTTGTGTGAACCTATTGGAATTGAGAGCTATAATAGAGAAAAGTTCTTCATTCTTTTTGTTCATGATTACTCTAGAATGATGACTGTCATGTATCTGAGAGAGAAATTAGAAGCATTTGAAAAGTTCAAATGGTATTTGGCCAAAGTAGAAAAGGAAACAGGGAAAAGATTGAAATGTTTGAGATTAGACAGAGGTGATGAATTAATCTCCCGTGAATTCAAAAAAATTGCATTGAAAGAGGAATCAAAAAATAGGGATCAACTCCTGGAACTCTTGAGCAAAATGGAATAGCTGAAAGGAGGAATAGATCTATCATGGATTGTCCAAGAACTCTAATGATTGAAAAGAACATTGCTATCAAATACTAGAAGGAAGCTATCAGCACTATAGTTCATACCTTGAACCGAGTATAGTTGAAGAAGGACTCATTCAAAACCCCCTATGAGTTATGGTATGGTTATAAACCCAATGTAAGGCACCTAAAAGTATTTGGAAGCAAATGCTATATTTTGAAAGAATCTAGAAAAGAAAAATTTGATGTGAAAGGTGATGAAGGTATATTTTTGGGATATTTTTGCAAGAGTAAGGCTTATAGATGTTTGAATTTATCTACTCACAAATTCATAGAAGGTGCACATGTGAAAGTTGATGAGTTTGTAGAAAGAATTGAATAATAAAGCAAAAAGGAACCAGAAGATTACATGAGATTTGTTTTCATTGAACCTAATATAGTGCTAGATACATCTGCCAATCAAGAAACTTCTACTCCTGAGTCTTCAGTCACTGAGTTGCAAGAAGTTCACACTAAGTTGCAAGAACCTGAGTCACATTCAGATGCTACTGAGCCAATGCCTATCGAGTTTGAAGGACCCAAGCAATAGTCAAATCAACTAGAGCCAAAAGTTGAAACTCAAAATGAAGACAGTGGAACTCAGTCAAAAGGCAAGGAACTTGTATTAGCAAAGTATGTCAGGAGACATCATGCACCAAATTAGATTATTGGAGAAAAAATTGAAGGTACTATGATAAGAAGTAAGTTAGAAGGTACTTGTTTACTTGCTAATTTTGAACCTAGAAATGTCAAAGATGCATTAGAAAATGAAAGTTGGATTGAGGCTATGAATGAAGAGATAGAGAAAATAGAGAAGAACAAAACTTGGACTCTTGTACCTAGGTCTAAAGACAAAAATGTGATTGGAACTAAGTGCGTATTTAGAAATAAGTTGAATAAAGATGGTAAGGTATCAAGAAACAAAGCTAGATTGGTATGTAAAGGCTACTCTCGAGAAGAAGGAATTGATTGTGGAGAAACTTTTGCTCATGTTGCAAGACTAGAAGGTGTCAGGACCTTACTTGCATATGCTACACACAAAGGATTTAAGGTATATTAGATGGATGTCAAATCAGCATTTCTCAATGGTATTCTAGATGAAGATGTCTACATTGAGCAACCTGAAGGTTTTGTTGATCTAGACAAGAAGGACATGGTCTGCAAGTTACACAAAGCATTGTATGGTCTAAAACAAGCCCCTATAGCATGGTATGAAAGATTGCATAACTATCTTATTCAGATTGGTTTTTAGAGAACTAATGATAATAGTAGCTTGTATATCAAGGAAGGACCAGATAACAAGATTGTTTTGGCAGAAATGGCAAAAATATTTGTGGATTATACTTTGTTTATAGGAAATGATGATCAATGCAAAAAAAATTTTGAGAAAATGAACAAGGAATTTGAGATGTCAATGTTTGGTGAGGTTAAATTCTTTGTTGGTCTTCAAATTTAGTAGAGCAAGAATGGCATCTACATCACTTAATCTAAATACATCAAGGAGATACTCAAGAAATTTAGTATGGAAGATTGTAAACCAGTTGGAACTCGCATGTGCACTAGACTAAAGCTTACCAAGGATGATGAATCAAAAGAGGTAGATTAGACCTTATATAGATCAATGATTAGAAAGTTGTAGTATGTAGTTCATACAAGGCCTAATATTGCTCTTGTAGTTGGTATTGTGGCAAGAATTTCAGAAAAACCTAGAGACAATCACATGATGGCAATCAAAAGGATCTAAGATTATGGATTGTGGTACAAACTTGGAGGAAATTTGGACTTGAAAGTGTTTACTAATGTCGATTGGGCATGAAACATTGATGATAGAAAGAGTACAAGTGGTGGAGCATTCTTTCTTGGAAAGAGGTTGGTTTCTTGGACAAATAAAAAGAAAAATTGTGCATCCCAATCTACAACAGAAGCAGAGTATGTTGCAACATCAATAAATTGTTCTAATATTGTTTGGTTTGAACAGTTATTGGAAGGCATGAAGGTTGAGATCAAAGAACCAGTTTTTATGCTTTGTGATGATACAAGTGCAATCAACATATCTAAAAATCCAGTGATGCATTCCAAAACCAAGCACATTGCTATAAAGTATCACTTTGTCAAATAATTGGTGCAAGATAAAGATATCAGATTGGAGTATGTCCATACAAAGGAGCAGATTGTTGACATATTCACCAAGGCATTACCTAAGAATGCATTCTTGTATCTAAGAGGTAAGTTAGGGGTCATTCCCCTATCTGAAGCTCACTAAAATGAAGTTTTAGTGATGCATCAACAAGAACCAAGTTGAAGATCTTTCAGTTGATCCAACATAGTCATGGAAACATTGCATATGAATTAGTACTCAATGTACATTATTACTCATTTGGTATGTGTTGTTTTTGGCATGTGTTGTCAGAGAGGGAGAGTGTACTATCATATCTTTTTGAAATTTGAATTTTTTTGTGGAGAGTTTTCTATTTAGAAAAGAATCTATGTGATTTCTTCGCAGAGGAGATTGTAGCATTAGAGAAGATTGTGACATAAAATCTAAGAGGGAGAAATATTTTGTCAGAAAAGACTTGTTCTCAAATTTCATTTTGCTATGACATGTTGTGTTGACATCAATGCCAAAGAGGAAGATTATTGGATAAAATTGTTCAATTGCGTTTTGTCTTTGATGTTACACAAATGTCATATCAGTTATCTAACAGAATCTACCAAGCTTAGTTGGTCAACAAAGAAAATTCCAAAGTCTATTGAGTGTTCCTGAAAAATACTTCGTGGAATAGTTTATACCGAGCTCACTTGGGCATCGAAGGTTTCTATGGCAGAAGTTAGTTTCTACTGAGCTCACAAGGTTAGTGAAGGAAAATCAGTGTTTACTAAGTTTACTCGGTCTCCAAAGGATTTTTGCAAAGTTTGCAGTGTTCACCGAGCTTCAGTTGGTTAACACTGGAAATCATTTCTAGAGTAGTGTTTACCGAGCAGGGTCAACCAATGAAGGATTTCATTGCTTTGGGAAATAAAGTTTAATTGTTTCATGTAATGATTGTAGTCGACTGATGTAATGATTATTGATAATTGTAACTTCTAAATGAGCTGAATTGACAATTTGTAAGGTATAAATAATAGGTCAAGTTGTGAATTCTAAAGCATGGATGAGTGTAATGAGTGAGCATGCAAGTGTGTTGATTATGTGAAGAGGAAAGTGTGACTGAACTTTGAAGAAGGATCAGATATCCTCGAGGAGAAACAAAGTTGTATTTGATCAGAGAGGATCTAGTGAAGCAAAACAAAGATTTGTATCAGCAATTCAGTTGCATCTCATTTAGGTCAACTCATTGTTACTTTCTCACAATTGTAGTAGGGATTTCCAAATCTCTTAATAGAGATGGTTTAATAGCCATTTTGTAAATCCTCTAACAAGGTGATAGTTCTATTGAATTGTTCTAAATTTCTCTAGCAAGGCCACTCCTAGCAGGGTGATTAAATCCTTTAACAAGGTCACACCTAACACTGTGTTTTGTAACCTTTAACAGGGTTGGCTCCTAACAGGCTCAATTCAAAAGAGTGAAAATTGGTAGGTAGTTACTTGGTGGTTTTTCCCATATTGGGTTTCCACATTAAATCAGGTGTCTCATGTGTTCATGTTATTTCTTTTATCAATGCTTGTTAATCAATGTGAATGTTTAAGATCTATTAAAGACAACATACACTGCATTTATCAAGTTACAATATTTTTCTATATAGCTATCGAGTGACAGCAGTAACATGTTTTAAAGACATCTAAGGGATCTGTGAAATATTTTTGTGGTAACTGATTCACCCCCCCTCTCAGTTACTTCATCTATATTTCCAACAATTGCTACCTAGCATGATATATGTTGATGTAAAAGAGTCCTTAAAGAAAAATGAAGATAAGATGACTCTTAGATTTAATACTTGTTTAATTTTGATCAAGGATATAGAGCATGCATGCCAAAAGCATGTGGAAGAATGTTCATCACTTGCATAAATAAAGTGACTTCCTAGTAGAAGTTAAGGATGATGACAATGATGATGAGGAACAAGAAACTTACATTGAGCCCACACATTTTGACAATGAGGAAGTTGAAGAAGATAAGGAGGAAGAAGCTACTGAGGAAGATAAAGAAGATGATGAGGAGACTAACCCTATGAAGATAGTAGTTATAGTCATTGCCTCACTTCCTCACTCTCCAAGAAAACCAACAACCATATCAAGCTTGGAGATAGCTTCAACAAGTTTGATTGTGACAACTATAGGTACTTCAAATGTCCAATCACTCTTCACCCCTACATAGCTTAGCAAATCATTAATAGAAGTTTCTACCACTTCATCTACCAAGTTGCAGCCTCCCTCTTCTTTAGCTACTGAGTCATCATGCATGAGTATAGTGACTTCTACAATTTTGAGCTCTTCAATAGTAAGTGCTTCAATTTTGAATACTACAGTTTTGTTTACTCTAGTTTTGGATTGAGTAAGCATTCCTATTAGAATTCCATCAATAAGTACTATATCAATTTTCATAGCAAGTCCTAGTATATCTACAATTGTTTCCATTCTAGATCCAAAGGCATTAAGTACAAGGATAGTTGAAACCAAGGTTCAACCAAGTAAAAGATTTTTTGGCAGAGGAAAGGAGATAGAACAGGATATAGACCTAGATGAGAAAATAGAAATTCCTAAATGAGACTTTGATAATCTCATAGCAGATCAAATGCATATAGCTAGTCAACTCCTTCAAAAGAAAGCAAAGCAAAAGAGATTGAGAGAGGAAAGACATAAGGAATAGAAAATCATTAATGATGCCAAGAACATTTTTTCTAAGGAAATATGTATTGAGATATATTCTTCTCAACCTATTATATTGCAATTAGAAGAGGCAGTCCAAAAGTTTAATGAGGAATCTAGTGGTCAAGACAAGTTAATTGAGAAAGCTGAAAAGAAATTTGATAATAAAGTGTTTGAGCACATAGTTCAGAAAATTGCCATTCAACAAGTTGAGCTTTCATCAATTTTGACCAATCTTGAAACCTCTTGCACCAATGTGACATCACTTTTTGTGAAATTATGTGATGTTACCAAGATCACAAAGGAGATAAAGAGCAAACTGACAAAGATTGATGAGGATATGAAAGCCAATGCTCAACAATTGCAACTTGACCCTAGTTTAAGTTCTACACATTATATGAAGATCAGATTTTTGTTAGACATGCAGGCAGAGTTGTTGAGAGAAGAAGCAAGGATCCAATATACATTGATAGATATTCAAAACATGATCCTTCCTATCATAGATACAATGTAGAAACATATTGTTTATTCAAAAACCTTGATCCATGACAACAACTTCTCCATTGTAAACCACATGATACAACTATCTGCAGAAGTGCAAGTTGCTCTACATATGTGCACAGTTTTGCAAGAGAATTGGGATAAGACATTATCACTTATTCTCAAGGTACATTTCGATTTTATTTCTCATTTTGGTGTCTCCATCTAAATAATTTTGAATAAATCTTTGGCATTATTGTCAAAAAGGGGGATAGACACTTAGTATGCTATATATGGGGAGAGACACTTATTATGCTATGTATAGAGAGATACTATTTATATTGTATGGGGGAGAACCATGCATAGGGAAAAAGTGTATATAGTAGAGAATTTGTAGATATATTATATTGTATATACTTACAAAGACAAATTTTTAGAAAATCTCAAAAAGAGTATACCATATCGAGCTAGTATCACATTGTGATCTATACAAGTTTTGGTTGATAAGTGTTTTTGTCACTAATGCCAAAGGGGAAGATTGTTGACATTTAGTCAAGTTTTTTATTAGTGAAAACACTTATTCAAATTCTATATGGCTACCAAACTCATTGAATAGTCTATAGTGTTTTCTATGTAATTCAGTAGCCACCGAACTCTACAGTTCCTACCAAGCAATTCCATGGTTACCAAGTGAATTCAGTCACTATGAAGTCTAGCAATTCAACTTGAGCACTCCAGTGGTTACCAAGCTTTGCAATTTCTACTAAATTTATAGTTCCTGGAATATAAAGTTAGTGTTAATCAAGAAGTATGATGATTAGTGTTTACCAAGTGATTCAATTTATGACAAGGGACATGGTATTTATCGAGTCACTAGTATAGACCAAGTTTGAGACTACTTTGATGTGATTAGTATGGACTGAGCTTTTACTTGTACCAAATGCATGACGATGATGAGTAATGATAGTGGACGTCGAGTATCAAAACTTCACCAAGTTAGTCTTCAGAACCCAAGTATCTACATGTGGGCCAACTTTGTAATATTGGTGTTAACTTGTATATTGGTCGACTTTGTGATTTTGTAAATTGGATTTGTATATATATGTAATGTATTGTATTATATCCAATGTGTGTGTGAATATGCAAGATAATGAACATGTAAGAATGTGAATGTAATCAAGCAGTAGATAAAGTATATATTGAAGGTTATATTAGAAAATGATGAACAGAGACATATAATCATCACAAAAGGTGATCAGTGCTTCAAAGAATCTCTATCAACAATTTAGTTGTAAGTCAGAGATCAACTATTTCATTCTAATAGGTGAATCAATCTAAACCCTTTCACAAGATAGACTTAACAATTCTTCTTAAATCTCTTAACAAAGTGCATACTTCATTGTGTGTTTGTAAAACCTTTGACAAGGTGGACCTAGTAGTCCTAATTGCTCCTAACAGAGTAGATAATCAAAAGTGACTAATGTAAGCCTTAGCAAGCCGACTTTATGCTATAGTATTGAACTTTTATGGGTATCATCCCCACCCCAATTTCACTTTCTATTTGGAAGGTTTCTCAGCCACCAAATTATTGTGTTCAAGTGTTATAAATGTTTTATGTTTTTAGTTTCTCATCCATGCAATTAGATCAATAGATGATAATTGGTATATTGCTATAAAGTGCTAAATTTGATAAAGTTTTAAAGGTTACTAATTCACCCCTCCCCTCTTAGTAACCTAGCATAGTCTTGAATATTTCCAATAGATTAGAGCTCAAAACTAGGTTTTACAAGGACCTAGAATCTGACAAAGTATCAAAAAACAAAAGCTAGAAAAAGAAATGGAGATAGGAAAACCAGGACCAGCAACCCAACTAGTAACCAGAGCCTACAATTAAGCTAGCTCTTTGATCACCTTAGATAATTCCTTATTAGCCACCATAATTCCTTGAAGGATGTCCTCCATATCCAAACCCAAAGTAGCAACAAAAAATTTCTTAGTACTTTGCCTAGTTCTCTTACAACAGCCACCAAATAGCTAAACTACAAAAGGGGAGATGATTTACTCATTTCTTCTTTTACCAATGATTGTAGTAGCTTCATACAAACTTGAGGTATCCATATGAACCCTATCCTTAACTAGTTGGTTCAACTCCATTTCATAGGCCTTTAACTTCTCAAGGATATTACCCTCTTGGTTCTCCAACTGAATTCTTTTAGTTCTTTCTTCATCTAGGTCTTTCTAGATCTCCCCCATCTTTTTCTTGAGAATAATGTTCTCATTATAGAGCCAAGAATCAACCTAGAGAGAAACATCACATTTCAATTTATCCTTGTGGAGGAAAGAAAGTTTCACTATATTTTTGTCATCTTCATTGGGCTCATCTTCATACATTTTCTTTGGGTTAATAGTCACATCTTGGGAATCATCTAGCTTTAACTGATTGTCTTTGTTTACACCCTCCTGAGAAGCATTATCATTTTGGTTCTCCTTGTTCATATTTTGATCATTAATCACAATGGCATTTTTCTCGATGTTCTTTTTCTTTTCTAAGTTTTCCAAGAGCTTTACCTCATTAGTTTCAATCTGGGTTAGCCCTTCACTTTGATTCATGATTTCTTTATCATCATTCTAGCCCAAGGGTTCATAATGTGATTTAGTCCCCATTTTCCATCATTACTAATTTCCCTATCATCTTTAAGCAAAAAAACTCCCAGGTTACCAGAATACCCATCTAAGTTGGAACTAAGATCACCATTTTTTGTTTCACCCTTGTCTTCTTCATTTCTCTCAAAATATAGTGCTTCCTCATTAACCTTTTAAGTGTTTTCAGCCTTGATATCCTTCTTATTACCCTTAATTTTATTGCAACTCTCCTTAATTTTCACATTATAGCTTTTAATTTTTTGGTACTCATTTTATCAAGAGACTCTTTCCCAAAATATTTTCTCTTCTTATCCACAATAAGTGAAATTTTCACTATATTCTTTCTACAATAATATTAAATTAACAAAATAAGACCTTCATGAAGAATGAGCCTCGTCTCTTTTTTCTATGGGCTTGGAGGCTATTTGGAATGAAAACTTCAAATAAAAGGGAAAGTATAACTTATCCTTGTACCAAAAATGGTTCAAGAAAACAAAATGAAATTTATAAACCCCTTTGGACCTTCCATCTAGAATAAAATATTCACAAACACAAGATAAAACACCTTGCCAAATTACCCTGACTTGATCTAGTTATAGAAATCCCCATCCTTCACAAGCTTCTTTTCCTCTTCTTGAGTTTTGGGAAACTTCTTGAAAGATATGGTCTACTTCTAGTTTGAGGCTAGTTTTGGATACTCACTTGGTACTTGATGTATCCAAAGCATGTTATTTTGTTAATTTTTTCTTTAATTTGAATGCATTTGATATCATGTTTAGATGGTTCTTAGTATGTTATTTGATGCATTCCTTTATCATCATGTTATATCATTTCTTAGTTGAGTCTTCTTACTAGTTGTTTGGATTAGTGATGTTGTTGGTATATTAGCATGTTAAATGTTTTTATTTCATGTGATATTAATGGATTATTTATTAGTAAGAACAATCTCATGAGACAACTCCAAATATCTTGTTGGAAATTTATGATTCATGCTTGAGGCTATGGTTAGGGCCCTTGAGGTCTTGTGATGCCATTATGGTAGGGAGAAAATGGTCACAGTTAATTTTATTTTTTTATATCTCTTTAATATATTCATTTCACTATGATGTTTCTTATGTTCATTTTGTAGATTGATGTTGTCAATTAGATGGATGTATGTTATTGCAATGTGCAATTTAGTTTTACTCAAGTTTTTAGATTTACTTTTATGCACTTGAGTGATCATTCCTTGATTTGCATGGATTTGGTACTCTCAATGTGGAGTTTTCATGTTTTCACACTTTCCTTGTTGCATTTCTGTCTTGTTGTTGGTTTTCTGTCACCTAGGAGGAGAATTCTCTCATGCAAGTAAGAAATGTCTCACATGAGGATGTACTCTCTCACATGGTAGCACGCAGTCTCACAAGAGTATGTACTTTCTCGCATAGAAAGGTGAAGTCTCATGTGATCTAGGTAGGGAAACTCATCTGACTCATGAAGAAAGGCCACACAAGAATCCATATTTTCTTGCATGAGCATGGTATCTATTTTATCACATAGAAAATAGTGATTTCTTGCACACACTTTGAGAAGATGTGAATTATAGTTCTGATCACCCTTTTTGGCCCTGCATCTTCCCTTAGTAAAAAAGATCAAGCATAGGATGTATAAAATATATCATTTAAGTATAAGTTGGCATACTCTCCTTTCTTATACTTATAAGTTGACGTACTCCTCTTTCTTATACTTATGATATATTTTAATATATCATAAGTTACACTTAAGCCTCTTCAAAGTAACTTTCCTTTGATACCAATTGTTAGAAATGGGATTAATGAGAGGGGGGGTGAATTAGTAATCTAAAACTTTTAGTTTCCAACTAGATATTAGTACTTACTTTAAACCATGCATAACAAAGCAATAAAGTAATGTTGAATATTAACAGTAACAATGCACAAAGATAACTAATAACACCACATTTTGTTAACTAGGGAAACTTTGGCCAAGTGAAAACCTTATTGGAGATGATACCCACTAGATAATATACTAATATATATGTTCCTTGTTAGAGGATGGGCCTTGTTAGGAGTCAATAAAAAAATTTAGTATAAGCAGTCCCTATTAGGAGATTACAACCCTATTAGGAGTTGTGGTTGTATGCAAGATAAGCCCACTGCCCAAATGTCCAGTTTCAACTACAAGAAGAGCTCACCACTCAAACAAGTAATTTACTATTATTTGTCTTCCTTGTCTGATCTCTAATCTTCAGCTTGATCTTGGATCACTAGATAGCTCATATAAAACTTTGCATATATCATTTTCACAAAAGTTCACTTACTTCACAATCTTACAAGATAACACTTTTCTTACACAATGTTACACACTTCTTATCACAAGAAGTCCTTTTCATAAATACCATGCCTTTACTTAAATTACTAGTGGGTCAGCTAAGACCACAATTCACTTTTCCAAGTTAAAGTAAACATCGAGGATGTTGGCCCTAATTGGACAAGTAATTATTTTGTAAACAAAACAATTATTTCCTTCAATTCCATTGTTCTGCTTCATCAAAACATGATTAACTCTATTTTGTATAGTCCGTAGAAACTTTTGAGGTTATACATGTCATCATCAACATGTATACTATCTTTGTGTAACTTCATTTGTCATAATATGATGTCTGCAACATGTTATAAACAAAGCAATACACTATTGTAAACCAAATTCTATACTTAGACAATTTTATGATTACCAAACACTAAGTATCTTTATTTCCAAGGTTTCCTATCAACATGTACATCATGTGTTGCCATAAATGACAGTAATTACATATCACTGATAGCCAATTGTCCATAGAACTAACTTTTCCAATAACTTAGAAAAAAAAAGTAGGGCAACAGTTGGCTCTGTCTAGGGACTTCAACATTCTCATGTCCAAGCAAAGAATCTAATATCTCTAGTTTTACAAATATGAAAAGTGGCTACACAAAAAAACTAAAGTAGAAAACAAGGAAACTTAACTAAAGGATAAACAAAGTAGGAACTAAATGTAACTATGATACAATACATGGGTTACCTGTTTTCAATTTGAAGTTTGATAGAGCTTTAGGTCCTAACTATTATAGGTTAGAGGTAGCAATTCACCATCTCGATATGCCAATTTAAATGTATGGTTTTCAAATGTGTGATGGATGATAAATGGTCCTTTCCAAAGTGTGTCAAATTTCCTATGCATACCTTTTGGTGCTTCTTGTTTGTCCCACAACAGCACTGTATCTCCCACCATGAATTTATGTGGTCTAGTATCTTTGTCAAATAGGTTCTTTACATGCATTTGGTGTTGTGTAATATGATCTACAATTTCTTCTCTTTCTTCCTTGAGCTTTCTCAGATACACGATCCTCTTCTCTAGACCATATTTGTAAATATCATTTTTTTATCATTGTTCTTAATCTATTGGTGGCCAATTCTAGTGGTAGGGGAAGACTAGCTTCTTCTTTGTAAACCAGTTCGAAGGGGGAAATTCTAATCGCCCTCTTTGGGGCCACTATGTCTGCCCAAAGTGCTTCATGAATCCTTTTATGCCATGTCTTCTAATTATTTGATACTAATTTTTTCATGATGTTCACCAGGTTCTTATTGTTGGACTCAGCTTAACCATTTCCTTGCGAAAAGTAGTCAGATGAGTGGCTGAATGTTATGTCGTACTCAAAACAAAATTTAGTAATTTCAATTGAAGAAAAATATGTTGCATTGTCCATTACCAGTTTAATAGGCATGTCGAACCTAACCAACATGTTCTCCCTTATGAATTGGTAAACTACTTTAGAAGTAGTTTTCTTGGTTTCCTTTGCCTCTTCCCACTTCATAAAGTAATCTATTGTGGTGATGATGTAGATGTGATTGACACTAGATGTAGGATTAATGATATCAATGAAATCAAGACCCCACTATTAGAAAGGCCCTTCGATCACTATAGTCTTGAGAGGTAGTGTAGCTAACTGGGGTCTACCTATAAACATTTTGCATTTTTCACATTTTAACACCCATTGGTAAGCATCTCTAAACATTCCAGTCCTGTAGTATCATTTTAGCAATATCTTGAAAGTGGTGACTAAGGATGAGAAATGTCTACAAAATGCTTCATCATGAAATATCTTCAATGGTCTCTCTTGTTGTTGTTTGTCTACACACCTTAGGAAAGTCTCGTCGATGACTCTTTTGTATAGTTTATCATCCTAGATCACATACTTGGTAGCTTTAAATTTAATATATCTTCTTTGTTTCATTGTCAATCCTTCAGGGCATTATCCATATGCTATGAAATATGCGATGTTTTTGAACCTAGGATCCTGTAAACTCAGAACCAAAACTAACAATTTTTCTTCCAGTTCTTCACTATTTCTATTTTCTGCTATGGCTTTGCATAATGCATTACCTCTTACCAATTTAATGGGTTTTATTTCAATGTCATATTAATGTGTCTTAGCTACCCAGGTTCCTCTAGTATTGCATCCTATGTCTTGTTGAGTTACCACACTCTTTACTGCAATGCTAGGTACATAAACCACAGAATGAGAGTGCAAGATATAAAATCTAAAAAAATTTAGGGCTTTCACCATGACAAAAGTTTTCTTCTCAATCTGAGAGTATTTTAGCTCATGGTTCTTTAGGGGTATGCTTATGAAAGCAATAGGGGCTTGTGCCCATTCTGCGTTGTCTTGTATGAGAATGGATGACAAGGTATGCTTAGAAGCATAACTGTAGATTATGAAGTCTTTCTTATAATTTGGGCAAGATAAAATAGGAGTGTTAGCTATAACTTCTTTAAAATCATTAAAAGCCTATTTTCCAAAATCATTCCATTTGAAAGTTGAATTTCCTTTCATCATATCCATGATACATTTGGTGACTTCAAAAAATTCTGGAACAAATCTTCTAAGAAAGTTCACTCGACCAAAGAAAGATTCGATCCTAGCCTTATTTATAGGTAGAATCAATCTTTGTATAGCTTTGACTTGTTCTAGGTCAATTCTTATCCATTCTTGAGACACTATGTGGCCAAGTAGTTTTCGTTTAGTCACACAAAAGACTGACTTTTTAGGGTTTAAGGAAATCCCATGTTCTCAGCATCTTTGCAATACCTTCCTCAAATCTCCTATATGATCTTTCCTCTTTTATGAAAACACTGTAAAGTCATCTAAATTTATGATAATAATATTACCTTTCATATCTTTAAAAGAAAGTTTCATACCTCATTGGAAAGTGGCACCAAAATTCATGAGGCTCAAAGACATTTTGTGATATGCAAAAATTCCCCATGGGGTGGTGAAAGTGGTCTTATGCTAATCTTTCTTCACCACCTCAACTTGATTGTAGCCTAACAAGCCATTGAGCATAGACAACATCACTTCTCCTACCATCATCTATAATAGATGATCCATATTAGGAAGCATGTAACTATCCTTTAGTGATGCTTGATTAAAGTTTCAAAAATCTACGCATATCCTTATCTCTCCATTTTTCTTCCTAACTAGCACTATGTTAGCTATCCAGGTGGAATGATGGATTGGGTATATGTTTCTTTCCTTGAGCATTTTATCTACTTCAATGAATATGGTATCAACAAACTTTGGATTATACCTTCTCTATTTCTATCTAAAAGGAGCAACATCTAGTTTTAAGGGAATTTCATGCTTGAATTCTCCATTCATGAAACTTTTCAAATCTTCATAACTCCATGTGAATACATCTTGGTATTTGAGAAAAAGTTTCTTAGCTTCTTTCTTTTCTTCCAGTGTGCATCACTTCCCAACATTTATCATTTTAGGACTTTGTTCATATCCAATGTTTACTCCTTCATATTCACCAGTGGTAGGTCCTTTCTTCATTCTTTTCTTCTTGATATAAGTATCATGGCAATTAAATAAATTTTCCAATGATACAAAGTATGGAGGAATGATATTACCTTCTAACTGGATGGCGCCAAACTCCTTTTTCTTCCATTTTCCATTTTTTGGGATGATCTTCTTGACAAACACTTGAATCATTTTGATTAACACTCCAGGTGTTCTCTAGATTTAATTGTAAAGCTTTGTTGTCTTTGAATACTTTCTAGGCTTCTACATTATCAGGTATTGAAGGTTTGTACACAATTTCCATTTGATATTTCTTCTCTTTGAATTCTAGGTGTGGAAGTAGTAAGGAGGCAAAAACTGCCAATGAATCTACTTTGGAGTTTATTTCCCTTGGTATGGATTCAATGGAGAACACATCTGGCCCTTTGATCTCATCCCATACTCTGTTTCTATAGTTTTTTAGCTTGTGGTTTTTTATAGAGTATTGCCCTTTAATTTGTTGCACAATAAACTCTGTGTCACCTCTGTCCTTCAGTATCTTTACACCTCTTTCCTTTGTGGCTATTATCCTGAATAGTAGGGCTTCATATTATGTTGTGTTATTCATATTTCTAAATTATAATTTGAACATCATGGGTTCGGTTTCTCCCTCAGGTGATATCAACACCACCCTTGCACTGAGTCAGGATGATGAACAACTCACATTGAATTCCAATGTCCAGATGGGTGGCATTCCTTCTTCATCAACATGAGTTTGGTTCCCCTTTTCATCGCTAGTTTGGTCATCCGCGACATCTTCAGTGAACATGTAATTCCCAAATTTTAATTCTTGGTAAAGGATTTGGGCTATAGGGTCATCTAACTTCAAAACTATAAACTTGGCTTTTTCTTTAGGTTCCAATTTCACTTTCTTGCTTCCTATGGGTATCACTGCTTGAGACCAATCCAATTTTATTTCTCCTCCTAGGTCTCTGAAAAAGCTTCTACTTAGAAGCATACCATAGCTGGCTAGAATGTCTATGACCAGGATAGTCAGCAATAACTTCTTTTCAGGATGAGTGGCTAACACTACTTGAGTGTCTTTGATTTGCCCAAGCAATGAGACTTGTTTACCATCCATGTAGTAAAATCTACCATGAACCTTAGTAAGAGTGAGTCCTAGAGCCTTTGCCATAGGATAGGGTATCACATTGTCTAAAGCACCCAAATCAATTATGCAATTGCTTAGTTTACACCTGTTTATGTACAGTGACACATAAAATGGGTTTGGCTTCTACCCTGGAAAGGTTCCCAAAACTATGGACTCTTCTTGATAAAAAATATTAGATATATTAAAGACTTACTTTATTCTCTAGTCATAACATTATGATTCAGGTTCATATTATCTCCTTTGTAATGATCTATCAATCTTTTTTATTCAGAGGGATGGGATATTAGGTAGTCCATAGGAGAAATTTGGATTCTGGAGTCTTTACCAAATTGAATGAAATCACAAGAGATCTTCTCCCTACTAGATTGAGGATTTTTGGCTCCTTGATCAACATGGTTAGCACTTGAAGGAGAAGCATCATTGTCACCTAGAGGATGACCAAGAATCTAGTTTTTATTTTTCTAGCTTTTGGTTAACACCTTATACAATGTCTCATCAATGGTAGCATAACATTCACCTTGCCCTTCTGAATTTGACTCATACTCTAAAAGTAAATTTCCAGAGTTACCATTCAAGTACAAATTTGACTTAGGGCCAGATGCTACATCATTCAACTTGTTGGTAGACGATAATTACATCATAGGGGTTGGCTTAGGACAATTTTCATTATCATATTTTGTTTAAATGGAAGATGCACATATTCCCCCTTTTAGGTGTAGCTTCAATAGCCACTCTCTATCGTGGGCTAGTAAGTTGTAGAGTTTTTCCATCAATATTCCTCTTGTGTTGGTTTTGGAAGTTTTGCTAGTAGGGATTGTTGAATTCAGGGAGTTACCTCTTTGTGGAAACTAGTTCGTTTGATAATTTTTGCAATATTTCATCAGATGAAGTGGTGTTACTAGTAATCGCCTTGGTTTGAAACTCTCATTTCCCCTTTCTAGTAGAGATCATGTCATCTTCTAGTTCAATTGCTTTCTTCTAAGTGTCTCCCAAATCTATGGGATGAGATCTCCTTAGATCATAGTTAATGTCTAGCGACATCACACTTATGAAGAATCTTTTTAAATTACCTATAGTAGGTCTATCAATAGTAGGGATTCTACTAGTGATCTTGTTTAAGTTAGCAACAAAATCCCTTATACTTACAGAGGCTTGCTTTCGATAGACGTCAACTGTGCTAGTAGGACATGTTCATCTTCTGCAATTTTGAATCTTATTTCAAAGGTCATTCTTATCGTAGCCCAACTCATAGTTGAGGCATCATCCAAATGATAAAATCAATCTATTGCTCTTTCTATTAGAGTTTTCACAAATAATCTTATGACTATGTCTTCATGTGCCACCCCCAAGATATGGGTTGCCACGAAGAAGGCTTTAATGTGTTCATCAATAGTAACCTTCCCATCACCTGAAAATTTGAGGAATTTTTGTCTTGAACTAAATGAGAGTGGATGGTATTCTGTGAGGTGCAACAAACTAGTCACTGTGACCCAAGGAGTAGCCATAATTGTCCTAGCAAGGTATGGTGGAAAGTTGATAATTGGAGAAGAAACTGCTCCATATAAAGCTAATACCTAACAAGTAGTGTGCCATTGGGTTTTATTTTTGGGAGGGGAAGATGGTCTTCTTCTACTCTTTTTGTCACCCTTTTTTCAAGGTGCTTCTAGGATGGGAAAATCAAGTTCCACAAGTTTTTCAAAAATAGGGTCTCGTCCACCTTGGTCTTTGGTACTCTTGAGGAATCTTTCTTTATCTAGGGTTCCAAATTAATCTTGTCTCTGACCTTCCTTCTCTACTTGTCTTTGTGCTCTTCAAAGATCTCTCCTCTAAACAACTCTTTCCCAAGCCTCTACTTTAGCTTCTTCTTCTTCCAATACTTGGATGACATTTCTGTAGTGTTTTGCATTCCTCCTGTACCTCTAGACAAATGTATTTAGGGATGAGATGATATCTTCCTAGTCGTCTTGGAATCCATGGTTAGGTTGGAGTACAGGAAACACATTCTCATGACGTAGCACCATTTTTCCTCATGGTATACTTCTTCTGGTCTAGCGACTGTTCATCTCCCCAGCAGAGTCACCAAAAATCTATTGGTAAACAGATTGTTCCTTTTTAATTAACTCTTCAAATGCCCAAAAATCATGAACAATGACTGACTACAATAGTTGGGAAATTGTAACTAAACAACTAATTTCCTTTTGAATTTATAGGTACAACTCCCTTGGGTTTGCGATTTGCAATGAATTTGTTTGTTCCTAATCCTAAGATGGGGTTTGTTCTTGACCAGGGAATAAGTGAGGAAAACCAAGTTAGGCCTAGACAGGAACTAACCTAGGCTAGAAATTGGGTCATAATACCAACCAAATCTGTAAATTCACACATCTTATGAGATCAAAAAATTTGGTGATGCAATAATGAATTCTATTTAAATGACTAATATGCTTAATAGAGAGATTTTTAACTCTAAATGAAATAAAACTAAATTAGGAAACAGTCCTAAACAAGCCTCTTTTTACTTCTGACAATACTACGATTATCTTTAGCTTGCTATATTAAAATAGGGGAACAAAGCTCTATTTGCCCATTAGTCTAACTCAACACAAAGAGACGTTTCTAACTAAGACATTTAATGGAATAGTAACTAATTGACACAAAATATATTCAAGTTGTCTTTGCAATATGAAGCATTTCACACCAAAATTTAGCTGACCTTTTCATCAATTTTCAATTGAATAGATATAGGATTCTGAGATGAACTGTTACAAAAAGGGGATTGAATCAGTTCATCTTCTTCTCAAACATGACAAATGGCAAGAAACCAATTATCAGTTACAATTTCATGACATAATATAGAAGAGTAGGACTAATATCATTTCACTTTCTTTCCCTTTTTTAGCTCCACTTTATAGGCCTTGGTAGCAACGATGATTGGAATAAGTTCCTCATGTTTGGGGATGTGGATGTTGGTGTATCTAATAAGCCACTTGGAGTGTTCTGTGGCCAAGTATTTGATTGCGTTTAACCGTTCTTGTGTTTCCGCTACTACCACATGAATGCATCCACTGAGCCGTTGGAGATTGACACTCTATCCTGATGGCTAGAAGATATCTCTATTAACTTGTCCAAGTAATTGGAGAAAGCCTTTTGCATAATAGCGACTCCTACTACTGCTTTTCCTTGCCTTAGGAAATTAGACCTAGACTCAAACATTAATGGGAACAAAACTGGCTCCATCTAAAATACACAAAACTCACTTTGCCAATAATTTAGAAAACAAAAGTGGGGCAACACGTTGCATCCCTAATTTCTCCAAATAGGATGCATAGTGGTACAAGTGAGCTAGGTTCGGGGGGGGTGGGTGGTTTCATTTCTTATTGTATCATGAATGTGCTAGCTAATGGATCATAGTCATGTTATGTTGGTGGTCATTTTTTTTATTATGTGTTATAACAGTTTTTGATATACGTCTTCTAGGGGGGGGGTTATTTTGGTGGATTGGATTATATTTGGTTTGGGCATGATCATGTTCCATAAATGGCTATGGATGCCTCCTATGGCACATCATAATATGTAACATTTTTTCCCAAAAATTAATATAAAGTATCCTTTTACCGATAAATAAATGTTAAATATTTTTAAAATGTGCTTCTAAAAAGGAGTCTGTGGAATGCACTGAAAATCAAATAAAAGACATTTAAAATTTAAAAGAGAAAAATAATAAAACTGTGAATCAAATAAATTATTTTGTATGATTTTGCTATCCACACATTTTAGTACATATTTTTAAATTGAAAAAATAGCTTAATCCCCAACAAAATTATCTCTAACTAATCACAAAATTGAAATTAATAAATAGAAATTTATTTTAAAAATAGAACTTTTTCAAACTTCTACATATGATTTTTTCCTTTCACAAATTACTAAAACAAAGCTCCATGCTTTATATGAGGCAAGGACTAATAATGAATAACAACTAGTATAGATATCTTAAATAAATCTATCTAAAGAAATGTCGATAAATATCCACTATAAAATAATTATAATTTAATTTACTACATCTAATATTATTTATATTTTCTTTATTTCTGTTTATTTAGTTTTTTACTAACTTAAAAATGGATGATTTATATTTTCAAATATTATAATTTAAAGAATATTTTATGTGATTATTAATTTTTTTATTAAAAGTATTTTCTATTTATATTTCAAAATGAAATTATTTTTAATGAATAGTTATTTTCTATTAATAAATAATATACTAAAAAGTAGGGATACAAGAGCACATATGAACAATTAAATGGAAAAGCTGAATTTCTAACACACATACTAGATAATAAATGTTCCTTCGCTGAAGATACCTTGTTTACAGAATCCACTATTTGGGAGACTCCCTGCTCATGTAGGCTAGCTATAACGGGCCAGAGGGTTCAAGGCTATGGCATCGGAAACAGAGAACAGATTGGCCGATTTGGCAGGGAAGGCGGTGTTGATAACAGGGGCATCATCTGGGCTGGGGAGAGAATTCGCACTGAGCTTCGCAAAGCAGGGATGTAATGTTGTTGTCACAGCTCGCAGGTTGGACCTCCTCCATTCTCTGTGCAATGAAATTGAACAGCTCAATTCCTCTTCAAAGGCTGTTACGGTGGAGATGGATGTTAGCTCTTCAGAGGCCCTCATTGATCTGGCTATCGAAAAAGCTTGGCATTCCTTTGGTTCCATCGACATTCTTGTTAACAATGCGGGTTACAGAGGTACGAATTGCAGTGGGTTTCTTTTCTTTACATATTCGATTGACTGTATATAATAATTTATAATATAATTTCCAGGGTTTGATAAATGTTGAAAACCAATTCTGCTTCGCCACATAGGAATACCAGAAAACTGAGTTACATGGATAATATGGATTAACTTCTGTACAATCACTGAAACACATTTACGGTAGACATTTATAAAAAAAAAATGGTGCTACCATGGTACAAACATGTCAGCACAATATTTCCCAATGCCTCTGAGGTGAATATTCAAATTCAATGCAATCCACCTATTCCATCTTATACATTTGGATGCCATCAAGCCTTTTGTTTATAGATAAAAGAGCAGTTTTGTACGGGACATTTGCAGGTTGGAAAAATTGTAACTTCTGATAACACTGGATGCTAAATAATGGCCTATAAAATAAAAAATTGGTTTACATGGAAAATGTTGGTATCCATTCAGCCGGCCTCTACTCAGAACAGGTGGGATGAGTGTCCCCAATAGGAACGCGTATATCCTATTCCAAGTCTGCCAGAACAGCAGCAACTCCGCAATCTGTCCTAATACGACCACCACAGCCATGACCACATTAGCCATCCAGCCCTAATATATTCCGAATATAATCCAAATTGATTGCTTTAGGCACAGCTAACCAAAATCAATGTAATTTTTTAAAGTAAACTTCCTTCTACTTAAAAATAAAACATGTCATGGGCTTAATGTGAAGTGGGGCACTAGAATTCATAGAGTTAGATGTAGTGCAATGGATGAATGCCTGATATAGAGGTAGAGGAGAGAAGGCAGGGGAGCGTCAGCTCTTCAACATCACACTCCATGATTTATTTCTAACTTGTAGCCTATAACTGGAGGCTAAAGAACTCCTTGGGCTACGCTACATCCCTTAAACCTTATTGTGTGAGATGATGTCATCAGTTCACAAGCCTTCAACCTTAGATTGAGTGGGCCTTCGATTGTCAGGTAGCTAGAAGCATTTGTATTGACTCTCCAATGAGATGAAAATGATCATTGACATCAGAGTTAGAAACTGAGGATAAAGTATTTGAGTGGCTTCAAAGTTTGCAAGGAAGTTCGCAGGTTAGTTGACCTCTTAGAAGCAGTGGGTGCAAACTTACATGGTGAAATTTTACTGCCAACACTTCCTCTTCCAAAGAATCCAATTTCATCACACTTAGGAGTGGAGACTTTTTCTTTTCCAAGATAAAGATCTTGGAGTCATAAGCTAATTTCTGAGAATCTGATCTGAAGTCATAAGCTAACTTTAAGCATTGTCAATGCCTGCGCTTCTGCTTTATTGTTCATTCCATGGGGGATGAACATGAAAGAGACTATAGTCATCTTACCTTCATGATTCTTTGTCTCTAAAGATACACCCAGTCCCAGGTCTGCTTGGGTTACATCTAGAGGCTCTGTCAAAATTAAACTTCAACCTAGATGGAATAGGAGGATGCTACCTCACCTTCACCCTGGACCTGATGACCTTAAGTATTCATTGTAGTTTCCTTTTAATGGAGGCGGGGCTTACTTTTGTCCATTTGGCCATCGGACTATGATCTTCTTCTTTCAGGGAATAAGGAAGAAATATTGATTAATTGAGAAATAGAGACATAAATCTTGCTGAACAAACTTTCTACGATAATTGTAATGTCCCCTTTTGGGACATACAATATTTTCTCCCAAAAATAACAATTCCGACAAAGCAATGTATTTACAAAGAGTATTCTACAAAGAAATTACACAATGTCAAGTAAGCTTAGAGAAAGTTCTAATTAATTAGCATCAAGCATTATGATCATAAATAATCCCTGTTGAAAACAGAATCTTTCAAATGCATTGGATCTATTTCATAGCATATTTCCAACAGCCAACCATATCGGTAATTGGATGAGAAAGCACAGTAGGACGCCCAGAGACTATCCCCTACAATTAACCCCAAAAGCACAGAACAACCATCCAAGTCAATGCTAACCCTTGTTCCACAAGCAAACCAACTTGGGGTGACCTACTTAATTTGGGAACCAGTACTGCTGGAGATCCCTAACCCGTTTCCTCACTAATCCCATATATGACTGCGTGTAGGAGATTCAAATGAATAATTACCATTCCTAAGATTCTTGTTGAATTGGCAGCCAATTCCTTGAATAATCTTATTCATTGATTCTTGAGTCAATTGCCAAAATTACACATATGTACTGATTACTTTTCAGACTTTCCTGATTCAACACACGATTTTCTTAATTTATCCTTGAATAAGTGATCTGAATTGATGATCTGTTCTTATTCCCATTCGACGGCTTGCATATAATCTCTCATTCGCTTCGATTCCTTGATTGATTGATTCATGTTTTATCATTCATTCCCTTTTATTGTTGTTTTCCTTATTTCCAAATCAGACTTGCTTTCGTCATTGCCTTTCCACAATCAGGTTTCCTCTATTTAGAATCATTATTGAGGGATGAAGAGTCATCAGTTCATACCCATTCATTACAAAGGACAAAACTCATCTAAGATTTACATCCCTTCTTTTTGCTTATAGCCACCTTTGCCGACCGCTGCCATCGTAATACTGTTAAATAACCATATTCATTTGGCCACTTGAACTTCAGACATTTTTTTTTCTGGGCTAATTGGCCTCTCACAATAAACTGCTAATATTTATTATTATTTTCAGGTATCAGTTAGCCTTCTTCAATAAATATTATTATATTTTGCTCAGTAATTTTTATCATTTAACCGTATTAGATTTTCACAATCCATTTGGCAAGAGATTTTTTGTTTCTGGATTCGATTATGTGCGTTTTTTTTAGCATCAACGTTTTGGATCACACTCCATGATTCTTGCATTCTCCCATCCTGATGATGAATCACAGAATGTGATCTGAAATTTTGATGCTAAAACACACACACACACACACAATCGAATCCAGAAACAAATTTTTTATATCATGTCTTTTAATACTAGTCAGCACTATTTGCTAACCTACGTTTAGTTCCTATTTAAGGCTGTGATTGCTTTGTGATGTATCATGTTCGGAAAGGGGCATTACAGTCTGCCCTCCCCAAGATTTCTTATCCTGGAGTGATGATGGTTTTAATAATCTATTTTCAACCAAATCTTTTGCAATGTGAGGGTTTTAAGCCAACTTGTTGATGTAAGTTTTATGCCCTTACAACATGTACGATGAAACTCTCAAATGTTGTATCCTCTCTTGAATATAGACACCATATATGCTAAATATTTCAATGAAAGATCATAAAGGTGACTCCAAGGTTCCTTCTTAGTGGTGGATACTCTCACAATGACATTAATGTAATATGCTGGTATCACAAGTGAATTATGCTTGTTCACCTAGGACTTGTCAACTGGACTTTCGATGGTATGGCCTCACAATGTGCAATGAAAATATATCCCAGCTTCCAGCTTATGAAATGCAACTAAATTTATGATTCTAAGTGACTTTTGTTTATAAACAAGGATGCAAATAAGAGTGATGACAACCTGCCTCAACTCATCCAATTTTGATCCAAATTTTGTCTCATTGACGTTCTCCTCTTTGATATCTTCAAAATCAAGTGCAACCCCAACATCACCCAACATGGCTGAAATGGAAGTGTCAACACCCAGGCTATGCTGTGCAATCTCATTTTGTATCTCTTCAAGTATCCTCAATCTGATGGTCAAGGCAACATGCCAAGACTCCACTGTACTCATTCCTTCTTCATCCACCAACTTCGTTATTTCCAAATATCTCTCTGATAGCCCAATAAATGCTCGTAGCCTAGGAATGGCTAAGTCCTTGATTGAAAGGAAATCCTTCCACTCCTCTTCAAATGTTTTGAATTTGTCTCTAATAGCCATTAATGACCTGAATATCGAGATAAAGGAAGGCAAGAAATTTTGCCCATCTTGAATTATATCACTGATCCAATCTTTGACTTCGTGCACCTGAGCCGATATCTCTTCTATGTTACTCCCACTGTCTTGCGGAAGGGCTGCCTGATGCAACTATTGGATAGGCTGGTAATCTCTCTAATATCTATTTTCGGCCTCCAACTTCACAATCCTTTCGTTTGCCTTCCTCAACCTTTCTCTAATTGAAACCATGCCTTCTTAGATCTTCTCACATTCCATGTCATTTGTGATTCTTCCCAAGTTATGCTTTACTATCTCATACTCTTGGGCTACAATCTCATCCACTGCCTTGCTAACCTTTGGTATAGCAAATTGAACTTTTCAGTGACCCTCATCATCGCTCCGGATTACCTTTGCCACTGTTTTGCAATTTGTTTCTATTTCTCACTATCTTCCTTTTCCACTAACCCTTGAATATCTTCAACTATTTAGACAGTCACCACCTTGCCTCTTGGCATAAGCATTTGCCTTAACCATAGTGGTGTAGTGCATCTCCCCAAATTTGGATTCGGTTCGACTAGCAAAGCATCACCAACGGCCTCAAGCGCTTGGCTTATTTCCTCAATATCAATTGGCGTGTTCTCCTCTTCACTAGTGACTATCATACCATCTCCATGTTGGTCCTCCGAGAGAGGAGAGTACTTGGTACTTTCACTGTAGCCACTTGATTCCGAATCAGAGCTCACTTCTACCAAGACCCTTTGTCCACTTGTATTAACTTCTCGGCTCCTAGCCTCAATTATGCTCTCCCTTAACGGTGCTGCATGCTTTCTCTTTGTTGGAGGCTCTTGATGTTCTTTACTTTTCTCAACCCCCAAATTTCTCTTCTTGCTCTTAATGCTCTTTGTTGCGAGCTACTGCCCCCACCTTTTTGTCTGATTGACTCTGCTGGACCTTCTTCCTCCATTTTCATCTTCTCATTAGTAAGGCGTACCCTCCGAATTTGTAATCGCCTTAACTTCTCATTGTACCATGACTCAATGTGTAGATCAATTGTCCTTGTAACTGCCTCTAAGGAAGGACCTTGATGATCATCCCAACTAACTAGACCCAACTCTGTTCCATCCACTATATCATAATCTTCCCTTAGCACATTTTCATTATCTTCAAGTTGATCGGGTATATCAAGGCCTCTCCATTTGATTGCCCTCATCATGCCCATTGACAATCTTGAGAACGCTAGCTTCCTCATATAGAAGTCACCTGTGCATTGGCCCAAAAATCTTCTATATTAGGAATATGTTTGAACGTGTTTCCATGAGATGCCTTGAGAATCCTTGTCTTGCTCTATACCATCCTAGATGATATCGCTCTTAACTTTTTCTCCGCAGCTGCAAAGGTGATAGGATTGGGGCAAGTATCATTGCCTATTCCAAATGAGAAGGTGATCCTTGTCTCATCCTTAAGTATCATCATCTTGTCATAATGCTCAAGTTGCCTAGCCAACTCCATCAAAAACATCTTGTTGTGTGGGTACCTTGGAAGTCTCTTGGGACAAACTTTGCTTCCTACTACTCTAATATATGCGAATTGCGAAAATTGTATGAACCAACTCCCATACTTTTTAACTTTTACTTCCACTTTCATTGAGAGCCTTCTAACAAGTGTCCCTTGTAATATTCTTACCGTCTTCATGGCAAAGGCATCATAAAACATCTTATAATCTTTGGTGTTGTGCAAATGAAGCTGTGGATAACACTCATGCACCAAATATTGCCCTGACCCATTGCCAATCACTCTAAAGTCTTAAGTCCAGAATTTTCATATAGTCTTGCAATTAGATAGAAAAGATAGGATCCCATGTAGAATTGCTTTTGAATTTGTATTGTCCTTAGTTGCAACTCTAAATTTTCACCTATAAATTATAATTCTAGCCCAATCAAATTTTCTCTTTCCATTTTCAATTTCATCAATAAAATAGTACATCCAGTTCTCAAATTGCATACTTTGAGCCACGCCCATGATCCGGTTGAGAAGCACAATAAGGTCGCCATATTCCGATTTGAAATTTGACTTAGTGAGCTTTGACGACTTGGTATCTCCCTTCTTGCCTTCGTGTAACCAATTCTGCTTTAGATGAATGAAGTAGGCCTCTTGATTATCCTGAAAGAACTTGGCTGCCTGATACGTTGTTACCACTGCCATGCCTCTATGCTGGGGAATATTGAATACTTCTTCGACCGCTTGTCTACTAATGTTAGCCAGCACTCTCTTCCCCTCATCAAAAATGATGGACTTGGTCACAATATCAAATTGGGATGCACACTCCATTACCAATTCTGGACAAGGCAAGGTAGGAGGGAAAGCCGCCGCGTGGACAATTCCGCTCTTGTAGACCTTCCTCGCCATGGAGGATTGTCCTTCCTTCAATCTATCCTTCAATTGTACCATGTTCACTGTGCCAATATTGGTATCACTTATTCGCCTCACTTTCGAGAAGAAGGCGGTCTTAGGCATCATGTCTTCTTTGTCCTTGCAAGATATGATGTCCTAGCAAATGAAGTACTTGCAAAATCTGCCCTTTTCATCGAACTTTGACTTTTTAAAATTGCCCACAATTGCAAAAAATAAATCAAACCTTAAATCGTCTTGCCTCCACCCCAAACAAAATCAGCATAGCTGGAGGAAGAATTCGTTGCCAAAGAAGGAAATCTCAGACCTTAAAAAATCACTCAATCTTGCAAAAATCGGATATGCTCCTCCAAATCACCCTAGGGTAGAAATTGCCCAACCAAGAAGGAAAAAATAGCTGCCAAGCAAAGGAAAATCAGACCCCAAAAAATTGCTTGGGGTAGAAATTCGCTCCCTTAGAAGAAAATTGCTGCCAATCAAAGGAAAATCAGACCCCAAAAAATTGTCTTAGTTGGAAATTCACCCAACTTGAAGAAGAAATTTGCACATCCAAGGAGGGAAAAAGGAATGAGGAAATAAGAGGAGGGGAAGCCCCTCTTATACCAAACTTTTTGCCTCCAGAGTGAGCCAACCTACCTGGAGGGAAACAAAATTAAGTTAGTCCATCAATTAATGACCCAAATTTAAATGCAACATTAAAATTACTTAGCCCTATAGTGAAATTGGCCCATTTAGTTGCCAGTTTGATCTAGAATTGTAAAATAGAAACAAGGTAAGCCTAGGAGATGTCAAAATTTTCATTTAACAAAGTTTTGGCAATTAAAATATCATTAAAATCGAATCTAGCAAGCCAAAATCAAATTTCAATTGCAAATTACCAATTTCCTTTAACATTTCTAAAATCCCTTACGCAAAATTTCAACCACATTAATGAGATTTTGCAATTTAATCCAATTTCAATTTTGCAATACAATTTCAATTTTTTAACAAAATAAATCCTTTTTCCGGCAATCAAAATTCAAACTCCAATTTCAATTTCACTATCAAAACTTTCCTTTTCAGCAAAAAAAATCAAGATTTTCCAAAATGATTAAATCTAACAAATTCATTTTGAAAATGCTCAAGTTTATATAATTATTTCAAATTTTCAAAGAAAAAATCCATCTAAGTCCAAAATTTGCACATTTATCCTGCTAGATATCATTTTAACCATTGAAAAAATGTTGTTAAATTTTGTTTTGCCTAAGGACAAAATTACATGTTCCGGAAAAATCAAGTTTCACACCGGGTGAAAAGAAATAAACCGAATCCCCTTTTGGCCTGAAGGTGTCCAAGGTGTAAAAAATGCCAATTCAAAAGCCTCTGCACAACTCCAAATTTTGCAAAAGCAACCGAAATATTTCCAACAACGCTAAAATTGCCAAGGCTTGCCCGAAAAAGGGGTTCCTCAAAAATTTTGGGCGATAGTGTAAAACCAGAACTTAGGAATTTTATCTTAACCCATTGCAACTTTAGGGGGTCCCCATTTGCAATGGGACAATGACATCCACCCACTCCTTTACTCTCACCAACCGTTTCTTTTGCTTCCCCTTAATTTACTGCCAATTCATCACCTTCTTCCAGTCCAACACACACTGCTGCTCCTTGACACATTGCTTAATTATCTAAATTGTATCTAGATACCATAGTTGGATGATCAACCAGTCGTTTTATTAAAATATGTTACTAATGCTGTTCAAAGAAAATGAGCCCAGTCCTACCTAATGCTTCTGCATTGGGTTTTTCAATTCAGTACATCCCATCTGTTCATTTTATTCATTTTTTATGCAATGAATATCATTGAATCAAGAACCTGGATCCTGAAACATTAAGTCAAGTCCCCGCGCCATCACTGGCTCAGATGGATTGAGAGGTTTTGATTTATTCCTACTGTTTGCAATGAGGTTGATGTCTACAGGTGTAGAATTTGAATACAACACTACTTAAGTGGATAAAACATAAATCCAATTGATGCCGTGTTGGCTGTATCTATTAAAACAACCATTATCTTTTATCTATTATTGATCACATCTCTCTAATAATATTTAACATTTTAACGATTTGAAAGGTTTTTGGTAGGTAGTGTAAAATCGCCACTGCAGTATCAAGAGGAAGAATGGAACACTGTGATGAACACCAATTTGAGAGGAGCCTGGCTTGTTTCCAAGGCCATTGGGACTCGTATGCGAGATGCAGGAAGGAAGGGCTCCATCATAAACATCTCTTCTACTGCCAGTGTCAACCGGGGCAACCTTCCACGCTCCATGATCTATGCAATCTCCAAGGTTGGGCTCAACCACCTCACAAAGGTACCTGCAGCTCAAGCTTCTCTTTTTCAACTGCTTGTAATTAAATTATTATAATTTTCACTGTTTTTGGATGAAAAAATTGGAGCTTCTAGTTTTGCTAGGCATTATCCTTTATTATCAACTGTGCAACACATTAGAATTTGGCAGGTGTAAACTACTATGGGTTTAAAGAGTTGATGACGTGATCCATAAATAAATAGTGGCCATGAATAAATAATGACCAAGATATCGAAATTTTTCCTTTTCTTGATGATGAGTCACAGATTGTGATCTAAAATATTGATTCAAAAACATATATTCAGTTTGTATCAGAACCTCTGTCAATCACCCCTCTTGACTGGAAATGTCATGTTTTTAATTTCCGAGATAGTTAACTGGTCAACTCCTTTTCTGTCACATACACACAGATCTAAGTTGCCCATAGTTGAACCCAAATTTCATAGTGACACTCAGCCACGATAAATAGATCACGAACTCTCCACTTGGCAAAAAGCTGTCTATCATAACCATGTTACATCAAGTTCCCAAGTTACGGTGGCAGGGGACTGGGGGATGTGTATCCTGGAGTAACTTTTTGGGAGGCCATTTTAAGGGTATGTGTGATAGGGGATGGCTATAAAAAAGTACGTGACTTGACATGTATTGGAATTTTCAATCACATTGGTAAGAGATCCATCATATACAGCATAAAACCATAATACATAAGTTTAGAACTAAACCGAGATTTCAGGTTCACATGACTCGATGCACATATTAGCACTATTTCGATACTTGTCCATGTGCCTACATATTAATTCATATTAATACTTGGCATCTATATATATTCAATCAAACATGCTTGCCATTTGAAATGGTCAGATGTTTGTTTTGTCATATTCAAGTTGTACACATACATGTATATACAGTTGAATGTGCCTACCGCTTGAAATAGTAAAATATATGTTTGTTGGTATTCATGTAGTAACATATTGTATAAATACATCAATATTTTTCAGTGTTCTTGTCGTTTAGATATGCACATAATTGAAATGATAGTTTGATTGGATACTTTCTGCATCTACAATCATCTTATTTGATTTCAATTAGACTTGGAGTGAATTAAATTGTAAGATAGATTGGAGCTTGTGATGTCTATCTTTGCTTGTAATATAATAACAAAGTATTGTGGGTTATCATGTCTGTAATGCAACTTCTCAAAGTGAAGGATTGTTTTAATCTGTTAATTTTTTTATGATAAATAAGTTGATACATAATCCATTTGTGTATCGCAGGCTATGGCACTGGAGCTTGGCAGATATAATATTCGAGTGAATTCAATTGCTGCAGGATTATTCAAGTCTGAGATAACAAAAGATGTTTTTGAGAATGATTGGTTTTATAAGGTTGCAGAAAGGATTGTCCCATTACAGAGATGGGGAAGTACAGATCCTGACTTGACAAGTCTCTTGCTTTTGCTTGCTAGCGACTCATCCTCTTATGTCACGGGAAATATTTTCATTGTTGATGGTGGTCACACTATCCCCGGATTTCCTTTATGGTCATCACTCTGATGTAGGATTCATGTCATTTCCTCAGTTCTTTTTGAAAAAATATGTTTTTGTGCAGGCACCTCTCTTTAATTAGACTCAAGATAAAATTAATTATTAAGGTTGTTAAAATATTATGTAAAAATTATCTTTCGTATTTGTACATCTTTGTGAAAAGATTTTAATAATTGAAAGCAAAGACATACATGTACCCATGCAAGAATAGGAGTACCATGTGGTATAAACAGTATCTCCTCATGGGAATGTGACATTGAAAATTGAAAAAAAAATCACTTTGCTATTGATCCTTATTTTGAGATCTCCATTTATATTTACTACATAAGAGAAGTTAACATTAACAACCAATCACCATTCAGCATTATTCAACACTTTCTAAATATTTACGTTTATGCTAGTACTTACACTGATAAAGTTGCACATTTTTTATTACTAAGTAATTGGAAAATATTTGTTTGATTTTAATAGTGATCAAGAGATCAATTTATATAAGAGGCTCAATAGTGTTTCCTTAAGAAAAAATTGTAAATAATAAAAATATTATATTCTAGGAACAAGAAAATAAATATTAGAAACATTCTAATATTTACATATGAATACAATAGATAATCATTAAATACTAAATAGAGATAATAGAAACTATCTATTATCATAATACCTTCCCTTAATGGTTAATCTATCCAGAGCACAAAGTTGTCAAAAAGTGTAAAAGATAGAGTTTGTTTTCTCAAGGGGCTCCACACTATTCATTGTTGGTTGCAAACCAAATTGCGTAGATAAGGCAGCTAAGTGCTTCCGACATTCGACCTTTATGTGCCCATACTTAAGGCAATAGTTGCATTGAATGCTTTTCTTCTAGGAGCCTTTTGACTCTAGAATAGAAGATGTTGTTGAGAAGGCTTTGGATAATGCTCCAAAACTTTGCAGATGAGCATGATGTTCAAAACAAACTGCCAAAAATTATGATTTTTAGGAGAAAATTGAAAAAATTGAACACGGTTTTTGGAAGAAAAAATCGAGCAAAACCCAACATGATTTTTGAGGTGAAAAACAATCAAAATATGACAATACAAAGCTTTGTTTTTTTAGGAAAAACGGTAAAACCCAACATATAATTTTTGAGGAAAAAAATAACAAACGCATCGAAAAATTCCACACAAATTAGTGAATTAAATAATCAAATATTTTAAAGGAAAAATTTATAGAAACCCATAAGATTTGTTTTTATAGGGAAAAAATATGAAAAGAAATCAGAACTTTTTTGAAGAAAAAAACTATGAAAACCCACCATAATTTTTAAGGGAGGCAAAACATGAGATTTTGCATGGTAAAGAAAAACATGCAAACATGCAAGTACATGTAATAAACATGCAACTCTCAAAAAGTAGAGACTTAGAAAATTTGAAGGGTGGCCTAGAAGAGAGCTCAAAAAACCTAGAAAGAATATGTTGTTAGTTTCTAGATTGACTAGCTTGAAAATTGAGGCACAAAAATTGAGGCACCCAAAAAAATAGATGACCTAGTTGAGATTTCAAAAAACCCATTGGGAATCTAAGAACAAAAATCAATCTGGTACAAAAAATGAGGGTTTTGAACAAAAATGTTCTTGCTGCAAAACAAGCCACAAAAATGGCAAAAATATGCAAAAAAGAAGAAGACAGATTTGAACAAAAATAGGTTGCAGAACTAAACCAGAAGTTGGTGGATTTAGATTTCTCAGAATGGAAACTGTAGTTGGATTATAGAGAGAGTTGGAAGCAAATATGCATGTAAATAATTTTGAAAATAAAAGATAGATAATTTCAACTAAGAAATTGTAATTAAAAAATTTATAGTATTGGCTCTGATACTATATTATGAAGTAATTGTAAAATATTTGCTTGATATTAACAGTGATCAAGAGATCAATTTATACAAGAGACTGAATAATGTTTCCTTAAGAAACAATCATAAATAATAGAAACATTCTATTCTAGAAATAGAAAACCAAATATTAGAAACAATCTAATATTTACAAAAGATTACAATAGATAATCATTAGATACCAAATGAAGATAATAGAAACTATTTATTGTCATAATATTTTTTACCCCATCTTTTTATGGCAATAATTTTGTTCATCTGTGATTGGTACTACAGAAGGTGGGTAGAACTATTTGTAAACCCCAACGCAAGAGAAGGCACAAGAAACTATGTCATTGCCAACACATTGCAAGGTTGGTAGTATGTTGCAGTTGAGGCAAGGAAAGTGTCAAGACAAGGGAAGGCTAGGCAATTGCATGAATAGTCCAGGTGCCTTGTTTTGTGCTTTTACATTTTGCATACATTTTGGTTAAGTTGGTTATCACTCTCAATGAATTTTTTCCTCAGAAAAGGAGCAAGGGAGAGTTTTTGCATGAAGTGTGTCCTTAAAACTGGGTGCTTGCAAGGCAACGTGTTGGGCTTGGAGGTTTGATTTTATGTTTGTGAAGGGTTCAATGATTTTGGCTTGAAAATTCCCAATGCAGCAATTTTCAGCCTTATTTGTGCATATGCAGCCATTTTCAAACATGTCAATCTTATCAAACATATCTCTTTTACTGTAATAAAACATCTCATAGTTAATAGAATAGCATTGGGCATCAAATGTGTTGTAACAAAGTTGTTCCAAAAATCCATATCTGAGAACTTTGACTTTGAGAAAGAGGTCGATGGGATCAAGCAAATTGTTCCAATTGTGGGCACCTTTTATATCTCTCCATATGTCACGTAGCTCAGCCTACCCTCCTCCTTCATAATCAGCTACAAAAAGCATTGAGTTAGTCTAGGAAGTGCATAACCCAATGTTTTCTTCTTCAAGCTAAGGCAATGAAAATATCACCATTTTATGCTAAAATGGATATACTAGTGAATGAAATCAATAGGACATTTTATTAATTGTTGTAGGTAATTAATTCTTGTTTCTAGGATGTCAAATGTTGATGATAGTAAGACAATGGGTTTGAGAGAGAAAGAGAGCACATTAGAATTTGAATCATATGATAGGATTAGGATGATCGTGCATTTGATAGTGAATACAAGGTCCAAGATGAGAAAGATATAATTAGAGAGTCACAGTGGGCAAAGTAAAATGTGTCTAAAAATCACAATGGGCATTGGAAACATTGCACACAAGCCTTTCTTATATGAGCCAATTGTTTTCTAACAAGATAATGGCTTCAGAGGAACATTGGTTGGAAACTATTTTGTAGAATAGAAATAGGTTCTCTCTGATATGTTATTGTAACTTGTAGATGATATCTACACTCAAAGAACCATGCCAAAAAAATATTGTATTTTGTTGGTGAACAAATTGTCTTTTCAACTATTTAACAAATTCACTCTATGCCCAAGGTACGAAAAATGCAAAATGTTCACAACATTTGAGAAAATCTCATGTTATTTGATTTTCTCTCTATATTTTAAAGGTACAGCTTCCTTATGAAATTTGCAATGATTTCAAAATTACCTTTCCACTTTTACCAGAAATCGAATAAGGATCTCTGACGTACTCCTAGGTAGTGAGGTAATAATCAATTCAATCAACAAAAAGAAACATTCATCGAACCATGCTTCTACAAAACATTTATTTCAAAGGAATGAATAAAACCAGAAATTGATATCAGTCATTCGAAAACCTCAATTGAAACGAACTTACAATAAGAACAACAATCAAATATCTTGAACCAATAGACTAGCGTTCACAAAGTAATAGTGATCTAAACACTTTGAACGCCAAGTTTCCAAGCCGAATCCAAGATGATATATAAATAAATATTAAACCTTCTTCATGCACACAATCGTTCAAAAAGAAAAACATCCATATAGTATCTTTTGTCTACTGTTTAAAAGTATCTACTTATCAGAGTTTCTAACTATCTATTCCTAACCTTAATTAGTTCAATGCCCCATCATTTATAGTTTTCAATACAAATCCGAAAGGCCTCCATCAAAACCTAGCCATTTCGGTTAAAACAAGAAATACTTATGAACAAGAAAGCAGTTATAAAATAGGTGTCAAAATGTAACTAAAAACAACTATCATGTTCAAGCCTCACCACTAGTCTTCTCTTCCTCATCCATGGTCTGATGCACCGACTTCCAACTTCTAAAAGTATTCTTGAACTCTTGCATTGCGTGGGAATGCAGATTCTTCAAACTCAACAAACTAGCCCACACACATCCTTCTACCATTTGAACTCCTTCATCTCCAGGTTCTAACGTGGCATGAGGTTCTTGTTGAGACAACATCGATTCAATATTCACCAATGCAGTGAAGTCATTGGTGCTTGGTGATTCATTATCTCTAATATGCTCAACAGCTTCATTGAAGCTCTTAGTCAATGTCTCAAAATCTATATTCCCGTCATCAAACTGAAGAATCCCTATAGAATTTACTATCTTCATATTTTTAAGGAGTTCTTCATGCATTCCAGTAATTTTGTTCTTGATGCCCTGCACTTCTTTAATTGCCTCCTTATAAACCGGTTCCTTTCAACCCATGTTGCTTTTCATGATGAACAACATGCAAGGATCTAAATTCTTCATTAGATTCTCATTCAAAAACTTAAGAACCCCAAACTTCTCAACATCAGTTACTTGAAATACAACCACCTAATACTGGCTTTGCTCTATTTCCCATCCTGGAATCAAAGTTTGAATTTCTCCCAACAACGATTCCCCTTTGGCATATACATCGGTGAGTTCCAAAATAAACTTATTACCTTCCTTAATGATGACATCCACCCAATCTTTCATAGCATTTGCTAGCAGCTTCCCTCTTTGCATTTGCTTTACTAGCTATTGGCTTCCTACAGAATTCAAGTCAAAGGCTTGAGGGGTTTGAACAACTAGAAATGCACCAAGATTCATCAAAGAATTGATATACATGGCCATAGTCATCGCCATGCCCTTAAGTTCCTTTTTCTCTTTGCTATCCTTCTCAGATTAACATATGGTTGATAGCAAATTTGAAAAAATGATTACCAGTGCTTTTATTAATGGTCCCCAATTCGACTGAGGTGACTTTGAAATCTTCATTATCAATATCTTTCGACTCTGTTTTCTTCTTGTAAGTGGCTATTTCAGCCATTGTCTTTCTAGTCACTGGGTCTTTGGTTAGATGGGCATCCATTTTAAATTTCTTAACCTTTGAACTTTGAGCAACATATTTGGTTACAATGTCCTTCATAGGTGTTGAGACCGACTACAGGTTTCTTTTCTTGTTGATTGTATTGGATAACAAGGAAGGGATAGTAGGACTTATAGAGATTTCCTAAGCATCTCTAGTGGGAGTCATGAACCTTGGCTGATCCGCCTTAGGGGCCTCAATGAACTACACATCACCATCAACACTATCTAAAAAATTGAGACCATCATTTGAATCCTGCCCCTGAGTTGACATCTTTTCTTTTTGAACCTTGTATTGCTTAAGGGCCTTAGATTTAGCTTGAGACCTAGTCCTAGGAGCCCTGTTTTATATATGAGTGGGTGTCCTCTTCTGTTTACCTTGAGCCAACTCACTACATCCAACAAGAGACGAAAGTTGGATGCTAGATGATGATGGTTTAGAAAAAGAAAACACCCTTGAAGAGGGTTCATTGACAACTTTCTTGTTCTGTTTCTTTAGCCAATCATCTGTGTAAGTAAATATAAATCTAGCTCTTAGATTTATATCTTCTTCCTCATCTTGATTCTAATCTACTACCAGTGACTTTGATTCATTGGATTCTTCCCAGCCTGATTCAACCATATTTGAAGCATCTTCAATCAGCCTCTCTGTTTTGAACTTCAACTTCAGGGAATTGATTTGCTGTAATGTTAACCTTGAATGGTCTCTTCTCAGAACCTCCTCCTTATCTTTACAATCTTTCCATAAATCTTCTAACTGTGGAGTTGCTGATGGGTGACCTACAAGACCAAGAATCTGAACTGCATATCCTTTACTATCAAAATTTCTTCTGCTATGATAAGAACCAAAATTAAGTCCAAGCAAATTACTTCCAATAACATAAGCATTAATCATACTATTATAGACTAGAGAACCCAACTTAATAGGGAATGTCATCTCCCAATCCTTCTATGGTAAATTATCCTTAATGATAGAGAATAGTTGCCTACAAATCTTAGCTAAAACAAAGAAATCTAAAGCATATCGTGGGACTTTTATAGGTTCCTCTTCGAATCCGCCTATTCTCAAGTAAGTGAACTTGGGAAACTATATGAAATAACTTTCGTAGTGTTGAATCAACCTTTGAGCTTCAGAAGACAACCTAGACATTGGTGCTTTCTTCAAGGCTACATGCACATTTTTAATTAACACATCATGAACCTTCTTAAAATTCTCCAACACTTTATCTTTTTATAGTAGAGGGCAATATTGGTACGCTGCTATTTCTTCATTCTAGACTCTGTGAGGAAGAGGGGTAAGGTCACAAACAGAGGCAATGCAATAAGTCAAGTAGGAAGCCATATAGAAATTTTTCCTAGATTCTTTGGCATGCTTGAGTTGCGTCCTTAATGAACTAGCGATAATCTCTACCCAGTCGATCCACTATTCTCCCTTCAAAATGATTTCTATATATCTGTACATCCATTCTTCAAAGAGAAAAACATTAGTAGAAACTTTGACTCTATGCAATAGCACCACAAGGTTGTGAATATGAGGTTTAAGGTGATCTTTAGTGACAACTTTAGGTAACTTAGAACCTCCACCATACATAGTTTCAGTCCATTTCCTAGCTAGGGTATTGTAGAATTAGTTTGGAGTTTCTCAATATTCAGCTAGGTCTTGAACAGGGGAGAATGAGGCAAAAGTGTTCTCTGGTAGACACAATATGGAGGCAATAGTTTCTCTTGAAATTGAGAGTACTATTTCACCATCTTTGCTTATAATACTTTTGCTCCCAAAATCATAATGGTCAATACACATTTGGAGCAACTCAAAACTCAGAAGGGATGGGGGAAAAGATGAGGCTTCAATTAGTCCACTGGCTAGAACTTCCATGCACCCATTTGATTCATCAACATACTCAAGGGAATTTTCTTGCAAATTCTCTAACTTAACACCCTCTAAGTTCATATCACTTATCACAGGCCTTTTACATTCCAAACTTGAAATATTGCCAAAGAAATGTAAAACATACTTCATCCTTAATCAAAACAACAAGGGTTCAAATTGATTTTCTTGGAAGACACAGAGATTGCAGAACAAAAACAAGAATTTCTATGTTTCTCACCTATGATTTTCTGAAAAACAATGATTTCCCTTCCTTCCCTCTTTCACAACTTCTCCTTCAATCTTTCAATTCTTCACATGATAAAGAAAAAGGAAAAGCCGAGCTTATTTTAAGAAGGAAAAGTACTTACGTGCAAAAATATAGCCTCATTATGAGACATTTATGACAATTCACTCTTCGTTAAGGTTTACACGTTCAAAAGCCTTATGACATAATCATCTCATTTAATAACCTCCTTTGCGGCTGTATCAATAATGATTAGCTTTATTATAACATCCAATCCCCTTTCCAGCTAAAGATATTTCACTTTTCCTCATAATGATGATCTTTCACATTGGGAATAAAAATGTCCTTTTAATTATTACTCTCTGACACAACAATCAATGCCTTGGAAATTGACAGCACGTCGTACATAATAATCCACATTCACTGAGAAACCTCTATCGTTGAACAACTTTGAACTACTTTGAACCAAGGTTCAAAGTGGTTCAAAGTGATTCAAAAGAACACCTCACTACTTTGGCACACGTTTCCTGTGGAAAAATCAATAGTGCAAAAACCTTTGGTTGAACTAATTTGAACTGCTTTGAACCAGAGTTCAAAGTGGTTCAAAAGAAGAAACAGTGATAGGGAGTGTTCAAGACTTTGGACAACACTTCGAGAGATGGCGAATATATGGGGCGACGAAGGAAAGACTTCAAGAGCTGGATGAGGAAAAATTTAAGGACAGAGTTTTAAACATGGTGACTCATTGGACAACTAATAGGGGCTCTGACTAGGGTCTGGGTACGTGGAGTACACAAAGAACTCCAAAAGCTATAAACAGGAACTACCCTAACCTAACACAAAGAAAGACAACAAGAAAGGAAAGACAAGAAACAAAAACAAAACCAAAAATATATGTACATGTTTGGAGACTTCACAAGACTCAGAACTTGATTAACTTCAAGTCCTACCCATTTTAGGTGAAGGGAAAAATTATACCATTTGGATAACTCAGATGAAAGGTATTTGGGCCAATGACTTTTGAAATGATAAATGAACCTTTCTAGAGAGACTCAAATTTGCCATGTGCACCCTTTGATTCTCTCCTTTTGTCCTAGAGAAACACTTCATCATTCTTAGAAAAACCACGTGGTTTGGCTCTCTTGTCAAAGATTTTCTTTATCCTCATCTAATGTTTAGTGATGTGATCAACTGATTTATCCCTTTCATCTTCCAGCTTGTGTAGATACATTATCTTTTTCTCCAAAGAATCTTTAAAGAATTGATCTTCAAGAATAGATTGTAATTTAGCAATAGACATCTCTAAAGGCAATGACACTTGAGCTCCAATTCCATACACCAATTCAAATGAAGCCATACCTATAGCTCTCTTTGGGGTAATTCGGTCAGGCCGTAATGCTTCATATAGTTTCTTATGCCAATTTCGAGGATTATTAGACACCAATTTTTTAATTATAGCAACCAGAGTCTTGTTACTAGACTCTACCTATCCATTTCCTTGTGGAAAATAATCTAAAGAATGGGCTAGTGATATGTCGTGTTCATAATAGAAAAGAGAGATTTCCTCAGATGAAAAATAAGTTTCATTGTCTGAGACTATTTTTGGGGAACTCCAAACTTGATAAAAATATATTCCATTAAGAAGTTGCGTACTACTTGAGAATTGGTTGGGATAGCCTCCACCCACTTGGTGAAATAATCAGTTGTTGTTAATATATATGTATGTCCAACACTTGATGGGGGATTTAAGGGTCCAATAAAATCAATATCCCATTGGTGGAAAGGCTCATCAATGACTATTGGCCTAAGAGGTAATGCTGCTAATTGAGGGCGAATGGTGAAAAGTTGACATTTCTCACAATTCTTAACAAATTTATAAGTGTCTTTGAACATAACTAGCTAGTAGAAGCAGTTCTTAAGAATTTTGAAAGTAGTTACTGTAGATGAGAAGTGTCCCCCACAGACATCTGAATGATATGCCTTTAACAACGTTTCCTGCTGTTTTGCATCTACACACCTTAAAAAGGTCCCATTAATTCCTCTTTTATACAAAATACCATTTGAAATCACATATTTAGAAGCCTTCAATCTAAGGTTTTTCTTTTCTTTTTTACTCATATTTGGGGGACATTCACCATACGTTAAAAGATGTGCAATATGGGAGAACTAGGGGTGTATAAGGCTTACTAACAAAATAGTAGCTATTTCTCCAGTGTTATGAATAGGTGCTTCTTTTCTTTTAGCCATCAATTTACACAAACCACACCCTCTCACCAAAGAAGTAGGCTTAATGGTTAAGTCATATTCCTAAACTTTAGTTACCCATACAACCCTTTTATTCATCCCAATTTCTTGCTGAGTTAATATACTTTTAACTACTGTTTCTAGCACATACACAACTGAATGGGAATGCAAGATGTAATACTTGAATTATTTCAACACTTTCACCATAGCAAATGCATGTTTCTCTGTTTTAGTATAATTTAACTCATCTTTATTTAATGGAACACTCATGAAAGTGATTGGAGCTTCATTATCTTGATCATCCTTTTGAGTCAAAATACTAGATAGGGAATGTTCAGAGGCATAGCAATAAATAATAAAATATTTTTTCAAAGTTTGGGCTTACTAGCATTGGGGCATTTGAAATAGCTATTTTAATATCCTCAAAAGCTTTTTTACCTTCTTCTTGCCATCTGAAGGGATGTTTCTCACTCATCATATCTAACATGTTTCTCACCTTTTTAGAGAATTTAGGAACAAAACTTCTTAAGTAAAAAGTTGATTTGACCAAAAAAGGACTTCAAATCGCTCCTGTTGGTGGGTAAAGCCAATTTTTGTATTGCCTTCACTCTTTCTGGATCAATCTTTACACCATCCCTTGACACAATATGTCTGAGCAGTCTGTCTTCTTCCACAAAGAACACATATTTTTTAGGATTTAGAGATATACCATATTGTCTGCATCTATTGAGCACCTTTTCTAGGTCCCTTAAATGGTGTTTTCTTCTCTTAGAGTAAACAGTCAAATCATCAAGATATATCACAATTATCCTATCCCTAAAATTCTTAAAGGATGAATTCATTACTCTTTGAAAGGTCACTCCTGCATTAATTAAACCGAATGGCATCTGATTATAAGAAAAGGTACCCCATGAAGTAATGAAGGCTATTTTATGCTGATCTTTTGGTGCAACACTAATTTGGTTGTATCCTGAATAGCCACCAAGCATTGACATGACCTCAGATCCAACAACCATCTACAAAATATGATCCATTGTGGGAAGCATAGTTGTCTTTGAGACTTGCTTGGTTTAAGTTCCTGAAATCTACACAAATCCTTATTTCACTATTTTTCTTTCTCACAGGAACAATGTTTGCTAACCGCGTTGAATGATGAATTGGGTATATTATGCGAGCCTTTAACATTTTCTCAACTTCTCTAAAAATAGCTTTAGATACTTTAGGATTATAATTGTTGAGCTTTTTCCTGAAAGTGGCTGCCTCTGATTTTAAAGGTATATGATAGACAAACTCTCCATTTTTGAAGTTCTTTAAGTCTTCATACCCCAAAGAAAAAATGTCCTGATATTGAATAAGAAGCTAAGTCAACCTATCTTTCTCCCTCTCAGAATAGGTCTTACCAATAGAAATCCATCTGGGATTTTCCTCATTTCCAATATTAACTTTATCGTTTCTTCTACATTTTTATTAGAATCAACATTCCTTTTTAGGGAACAATCATCCTTTCTTCCAAATAGGTGTTCCAGAGAAATCAATGCCTTGGGAATTTGATTACCCTTGAGTTGAATAATTTCTCCAGATTCAACTAATTCTTCTCCAATTGATTTACCATCATGATCAGATCCTTCAAAGAAGGTATGAGAAAAATTACTAGCACATTCAATGAACTCTTTCAATTGTGTATCATCATTAAAAACCTACCAATGATTAACATTGTCTGGAACTCTAGGCCTATAAATCATCTCAATCTTGTAGGTATCATTTTTAAATTCTGGATGTGGTAATAACAATGATGCTGAAATAGCTAAAGAATCAGCTTTAGTATTTTGGAAGAGAGGTATGAATTTAATAGAAAATGCTTCAAAGGACTCAATTTCATCCCAAACCAAATTTCTATAACATTTCATCCTCTCAGTTTTTAATAGAAAATTGCCTTCTTACCTATTTTACAATAATTTTAGCATCACCCTTCACCTTTAACTAGTTCACCCCTTTCTCTTTGGCTTCTTGGAAACCTAGAAGCAATGCTTCATATTCCATAGTGTTATTGGTATTATGAAAGTCTAATTTAAAAGAGAAAGGAAAAATGTCCCCTGAAGGTGAAATGAGAACAATTCTTGTGCTTGAACTTGAATTTGAATAGCTTCCATTGAATTCTAGAGTCTAGAGGGCTTCTTTGCCACTTACCGTCTCACTTTCCTTACATTGTTCATCAGACAATATAACATAGTTTCCAAATTGACACTCCTTGTACAATATCTATGCTTTAGGATTATCTAAAGGCACAACTGTATATTTATTCTTTGGCTCGGGTTCCAATTTTATTCTCTTCTTCCCTACTAGAATATAAGCTTCAGACTAATCCATTTTAATCTCTCCACCCATATCTTTAGAGAAAGTTCTTGTAAGCAACATTCCATAGCTGGCTCGTATATTAGCTACAAGAATGGTGAGCTTCAATCTTTTCTCTAAGAAAGCATAGAGGATAACTTGTACATCTTTCACTTGACCAACCAGGGGTACTTGTTTCCAGTCCATAAAATAGAAACATCTAAAGGTTTTTGTGAGCTCCAGACTAAGGGCCTTTGCGACCGGCTAGGGCATAATATTCTCTGATGCTCCAGAATCAATGATGCAGTTACTGAGTTTTTGGCCATCTAGCAACAATGATATATAAAATGAGTTGAGCTTTTTCTCTTCTATTTCCTTTTCAATAGAATTATCAATTGCTTCTCTGTAAGGAACATCTGTCCTGCACTTTTTAGACACAAAAATAGGCTCATTCGAAACCTTTGAGTTTTCAGTCATGCCATTAGAAAATTTTGCATTATTAGTAGAACCTCCTTTCACATATTGAACTAATTTTTCTAAATCCTTAGGATTAAGTTTCATATATTCAATTGGAGAAATAGATATAGAAAAAGAATTACAAAATTCTACAATATCAAAAGTCAATGTACTAGCCCTTGATTCTGTTCTAGACAAAATTCTCAGTTCTATAGCTTTTGTTGGATCAACATGTATATGTTCCTTTCCTTTAGAAGTTGACATATTTGGGCTAGCTCCTAGATAAGACTTTTGATTTCTTTGACCTCTAGTCATCACTATGCAAGCAAGATCTTGAAGTGTCATAAAAACATTACCCCCTCTTTCTGAATTGGATTCATACTCAAGAAAATAAGTAGCTGAATCTCCAATTTCTACATTCACATTTTTAGGCATTTGTTCTGTTGTGAGGGAATTTCTCACTAATTGAACACAATTGAGCCAATCAAGACAATTCCATTCATCATGGTCTGATGTCATGTGAAAAGAACACAATGCTTCTTAAGGAGCTTCTTCAATTTGTAATCTTGTTTGGGGGGCAATCAATGTGGGAGCTTTACTAAAATTTTGAGGCTGTTACCGCCTATGAATGTGCTGATAAGGAGTTTGATAAGGGCCATGTATTTTATTTTTCTATCTCTTCATCATTGCTACATCATTCATCAATTTTTTGCAAAATAGGGTCTGTAGAGGTAGAAGATGAAGCAATTCCAGGTGCTTGAACTTCTCTTTTCCATTTATTAGCATTGATAAATACATCTTCTAATTGAATAGCTAGCCTCTAAGCAATAGTCAAATCAACACAAGCATCTTTAATGAGTTGAAAACTCATATTTGGGGGACCAACATTAATAAAGAATGATTTATGGTTCTCTGCATTAGGTCTAGATGTTGTGGGAATTCTTTGAATTGACCTATTAAATTTAGCAACAAACTCTCTCATAGGTTCATGCATTTCCTTTTTCATCTTACTAAGTTGAGAAAATAGAGAACATTCATTTTCAGGAGCCTTGAATCTATCTTCGAATGCATTTTTCATATCATCCCAGCTAGTGATGGAATGATGGAGTAGGTGATTGAACCAATCAGCAATGGCATCAATTAATGTTTGGATAAACAATCTTACAATGAATTCTTGAGAAGGAATGCTTATAACATCACAAGCTGAATGAAAGGCACTCAAATGATCATCTATTGAAACTTTACCATCTCCACTGAACTTAGGTAAAATTTTAGTATCTCATTTCGGTAATGGTGTAGGGTTAACACCTAGATTTAAAGGCCCTAAGTTTTGCCCCCTAGGTTGATTGAAAATGACGTTAGGTGTTACAACTTGCAAAGGTTGGATGGTTATATAAGCTGGGACAAGAGTGTTTAATGGAAGCAAGGATTGTACTAATGGTGAAAGAGGAGATTGTTTTGGTGGTGAACTAGGTCTACTTCAAGATTTGATCTTCTTCTTTTTAGGGTCATTGAAATTTGGCAAGAACTTCAGATTCTTCAGTGGCTCAAAGTTCTCATCAAGGATCTCCTTTTCTCTTTCCCCACTTGTATATCTATGAGTAGCCAACTCTATTTCCTAGTTCTAAGTTCAAGGTCTTGCAGGTGCTTGAGCAAGTCTATTAACAACTGCCTCTTCTTGAACTTTTGGTACCCCTCTTAATAACTCAACCCTTTCTTCTTTACTTTCTAAAACAATCAATACTTGTTGATATTGTTGGTTATTTTGGCGTAATGCCCAAGCAGTCGAATTCAAGTATGAAATTACATCTTCTTGTGTATCCTCAAATCTAAGATTGGGTTGTAATACATAGAAAGCCTTCATTATGAGGGAGAACCATTGTCATTCATAGTTTTTCAAAGACTAGGTTCTCTTCAAAAGGGACTCTCCCTAGTAGAGTCGCCAAAAATTTGTTGGTGAATAGATTGTCTTTTCAACTATTTAACAAATTCACTCTGTGCCCAAGTTACGAAAAACAAAAAATGTTCACAACACTTGAGAAAATCTCATGTTATTTGATTTTCTCTCTATATTTTAAAGGCACAACTTCCTTATGAAATTTGTAATGAATTCAAAATTATCTTTACATTTTTACCAAAAAGCACATAAGGATCTCTTACGTACTCCTAAGTAGTGAGGTAAGAATCAATTCAAACAACAAAAAGAAACATTCATCGAACCATGCTTCTATAGAACATCTATTTCAAAGGAATGAATAACACCAAAAATTGATATCAATCATTTGAGCACCTCAATTGAAACTGACTTATAGTAAGAACAATAATCAAATATCTTGAACCAAATATCTAAACACTTTGAACACCAAGTTTCCAAGCTAAATCCAAGATGATATATATATATATATATATATATATATATATATATATATATATATATATATATATATATATATATATATATAACCTTCTTCATGAACACAATCATTCAAAAAGAAAAACATCCATATACTATCTTTTGGTTACTATTTAAAAGTATCTACTTATTAGAGTTTCTAACTATCTATTTCTAACCTTAATTAGTTCAATGCCCCAACATTTATAGTTTTTAATACAAATCCAAAAGGCCTCCATCAAAACCTAGCTGGTTCGGTTAAAACAAGAAATAATTACAAATAAGAAAGTAGTTATAAAATAGGTGTCAAAATGTAACTGAAAACAACTATCTTGTTCAAGCCTCACCGCTAGTCTTCTCTTCCTTGCCCATGATCTGATGCACCAACTTCTAGCTTCTGAAATTATTCATGAACTCTTGCATTGCATGGGAATGTGGATTCTTCAAACTTAGCAACCTAGCCCTAAACATGTCCTTCTACCATTTGAACTCCTTTATCTTTAGGTTCTAATGTGGTATGAGGTTCTTGTTGAGACATAACATTGATTGAATATTCACTAATGCAGTGAAGTCATTGGCGCTTGGTGATTCATTATCTCTAATTTGCTCAACAGCTTCATTGAAGCTCTTAGTCAGTGTCTCATAATCCATATTCCTATCATCAAACTACAGAATCCCTGTAGGATTTACTATCTTCATATTTTTAAGGAGTTCTTCGTGCATTCCAGTAATTTTGTTCTTGATGCCCTGCACTTATTTAAATGCCTCCTTATAAAGTAACTCCTTCCAAACCATGTTGTTTTTCATGATGAACAACATGTAGGGATCTACATTCTTCATTAGATTCTCATTCAAAAACTTAAGCACCCCAAACTTCTCAACTTCAGTTACTTGAAATACAATTACCTGACATCGGCTTTTCTCTGTTTCCCATCCTGGAATCAAAGTTTGAATTTCTCCCAACAATGATTCCCCTTCGGCATATACATTGGTGAGTTCCAAAATAAACTTATTACCTTCTTTAATGATGGCATCCACCCAATCTTTCATAAAATCTACTAGTAGCTTCCCTCTTTACATTTGCTTCACCAGCTATTGGCTTCCTATAGAATTCACATCAAAGGCTTGAGGGGTTTGAACAACTGGCAATGCACCAAGATTCATCAAAGAATCAATATACATGGCCATAGTCATCACAATTCCCTTAAGTTCCTTTTTCTCTCTACTATCCTTCTCAGATTGAGTTAACATATGGTCAGCAAAAAATTTGAAAAAGTGATTACTAGTGCTTCTATTAATGGTCCCCAATTTGACTGAGGTGACGTTGAAATCTTCATTATCAATCTCTCTAGACTCTATTTTTTGCTTGTAAGTGGCTATTTCAATCATTATCTTTCTAGTCATTGGGTCTTTGGTTAGATGGACATCCATTTTCAATTTCTTAATCTTTGAACCCCGGGCAAAATATTTGGTTACAATGTCCTTCACAAGTGTTGAAACTGACTATAGGTTTCTTTTCTTGCTAATTGTATTGGATAACTAGGAAGGGATAGTAAGGCTTATAGAGATTTCCTGAGCATATCTAGTGGGAGTCATGAACCTTGGCTGATTCACCTTAGGGGCCTCGATGAACTGCACATCACCATCAATACCATCCGAAAAATAGAGACCATCATTTGTATCCTGCCCCTGAGTTGACATCTTTTCTTTGTGAACCTTGTGTTGCTTAAGGGCCTCATATTTAGCTTGAGACCTGATCCTAGGAGCCATGTTTTGTATATGGGTGGGCATCCTCTTCTGTTTACCTTGAGCCAACTCACTACCTACAATAGGAGACAAAAGTTGGATGTCCGATGATGATGCTTCAGAAAAAGAAACCACCCCTAAAGAGGGTTCATTGACAACTTTCTTGTTCTACTTCTTTAGCCAATCATCTGTGTAAGTAAATATAAATATAGCTCTTAGATCTATATATTCTTCCTCATCCTGATTCCAATCTACTACCAGTGACTTTGATTCATTAGATTCTTGCCAGCCTAGTTCAACCATATCTAAGCCATCTTCAATCACCCCCTCTGTTTTGAACCTCAACTTTAGGGAATTGATTTGCTATAATGTTAACCTTGAGTGGTCTCTTCTCAAAGCCTCCTCCTCATCTTTACAATTTTTCCATAAATCTTCTAACTGTGGAGTTGCTGATGGGTGACCTACAAGACCAAGAATCTGAACTACATATCCTTTACTATCAAAATTTCTTCTGCTATGATAAGTACCAAAATTAAATAAAATCAAATTGCTTTGATTTAATAGAAGCATTAATCATACTATTATAGACTAGAGAACCCAACTTAATAGCTAAAGTCATCTCCTAATACTTCTGTGGTAAATTATCCTTAATGATAGAGAATAGCTACCTACAAATCTTAGCTAAAACAAAGCAATCTAAAGCATATCATGGGAGTTTTACATGTTCCTCTTTGAATCCACCTATTCTCAAGTAAGTGAGCTTGGGAAACTGTATGAAATAACTTCCGTATTGTTGAATCAAACTTTGAGCTTTAGAAGACAACCTAGGCATTGGTGCTTTCTTCAAGGCTGCATGCACATTTTCAATTAACACATCATGAACCTTATTAAACTTCTCTAGAAATTTATCTTTTTTTAGTAGAGGACAATATTGGTACACCATTACTTCTTCACTCTAGACTCCATGAGGAAGAGGGGTAAGGTCACAAATAGAGGCAATGCAACAAGTCAAGTAGGAAGCCATATAGATTTTTTTCCTAGATTCTTTGGCATGCTTGAGTTGCATCCTTAATGAACTAGAGATGATCTCTACCTAGTCCATCCACTATTCTCCCTTCAAAATGATTTCTATATATCTGTACATCCATTCTTCAAAGAGAAAAATATCAATAGGACCTTTGACTCTATGCAATAGCACCACAAGGTCATGAATATGAGGTTTAAGGTGATCTTTACTGACAACTTTAGGTAACTTAGAACCTCCACCATACATAGTTTCAGTCTATTTCCTAGTGAGTTAATTGCAGAATTGGTTTGGAGTTTCTCGATATTTAGTTAGGGTTTGAACTGGGGAGGATGCAACAAAAGTGTTCTCTAGTAGACACAATATGAAGGCAATAGTTTCTCTTGAAATTGATAGTACTGTTTCACTATCTTTGCTTACAATAATTTTTTTGCTAACATCATAATGGTCAATACACATTTGGAGCAACTCGGGACATAGAAGGGATGGGGGAAAACATTCGGCTTCAATTAGTCCACTAGTTAGAACTTCCATGCACCCATTTGATTCATCAACATACTCAAGGAAATTTGCTTACAAATTCTCCAACTTAACACCCTCTAAGTTTGTATCACTTATGACAGGCCTTTTACATTCTAGACTTGAAACATTGCCAAAGAAATGTAAAACATACTTCATCCTTAGTCAAAACAACAAGGCTTCAAATTGATTTTTTTGGAAAACACAGAGATTGCAGAACAAAAACAAGAATTTCTATGTTTCTCACTTGTGATTTGTTGAAACACAATGATTTCCCTTCCTTCCTTCTTTAACAGCTTCTCCTTCAAACTTTCTATTCTTTGCACAATAAACAAAAATGGAAAGCCAAGCTTATTTTAAGAAGGAAAAGTACTTATGTGTGAAAGTACAATCTCATTATGAGGCACTTATTACAAATCACTCTTCGTTAAGGTTTACACGTTCGAAAGCCTTATGACATAATCATCTCATTTAATAACCTCCTTTGCGGATGTATCAACAGTGATTAGCTTTATTATGAAATCCAATCCCCTTTCTAGCTAAAGGTTTTCCACTTTTCCTCATAATGATGATCTTTCACATTGGGAATAAAACTGTCCTTTTAATTATTACTCTCTGACATAGCAATCAATGCCTTGAAAAATGACGATGTGTCATACATAATAATCCACATTCACCAAGAAACCTCTATCATTGAACATTTTTGAACTACTTTGAACTAAGGTTCAAAGTGATTCAAAGTAATTCAAAAGAACACCTCGCTGCTTTGGCATGTCTTTCCTGCAGAAAAATTATTAGTGAAAAAACCTTTGGTTGAACTACTTTGTACTACTTTGAACTTGAGTTCAAAGTTGTTCAAAGTGGTTCAAAAGAAGAAACAATGACAGGGAGTGTTTAGGACTTTGGACAACACTTTGAAAGATGGTGAATATGCAAGGTGACAAAGGAAAGACTTCAAGAGCTAGATGAGCAAAAATTTAAGGAAAGAGTTTTAAACATGGTGACTCATTGGTCAACCAACATATTTTAAATGAAGGAAAAACCAAATTTTGAGCTTGATTGACATGGAGGTAATTCTTGCATTTTTGGCAAAGCCTATGCAATTTGATATTACAAAAGTTAAAGAACTAGTTATACATTAGCCACATTTACATCAAAATAGTCCAAGGCTAGGACAAACCTATATCACTGTGTTGTTCAAATTTTAAACTTACATATTAACTTGTATCATATGGATTACAATCCCCCCAAAAGACCAAGTTTTTATAGCTTAGTGGACATACACTAAAAAAATAAGATAACTACAACCAACTATATTTGAATAGTACTACCAAATCTGAGGAGTGCCCCATCATCAATAATTTTTCCATTGATCTTGAGGTCCTTTATAAACTGGTTTTGATTATCAAGCTCCCTTTGGTTGAGCATTTCTTTGTGAACTTAGAAATATTGGCAAGATACCAAGGCCTTCTTACAAATCAAGAGTTGTCCTTCTCTCATCAACACCATGAATCTAACCTTAGAAATCTCCAATGTTGTAGAAACCTATATAATAATGTGAAAATGTGTGAGTTTACAACCAAACTCAGTAAGCTGCCTCCTTCACCTTTGAAAAATCTCCCCATTTCTATCCTTTGAAAGAAGCCATAGGATCTCACTAGTTAGTAGAAACCAAAAGATATTAGTGCTAAAATAAAATGAATAAACATATCTTGCAAGGATGTCACTCCAAGACAAGCTAGGCCCACTATTCCAAGTACAAGAGACCAAATATCCTAGGCATAGGAACATTTTTTTTCATTTTATATGCAACAACAATACAACTAAATAAGAAGGAATAATTCAAGGATTAGAATGGGCTAGGATGGGAGGCATCAAATGCATAAAGGTGTCTGTAGATAGTGAGTTACTTGTCAACCAAGTGAGAAGGTTGCACATGACCAAAAATGGTAAGCTAAAAAGCTATAAACAAAGAGTTCAGAACCTAATTGAAGACTTTGATGCTTTTAACATAGTTACCATCCCTAGGAAATTAAATTAGCGTGTAGATAGGTTAGTTTTTGTAGGGGAAATATTTGATATAGTTGATAACATTGGTAAAGAAGATGTACAAAAACATGTCAAATTTGTGGTCAGGCCATCCATACCTGACAGTGGTGTTAATTGGAAATTCTTTGATAGTGATGAAAAAATCCAAAAATTTCTAATTGAGGAAGACCTGCATTCAAAATTTAATCCATAAAAGGTGTAGGAATAATATGATGTTTAGGTTATACAACTAAGCTCTAAAATATTGCCCAAGGGGTTGGTGACTCTAGAGTCTATCTTTAACATGGATGACCAATTCAAGAAGAATAAAACCATCATAGTAGTTCAACAGGATCATTATAAAGATCTCGACATTGTAGATGGAATGAAATCTTTGCCTACTAAAGAAAGGCAATCTAATGTCCATCTTTTCAAAGAATCTAATGATTTTTTGCTTGGAGATATACTAATCTTAAAGGATTTGATCCATGCCTTGCCCAACATACAATTGAGTTAGAGTTCAATTCCATACCCATAAGGTAGAAGCAAAGGCTTGTTAACCCTAAATTGGAGCCTTTAATGAAAAAAGAGGGTTTCAAGCTCATTGAGAGTGGAATAATATTTCTTATTAAACACACAAGCTAGGTGTTGAATCTAGTCCTTATTAGAAAAAAGAATGGGGAGCTAAGGTTATGTGTTTACTTTAGAGACCTCAATAGAGTGTTATTAAAGGATTGTCATCCCTTACCATCTATGGAGTAGATGCTCCAATATGTTTCAGGTTCAGAAAGGTTTTCACTTGTCGATGGATATTTTGGCTATAATCAGGCTCTAGTAAAAAAGGAAGACCGGTTTAAGACTATGTTCACCACTAAATGGGGTGATATGACTTATAAAAGGATTCCATTTGGCTTGTCTAATGCATGAGTAACTTTCCAAAAGGCCATGGAGATGGCTTTCAATAGTTTGATATACAAATTTGTGCTAATCTATCTAGATGATATCGCTATTTTCTCAAAATTAATTAAGGATCATATTGAACATTTGAGACAAATCTTGGAGAGATGTAGATAATTTGGCATATCTCTAAATCCAAAGAAGTTTGTGTTTTTTTCCCATGAGGGGAATTTATTGGGATATGTTATATCTAAATCAAGCACCACCATTGGCCTTGAAAGAGTTGTAGCCATCCTAGAATTGCCTTTGCCACATCACAAGAAGAGATTAAAAAGTTCTATTGGAAGAATCAACTTTGTTAGGCACTTTATTCTAGATATTGCTAACTTGTTGAAGCCATTGACATCAATGGTTAAGAAGAACACTATTTTCAGCTGGTCAAAGGAAGCAAAGCATAGTTTCAAGAAGCAATAAAGGAAGTCTTTTGTGCTTCTCCTACTTTGGTAAATCCTAACTTTTCAAAATATTTCACCTTGTATGCCTATGGTAGTATGGATAAAATTTCTCCAATACTAGTTTAGCAAAATGATGAAGATATAGAACAACCTATTTCTTTCTTTAGTAAAGGCTTAGAAGATTATGAGAAAAGATGTAGCTTCATTAAGAAGCATGCTTGCTGTGGTGAAAAGCCTAAAGAAGTTCAAACATTTGGTATCTAATAACATGATTCATCTTATGGTGGCCCATCCTAGTGTGAAATATTTCTTGTTAAGAAAGGACGTCAATGAGAAAAAGCTAGTTGGATAACTAGGGTCATCGAATATGATGTAGATATTCAAGTAACCAAACTTGTTAGAGGAAAAGTGTTATGTGAGTAGTTAGCTAATGGAAGAACTTAGAGTATAGATGACATAGTAGGAGCTATCATAACCAATCAAGATGTTCCCAAAAAAGGTCAACAAGAAAGCTAGCTACAAGATATGACACATTTTCTGCAAACTAGAGAATGTCTCGCCTCACTTTAGGGCTAAAAGAAGGTATTTCAAACTATAGTCTATACCCTACACATTAGTGGATGGACTTTGTTTAGAAAGGATATGAATGGAATTCTCCTTAGATGTATTGATAATGAAAATACTAGCAAGTTTCTAGAGTAGTTTCAATATGCAAGGGTCACTTTTCTCAAAAATGACAACATATAAAATCATGAGGGCTAGATATTATTGGCCCAAATTGTTGAAGGATTCTCATGCTTGGGCAAGAAAGTGCAAAAATTGTGCATTGTTCTCTAGGAATGAAAGGCTAGCTACCTTACCCCAATGTCCTATTTTGATTGATCAACCATTCCTAAAGTGGGCTATAGATTTTGTGGGCCCCATTAATCCAAATTCTAGTGCTGGCCATAAATGGAATCTGACTTCCATAGACTATTTCACACATTGAATAGAGGTAATAGCTATGAAAGAGGCCAATGAGACGTCTATTCTAAAATTCTATGATGATATAATCTACAGATTTGGAGTTCTTAACTCAATTATATTTGACAATGCCTTGGAATTTGTGGGAACAAGAACAATTGAATGGGCATTGAAGGATGACATATATCTCAACACTTCATCAAATTATTATGCTCAAGGTAATGGATTGGCTGAGAGTATGAAAAAAAAGTTGCTGAGGATATTGAAGAGGACTGAAGGAAACAATAAATATGACTAGCATTCCAAATTGAGATCTGCCTTATAGCTTGATAGAACACCCAAGTGGATTTTGGGAAACTCAGTCTATGTTCTGGTGTATGGGAAACAATCCAAACTATCTATGTCTATAGAGTTTCCATCATTAGAGCTTGTTGATAGTCTAATGCTTTTTGAAGAGGATGATCCTCCAAGTTTGAAGTATGGCAAGTTATTCAAGCTTAAAGAAGAAAGGAGTAAATCATTGCAAACAATGGAACACCAACAGATGCAAACCAAGAGGGTATTCGAAAAGAGTTCTAAGCCTAGGGTATTTAAGGAAGGAGATCTAGTTTTGCAATGAGACATGTTCTTAAAAGCAAACTAGGCCATCATAATAAGTTTGATAATATGTGGACTAGCCTGTTCATGATCTCAGAATGCAAGGAACACAATGCATACCAGCTAGCTACTATGGAAGGAGAAGTCCTACCCTTCCTTGTGAATGGGATACATCTCAATCTCTATTTTGAAGTATGATTTCCCTATGTATCCTACATGTTATGTATATATTCCTTTTTTTTTGTTTTTCCTAAGTACAGTATAGCACAAGTTGTTTATTTTTAGTCTTCACTACTTTTAATAAGTTCCCAATTCTAAAGGTTTGAGAGGAAAAATTGTTGCATATCTGTTAGCATAGAGTACCCTTGTTCTCAATATTCTTTCATTTCCATACTTGACCCAAGATGAATATATCTGAGCATGTACAATTATTTTTGAAACCTATCATCATTCCTTATTTAACTCTATGCCCAATAGATTGTTAAGGTTATTGGTTTGATGTCTAGCAGGCAACCATTTAGTAGAAGTCACCAAAAGTGTTACCCATTTTTATCATCATGCACAAAATGGATAGGTTGACTAGTCATATTTCTTAGAATGGTGAGAATGAAATATTTTATCTTATTAAATGTCCATGCAATTAGGGGACATGTAAAATGTTGACCATGATTTTTCATTGTATCCGTAGTTTTTAATCTTCTAAATCTACATGTGTTATGGTTACAAAAATTCTATTTATTACAATCTTTAAGTTCTATGGGTCCCATTTTATGTCACAAAATTAGAAGTCACAAGGGCCCTTAATCTTTAGTAGATTAAGGGTTTTCATGTTGTGGAGTTGAACATTCTATATCTACAATGACATAGCAAGCACTTGCCATGTGGATATGTGGGGTCATTTTTAGTCAGTGGGCCACAATATGACAAAAATGATGTTAGACTAGGTGGGTATATGGATGCATTCCCATTGGTCATAGGTCTTCAGGGGCATAGAGAAAATTGAACAATATTTTCTACTATAGATCTCTAGTAGATCTATGGTTATCCCTTTATTGCTAATAGAAACTACAAGGTGTTTATCTATGGCAGTATAGTGACATGTTGACATGTGTCTAGGTGGGGTCAAAGTAAAAGCCTAGCTTGTGTAGTAATAAAAGGATAAAATAAAACTTGATTACATGGTAATTCTTGATTGATTAAAAAGGTTGACTGTGCCAAAAAAATCTCAACTTTCAATGTTTGTAGATCTTAGTTGATCCAATGGATGTCACTTTGTTTCTTTGTGGAGTTGGATGTTTTTTATCCATAGCAACAAAGTGAGGAGGCAACATGTGTCCTTACATCAATGGAAAGAAGAAGAATCTTTCAAGCACCAATGGAAAGATAGTTTTCTTTTGTTCCTTTCAACCAAGGGAGTACACTATTCTTTACTCAACATCATGATATTCCCCTAGCTACCCTAAAAAGTTTACCAAAATTTACCAGAAAGGGCCGGATGATAGCATTTGAGCATATTAGAGATGTTGCTACACTATGTAATGTGCATCATATCATAGAAGAGGACATTGTTGTGAAGTTTCTTATAGCCTCATTCAAAGGGGAAAGCTTTGTAATGGTTTTGAAGTCTTATTGTGGGCTAGATCACTTCATGGGATGTAATGGGAGATGTCCTAACAAAACACTTTGAAGAAAAGTTAGACTTTCTATCCCTAGTTGAGAAACTTAAGATCATCAAAAGGGTGCCTCATGATTAGATGATGGACTTTAACTATAGGTTTCAAAGAACATGGAGTTGAATACGGCCAGTTTAGATAAGGCCTTCAAAAGAGCATTCTTTTTTGTACTATTTAAGAAGCTTGAATAGTGATATCTCTATTATGATACAATCTATGATAGGTTACTCATTACCACAAGGTTATGACAGCCATAAGAGCTAAGTAAAGTCTTATTTAAGTGGTTAAGATATCCCCTAGGACTCCAATGCCTATATATCTAGCTATCTAGCCCAATACACCCCTAGTTGTTCCACCTCTAAATCCAATATCTGCTATCTCAAGCCAAGAAGTAGAAAATGTAGGTCCTTCATTAGAATTGAAAGAGCTAAGGGATATCTAGAAAAGAATGGAAAGTCTCATGTGAAGACTTACAAATGAGATGGTGAGTATTACAAAAGGAAGCTATCAAGTTAGGCAACCATCTCAATCTCAAAACCAAGTTTTGAATCAGCCTGTTCATCAACATTTTCAGAGCCAATACCAACCTAATAGGAAAAACTATAATTAGAAACATTTTAGGCCTTATAATTTGAATCCTCTAAATACTAATCCTCATCCAAATACTACCAGATATATGTTTCTTACACAAAATAACTTAGTAGTAGAATATGAGTGGTGTTACCCTTGTAATTAGTAGCATAATCAAGCTACATGCTCCAATAGAATGATGAACCAAGCCTTAATCATTCAAGGTACTTCTAGCTCACAACCTACATCTAATGCTAATATTGAGAGGCAACTAGTCGAGGTTCCTACTATGGATACTACAATCATGAACTAGCAAGTGGAAGGACAATGTGGTATGAATAGAGATAATATCACTAATGGTGTCTTCATTAGAGCAAAGAAAAGATCCCTAGAAAATGATGTAGGGGCAAATAAAGATGTATCAACTAAAGAGCCATCCTTAATTCAAGTAAAGAAAGAACAAAAAAGTTCTCTTGTTGCCACTCAAGAACATCCCCAATAGCCAGTACCCCTTGTTGTCCCTAAAGTTCAAATAAGGATATTTGCTACTGTGTCATTTAAAATTGTGTAAACTATGAAAACAATAAGTATCACCATGTCTATGTGGGATTCTCTAGCTATTCCAAGGCAAGTTGACCTATTGAAGGAGACTTGGCAACAAATTTTTGAAGCCAAGTTGCTAATGAGCCTTTTAAGGCTATATTTACAAATAAAGGAGATGCTACCCAAGATGACATCAAGAAAAGAAGTCAAACTGAAGGTAAGGATGTTAAGCCTCCACCATTTTATGTTACATTTTTTTATAGGAAACAATTTGGTGCATAATTGTTTGGTGGATAGTGGGGCTACAAGCTCTGTCATGCATAAGAAGATAGCAGACCAACTAGGTTTAAAATATGAATCCTTGGAGAAGGGAGTAGTCTAATTAGATAGTTCATGTGTTAAAACCTTAGGTATCATAAAGAATACAAGCCTAACACTCCATGCATGTCCTAATTTTTCTATTCCCCTACATATCTTTGTGATAGATTTGCCCCCATTTCCCCCTTTTTTTGTCAAGAGAATTCATAGTCAAGATAAGGGGCTATCTATCAGTCGAATTGTCTCATATACTATTTAGGACCAGATATGGAACTGAAGTAATAATTAGGTCTGAGTTACTTTCCAAAGACCACATTGAGTCTTACACACCTAGTGTGATCAATGAGAATTGTATTGCACTTGATTAAAGGAAGATCTTGTCACCCAAGATAGAAATACTCAAATTGATGGTACCCTAATGTCTTACTAGATGAGTGGACAATAGAAAACTCCCGAAGAAATGAGACCAATGACATTAGAATTGAAGATATTGAAAATGTTGGTCTATGGAATTATGTCTTCCAAGAAGCTGGGCTAGTAATGCCAAACCTTATTAAAAATACAACTAATAATCTTGAGCAACAAAACTAGGTTTGGGAATTATACTTTGATGGCTGTAGGAGCAAGAATGGTTTAGGTGGAGGAGCAGTGATAATCTCTCCTTAGAGGGATAAGTATTATAGAACCTTTTGTTTCATTTTTACATGCAACAACAATACAACTAAATAAGAAGGAATAATTGAAGGATTAGAATGGGCTAGGATGGGAGGTATCAAATGCATAAAGGTGTCTAGAGATAGTGAGTTAGTTGTCAACCAAGTGAGAAGGTTGCACATGACCAAAAATGATAAGTTAAAAAGCTATAAACAAAGAGTTTGGAACCTAATTGAGGAATTTGATGCTTTTAACATAGTTGCCATTGCTAGGAAATTAAATCAGCATGCTGATAGGTTAGTTTTTGTAGGCACACATTTTGATATAGTTGATATATTGGTAAAGAAGATGTACAAAAACATGTCAAAGTTGTGGTTAGGCCATCCATACTTGACAACGATGTCAATTGGCAATTATTTGATAGTGATGAACAAATCAAAAACTTTCTACTTGAGGAAGACTTGCATTTAGAATTTAATCCACAAAAGGTGTAGGAATAATATGGTGTTTCGGTTATGCCAATAGTGGCATATTGTGATGGCTAAGTTGTTGAGTTGTTATCCTTCTCATCAAGGTTCAAATCTAATGGGGATGAGGTCCCCCATTTGTGGCCTCACTGGTTGATAGCTCTAGGTCAAATCGTTTGCCCCTCTATTTTTATATATATAAAAAATGGTGTTTAGGTTATACAACTAAGCTCTGAAAAATTGCCCAAGGGGTTGGTGACTCTAGAGTCTATCTTTAACATGGATGACCAATTCAAGAAGAATAAAATAAGCTTGGTAGTTTAACATGATCATTATGAAGATCTTGACATTGTAGAGGGAATGAAATTAAATTTTGGCAAATCAATTCCTACTGAAGAAAGGTAGTCTTATGTTCGTCTTTTCCAAGAATATAATGATTTTTTTCTTGGGGATATGCTTATCTTAAAGGATTTGATCCACACCTTGCCCAATATACAATTTAGTTAGAGATCAATTCCAAACCCATAAGGTGGAAGCAAAGGCTTGTTAACCCTAAATTGGACCCTTTAATGAAAAAAGAGGGTTTCAAGCTCATTGAGAGTGGAATAATATTTCATATTAAACACTCCAACGAGGTGTTGAATCTAGTCCTTATCAAAAAAAAGAATGGGGAGCTAAGGTTATGTGTTTACTTTAGATGCCTCAATAGAGTGTCATTAAAGGATCATCATTCCTTACCATCTTTGGAGTAGATGCTCCAATATGTTTGAGGTTTAGAAAGGTTTTCACTCGTCAATGGATATTTTGGTTATAATCAGGCTCTAGTAAGAAAGGAAGACTAGTTAAGGACTATGTTCACCACTAAATGGGGCAATATGTCTTATAAAAGGATGCCTTTTGGCTTGTCTATTGCATGAGAAACTTTACAAAAGGTCATGGAGATGGCTTTCAATAGTTTGATATAAAAATTTGTGTTGATTATTCTAGATGATATCACTATTTTCTCCAAATTAACTGAGGATCATATTTAACATTTCAGACAAATCTTAGAGAGATCTAGAGAATTTGGCATATCTCTAAATCCAAAGAAGTGTGTCTTTGTTGTTAATGAGGAAAATTTATTGGGATACATTACATCCAAAGATAGCACTACCATTGGCCTTGAAAGAATTGCAGCCATCCTAGAATTCCCTTTGCCACATCGCAAGAAGAGATTAAAAAGTTTTATTGGAAGAATCAACTTTGTCAAGTACTTTATTCTAGATATTGCTAACTTGCTAAAGCCATTTACATCAATGCTTAAGAAGAACACTATTTTCAGCTGGTCAAAGGAAGCCAAACATAGTTTCAAGAAGCAATCGAGGAAGTGTTTTGTGCTTCTTCTACTTTGGTAAATCCTAACTTTTCAAAAGATTTCACCTTGTATGCCTATGGTAGTATGGATAAAATTTATCCAATATGTTAGATTGTGGTGACTGATCAGGAAAGTATTGTACATACTTCATAAATAGTGAGAAATTTTTTTGGGCAGTAGCTGACATATTATGGCCAACATATGCCTGACATGTTATAACCCTAAAGTGGTTTAATACTTGTATAAAAGGGCTTAGGGTTGGGTATTTTTCATTATGTTGTGATACGAAATTGGTTCTTGCGGTGATATTGAGCTGTAAGGGATTACAGATTGTAATCAAGTTGTAATCACTGGATTGTAATAAGATCAAACTTGCTGTTTGGTGGACGTAGCCCAGCGATTGGGTGAACCACGTTAAATCTTGGTGCCTTGTGTTCATTTTTTGTGTGTTCTATTATTTTCTTTTATTGGTTATATTTGCATGTAGTTTTTATTTCTGTCCGTGGTTTATCCTAACAAGTGGTATCAGAGCGAGGTTGTCTTTCAGTTATCCTCTGCAGGAAAGTCTCACAGTTGAGTGGGAGTGATGGCAGATGAGGGTAAGTTGAGGGTTGATAGGTTTAATGGGCAAAACTTCCAGTTATGGAAGATGCAAATGGAAGACTATTTATATTAGAAGGATTTATGGAAGCCGTTGGAAGGAAAAGCCAAGAATCAAGGAACTATGTTAGAGGCTGAATGGGATCTTTTCTACAGAAAGGCACTCGGAAGCATTCGGTTATGCTTGGCACCATCGGTGGCATTTAATATTACAAAAGCAAAGACGACAGAAGATTTGATGAAAACCCTAGTGACACTATATGAAAAGCCCTCCGCTTCAAATAAGGTATTTCTCATGAAGCGTTTATTTAATATGAAAATGGTAGAAGGTGGATCTGTTGCAGATCATTTAAATGAGTTTAATACTATTACTAGTTAATTATCTTCTGTGGGTATCAATTTTGATGAAGAAATTAGGGCTCTCTTGATTTTGTGTTCTTTACCTGAAAGATGGAATGGCTTGGTAATGGCGGTGAGTAATTCTGTTCCTGGATCTAGTACCCTAAAATATGATGATGTGATGAGTGTTATTTTAAGTGAGGAAACTCGTAGAAAATCCTCAGGTGGATCTACATCAGGAAGTGCTTTAAATGCACAAAGCAGGGGTAGAATGACTAAAAGAGGAAGTAACTTTGGAAATAATGGGAAATCAAGAGGAAAGTCAAAGGGGAGGGGGTCTCAATCGAGAGGACCAAATGATTGCTAGTATTGTGGGAAACCAGGGCACAAAAAGAAAGATTGCTGGAATCGAAAGAAAAATGAAGGAGATAAATTAGATGGAGACAAGGAGGCAAATGTGGTAAGTAACAAATTCAAAGAGGATGCTTTACTTCTGTCTTTAGAGAGTGTTGATGATTCATGGGTTTTAGATTCTGGTGCTTCATTTCATGCTACACCTCATAGAGGTTATTTCATTGATTATGTCCAAGGGCATTTTGGGCTTGTTTATTTGGGGGATAATGAACCCTGTCAGATTGTTGGAAAGGGAAAAATTAAGATTAAGTTGCAGAATGGGAATCATTGGCTATTACATGAGGTAAGACATGTTCCAAAACTAAGTAGAAATTTAATTTTAGCAGGGCAACTCGGTGATGAGGGTTGTGTAGTTACTTTTAATGATAAAAATTGGAAGGCTTCAAAAGGTTCCCTTGTAGTAGCAAAAGGTGTGAAAGTAGGCACCTTATATCTTTTTACAGGTCATATTGTTCCTTCTACTTTGATTGTTTCAGAGAAAAATGAATATTCAGGAACAATTACTACAGTTGAGCAGGGAGAACAAATAGCTGTTGTAGATTCTGATACAGCACTGTGGCACAATAGACTTGGGCACATGAGTGAGAAAGGTATGAAAGTACTTCATTCAAGGAAAGTTTTACTAGGTCTCAAATGTGTGAATATGGATTTCTGTGAAAGTTGTGTGTATGGAAAATAAAAGAGAGTGAGTTTTGTAAAGATAGGGAAGGAAAACAAAAATGAGAAATTAGAGCTTGTGCATACAGATGTATGGGGACCGGCTCATGTATCTTCCCTTGGTGGCTCTCATTACTATGTTACATTTATTGATGATGCAACTAGAAAAGTATGGGTTTATTTCCTTGGATAGAAATATGATGTATTTCAAACTTTTATGAAATGGAAATGCTTGGTTGAAAATGAGACTGGTAAGAAATTAAAATGTCTCAGATCTGATAATGGTGGTGAGTATTGCAGTCATGAATTTGAAGATTATTTCTCCACTAATGGTATTCATAGACAAAAAACTATTCCAAGGACTCCACAGGAAAATGGAGTGGCTGAACGCATGAATAGGACTATAATGGAGTGCGCAAGGAGCATGAGGTTGCATGCTGGGTTGCCCTTACACATGTGGGCAGAGGCTATCAATACTGCAGTATATTTGATTAATAGAGGTCCCTCTATTCCTTTGGGATGTGGTATTCCAGAGGAAGCATGGACTGGTAAGAAGGTGAGTTATTCTTTTCTCAAGACCTTCGGTTGTGAAGCTTTTGCTCATATAGACTCTGAAAATAGAACCAAGCGAGAAGCTAAATCAAAGAAATGTGTCTTTGTTGGATATGGCATTAATGACTTTGGTTATCGGCTTTGGGATTTTGAAAATCTTAAAATTATTAGAAGTTGGGATGTCATATTCAATGAGAAAGTGTTGTACAAAGATCTGTTGCAGCAACATGAGAAGAAAGAAGATGATTATGTAGTGCTGGATGATACTCGAAAAGCTAATGTTCCAGCCATTCCTCATGATGTGCAACAACTGCAACAACAAATACCACACACACCAGTAAATGTTAGACGGTCAACAAGGAAAATTAGACCTCCACAAAGGTTTTCTCCCTCTTTATATTCTATTTTACTTACTGATGCTGGTGAACCTGAAAGTTATGATGAAGCTGTGCAGGTGGATACTAAGATTCAGTGGGAGTCTGCAATGAAAGATGAAATGGATTCTTTGCTGAAAAATAAGACATGGGATTTGTGCAAGTTGCTTGCAGGTAAAAAGGCTTTACAGAATAAGTGGGTTTACAGGTTAAAAGAAGAGGAAGGAGGTAAGAAAAGATTTAAGGCTAGGTTAATTGTAAAAGGATTTGCACAGAAAAAGGGATTTGATTTTGATGAGATATTTTCTCCCATTGTTAAAATGACTTCTATTTGTATTGTTTTAAGTCTTGTGGCTACTGAAGATTTGTATTTAGAGCAGATGGATGTTAAAACAACCTTTCTTCATGGTGATTTGGATGAAGAAATATATATGGCTCAGCCACAGGGTTTTGAGGTCAAAGGTATTGAGAACTTAGTGTGCAAATTGAAGAAAAGTTTATATGGCTTGAAGCAAGCACCTCGGCAATGGTATCTAAAATTTGACAGTTTTATGCATGAGCATGTATATAACAGGTGTCATTCAGATTATTGTGTTTATTTTAAGAGGTTGGATGATGATAGCTACATTATTTTATGTCTATATGTTGATGATATGCTTATAGCTGGGTCTAACATGCATCATATTAAGGGGCTAAAACGCCAGTTAGCACATGCATTTGCTATGAAGGATTTGGGGGCAGTAAAAAAAATCCTTGGTATGAAGATTTGTAGAGATAGGAAGAACAGAACCTTGATGCTATCTCAGTTTGATTATGTTGAGAAGGTGTTGCAACATTTCTATATGGAGAATGGTAAATTTGTCAGCACACCTTTACCTGGTCATTTGAAATTGACTATGGAGATGTGTCCCAAGACACAGGAAGAGGAGGATAAGATGTCCAAGGTACCCTATGCTTCAACTGTAGGAAGTTTGATGTATGCTATGGTATGCACTAGGCCAGATATTGCACATGCAGTGGGAGTCGTTAGCAGGTATATGAGTCATCTAGGATTTGAGCATTGGAATGCTGTCAAGTGGATTCTCAAATATTTGAGAGGAACATCCAATAAGTGTTTACACTTTGGGGGCTCTACTACTGCTTTATAGGGCTATGTTGACTCAGATTTGGCTGGGGATATTGATACCAGGCGGAGTACTACAAGTTATGTCTTTACTGTTGGTGGGGCAGCCGTGAGCTGGGTTTCTAGGTTACAAAAGATTAATGCTCTCTCCACTACAGAGGCAGAGTATGTTGCTGCTACAGAGGTAGCCAAGGAGATGATATGGCTTTAGTTCTTCTTGGAAGAATTGGGAAATCCTCAAAAGGATAATTATTTGTTCACAGATAGTCAAAGTGCCATTCATCTTGCTAAGAATTCAGCTCTAAATTCTAAGACCAAACACATACAGTTGCGGTACCATTTCATTCGGTCAGTTTTGGAGGATGGACAGTTAAAGCTGGAGAAGATACATACCAATGACAATCCAGCAGATATGTTGACAAAGGTTGTAACAAGGGAGAAGCTGAACTCCTCTTCAGCTTCGGTTGGTCTTTTAGACTGAACATGAATAAAAGAACAGTAGAGTCCAGGATGGTTTGATCCAGTGGGAGCCCCATGTGGTAGTGGTATTGCTACAGGATCAGTCTCCAAGTGGGAGATTGTTGTTTAGTGTGGAGCCTGATCAGTCCCCAAGTGGGAGATTGTTAGATTGTCGTGACTGATCAAGAAAGTATTGTACATGGTAGCCGACATATTATGGCCGACATGTGGCCGACATGTTATAACCCTAAAGTGGTTTAATACTTGTATAAAAGGGCTTAGGGTTGGGTATTTTTCATTATGTTGTGATACAAAATTGGTTCTTGTGGCGGTATTGAGCTGTAATGGATTACGGATTGTAATCAGGTTGTAATCACTGGATTGTAATAAGATCAAACTTGCTGTTTGGTGGACGTAGCCCAGCGATTGGGTGAACCACGTTAAATCTTGGTGCCTTGTGTTCATTTTTTTGTGTGTTTTACTATTTTTTGTTATTGGTTATATTTTCATGTAGTTTTTATTTCTGTCTGTGGTTTATCCTAACACAATACTAGTTCAACAAAATGATGAAGATATATAACAACCCATTTATTTCTTTAGTAAAGGCTTAGAAGATTATGAGCAAAGATGTAGCTTCATTGACAAGTATGCTTGCTGTGGTGAAAAGCCTAAATAATTTTAGACATTTGGTATCTAATAATAGGATTCATGTTATGGTGGCCCATCCTAGTGTGAAAGATTTCTTGTTAAGAAAGGACCTCAATGAGAAAAAAGCTAGTTGGATAACTAGGGTCATAGAATATGATGTAGATATTTAAGTAACCAAACTTGTTAGAGGAAAAGGGTTATGTGAGTAGTTAGCTAATGGAAGAACTTAGAGTATAGATGACATAGTGGGAGCTATCATAAAAAATCAAGATGTTCCCAGAAAAGGTCAACAAGAAAGCTAGCTAAAAGATATGACACATATTTTGCAAACTAGAGGATGTCCCCCCTCACTTGATAGGGCTAAAAGAAGGCATTTCAAACTGCAGACTGTACCCTACACATTAGTGTTTGGCCTTTGTTTAGAAAGGATATGAATGGAATTCTCCTTAAATGTATTGAAAATGATGATACTAGCAAGTTTGTGGAGTATTTTGATGATGTAAGGGGTCACTTTTCTCCAAAAATGACAACATATAAAATCATGAGGGCTAGATATTATTGGCCCAACTTTTTTAAGGATGCTCATGCATAGGCAAGAAAGTGCAAACAATGTGCATTGTTCTCTAGGAAGGAAAGACTAGTTGCCTTACCCCTATTTCCTATTTTGATTGATCAGCCATTCTTGAAGTGGGGTATAGATTTTGTGGGCTCCATTAACCCAAATTCTAGTGCTGGTCACAAATGGATTCTAACTTCCATAGACTATTTCACACATTGAATAGAGGTAATAGCTATGAAAGAGGCCAATGAGATGTTTATTCTAAACTTCTATGATGATATAATCTACAAAATTGGAGTTCTTGACTCCATTATATCTGAGAATGCCTTGGAATTTGTGGGAACAAGAACAATTTAATGGGCATTGAAGAATTGTATATATCTCAACACTTCGTCCAACTATTATGGTTAGGGTAATGGATTGGCTAAGAGTACAAACAAAAAATTGCTGAGGATTTTGAAGAGGATTGAAGCAAACAAAAAATAGGACTGACATTCCAAATTGAGATGAGCCTTATATATAGCTTGATATAATCACTCCCAAGTGGATTCTAGAAAACTCACCCTATGTTCTAGTGTATGGGAAACAATCCAAAATATCTATCTCTATAGAGTTTCCATCATTAGAGCTTGTTGAAAGTCTGATGCTTTTTGAAGAGGGTGATCGTCCGAGTTCGAAGTATGCCAATTTATTCAAGATTGAAGAAGAAAGGAGTAAATCATTGCAAACAATGGAACACCAACAGATGCAAACCAAGAGGGTATTCAACAAGAGGTTTAGGCCTAGGGTATTTAAGGAAGGAGATCTAGTTTTGTGATGGGACATGTTATTAAAACCAAACTAGGCCATCATAATAAGTTTGATAATATGTGGACTAGCCTGTTCACAATCTCAGAATGCAAGGAACACAATGCATACTAGCTAGCCACTATGGAAGGAGAAGTCCTACCCATCCCTATCAATGGGATACATCTCAAGCTCAGTTTTGAAGTATGATTTCCCTATGTATCCTATGTGTTATGCTATATTCCTTGTTTTTGTTTTTGCTAAGTGCATTCTATTACAAATTTTTTAGTTGTAGTTTTCCCTACTTCTAGTAAGTTCCTAGTTCCAAAGGTTTGAGTAGGCAAAGTTGTTGCATATCTGCTAGCATAGAGTACCCTTGTTCTCAATATTCCTTCATTTCCATACTTGACCCAAGATGAATATATCTAAGCATGCACAATTATTTTTGAAACCTATCATCATTCCTCATTTAACTCTATATGCAATAGATTGTTAAGGTTATTGGTCCGACGTCTGGCAGGTAGCTATTTAGTAGAAGTTGCCAAATGTGTTACCCATTTTTATCACCAAGCACAAAATGGATAGGTTGACTAGTTATATTTCTTAGGATGGTGAGAATGAAATATTTTATCTTATTAAATGTCCATGCAATTAGGTGATATGTAAAATGTTGACCATGCTTTTTCATTGTATACCTAGTTTTTAATCTTCTAAATCTGCATGTGTTATGGTTATGAAAATTCTATTTATTATGATCTTTAAGTTCTATGGGTCCCATTTTATGTCATGAATTCAAAAATCACAAGGGCCCTTAATCTTTAGCAGATCAAGGTTTGTCATATTGTGGAGTTGAACATTCTATATCTACAATGACATAGCAAGCACTTGCCATGTGGATATTTGGGGTCATTTTTAGTTAGTCGGCCACAATATGCCAAAAAAAATGTTAGCCCAAGTTGGTAAATGGATGCATTCCCATTGGCTATAGATCTCCAGGGGCACATAGAAGATTCAAAAATATTTTTTTCTATAGATCTCTGTTAGATCTACACTTATCCCTTTGTTCCTAATAGAAACTACAAGGTCTTTGCTAATAGAAACTACAAGGTCTTTATCTATAATGAGATAGCAACATGTTGATGTGTGTCCAATAGGGGTTAGAGTAAAGGCCTAGCTTGTGTAGTAATAAAAGGATAAAATAAACCATGGTTACATGGTAATGCCTGATTGATTAAAAAGGTTGACTATGCAAAAAAAAAATCAACTTTTGATTTATGTAGATTTCAGTTGATCCAATGGATGTCACTTTGTTTCTTTGTGGAGTTGGACATTTTTTATCCATAGCAACAGATTGAGGAGGCAACAAATGTCCTTGCAGGCTAAGTTGGAGAGTAAATAGTTAGTAGTCATAGTTAAAAAGAATCTAGTCAATGATCATAGGATCATAAAGAGGATGGTCAAACCTAAGAGGCCACGATAGAGGAAGAGTCTTAATTTCACAAAGTTCTAATCTTATGACAAACAACTATTGTTGGATCTTAGGGGTAAGATTTTCAATCGTTGATGTTACGATAGAGTGTTTTTTTCTTGGTCGTATGGTCATAAGAAAAAAAATATTAACTGGCAAAGGCATGACATGGTTAGCCTAACTATTGTTGTAGGATTGTAAAGAAATATGTACCATCGTAAGATCATATGGTAGGGGATAGCTCCAGTGCCATAGTAGAAGGGAGATTGAAGGATCATAGGAGGCTAAAAAGTATGTTTTGATGTTATGATATAAGGTTTATGATATGGTCATAGAGAAATTTTCATGGGCTCATGACAATGCAATATAAAGAAAATTTATAATAATTGTAGGATCATGAAGCTGGGATCTTCATGGTAAGATATCACAAAGGGTTTCCTCCCTAGGATATTGTAAGGTAATAGTATCAAGAGATCAGGAGTCAAAGTTTAAAGTTGACTTTTCAACTATTATGTATATGAGCTTGTTGGCATACCTATCATGTTGTAACATGTGGATATGTCTTGGTAGTCACTTAAAATTTTACCCCAAGGGTGGTGCAATACCAATATAGAAATGAAGCGGTGTATACTGGCATTGATCAAAGGGATGGGTTGGTGGTTCAAACAATCCATTTTAATGAATATGTAATTTGCATTTGAGTATGGGGATGGTGGATATTAGATTAGATCACTTTCGTGGGATGATCACCAAGAAGATATGATTCATTCTAGAGATAGTTGTAACTATTAATAGCTAGACTAGTGGAGGTGGTTGTGGATCTGATCTTTGGGCACTATAGTAAGCAATGAAGGAATTATGGTACTTTGCGTCATGTAGCACTTGGCAATTCATGATTATTTTCCTAGTGTTACCCATAATGGGAAGATGTGAAACTTAAATGTGAATGTAATTCTCTAAAATCTCTGGCTCTTCCAGTAGATTTCTAACATGTGCCCCTCTCATTTGAAGCTTGTTGCAATCCTGATCTATTTAAGGATTCCCAAGATGTGGAGAAGGGGCCGATAATTTTGAAGTTTTATGCAAGATAACATACTCAAGATTTCCTAGGAGTCATTCATGTTCTTCTCTGCATATCACTTTACTTTTATAGTCAATTTGAATGAATGTTGTTCAATGACTTTTAGGATATGAAATGAGGAACAATCTTACAACCTTTCTTATGTCTACTTGTTACTTAAGTTTATGATTTGATTGAATTTCTTGAGATTTACACTATGAATCCTTGGGTTCTGTCTTAGTTTTAATTGCAAGTGAGATTTGGCAATTTATATAGCTTGCAAGTCAAGTACTTCACTCTTTTTCAAGTTGTGACAATATGAATGCTAGCATTCCCTTTAACTCCTTGTCTAAAGTACATCCTTCTTGTGAAATATTTATATATGAATGATCCTTTACAATATTGTGTTCTTGTTAGCTGCCCAAAATTTGTTTCATTGAGTTAGGCTAGCAATATCTTCATCTTACCATCTAGTGTATCACTCCATTTTACCTTTTCAACATGTATTTCCAAGAAATCCTCCTATCCCTTTCCCATTCAAGTTTATTTTCCTATTTGAAGAGGTAAATCAATGAAACATCATGAGGAACCAGCCTATAACCCAAAGATTCACTCCTATCTTAGGTACTTCCCACTACCTAGGAGTGTTTCCATGTTTCTCGAAGTGACTAAATACTAGAAATTGTAGTTCTAGTCTAGGCATAAATTTTAGAGATAAAAATGCCTATCATTGATTTTTTTGATTATGTGTATAATTTTTTTTGTAGTCTTCTCAAGCTTAAGAAAGGTCTTTGTTCTTTTCAATCTGCTCTTTGATACTCCCACAAATAGATCAAATTGTGTTATACAATTCAAACTAGTCACACAACCTATCAACATTTTCCATAACATCCCCCCCTCCTCCCATATTTTTTGTTTAATTTTCTTGATTGAATTTTTTATTTTGTCATTTGCTCTGTCAATTTTTTTTCATAGGTTGTGATTGTTTTCCTTTCCTTTTGTATCTCTTGGAACATTTGTAAAAATGAATTTTCACTTTAGTTCTTTGTTTCCTTTGCTTTCTCTTCCCACTATTTTCCTTTTTCCCTCTCATTGTCTAATACTTTATTTAAGTTATTGATTGTATGTCCACTAGACTCTGACATTTTAAAAATATCTACTGCAGATTCTCTTTAATACTCAAGTAATTTATTGTTTTCTTGCAATTTGTCATTGAGTTGTTTGAATTTTACATCTACATCCACACAAACATGATTTAGTCTATCCCTAAGTTTTTTATTTCTTTCCTCCAATTGTTCCTTCAAAATTTTCATTTTTTCCTCCATATTTCTTGGCTTTGTAGTTACTTCTTGAGAGGAAACACTTGTTATCCTTTTCTCCATTTCTTTCCACTTGTTATCTACTACTTTCTCCTTCACCTTTGAATTTTCTAGGGGTTCTTTTAACTTTTTGATTGCCTTCTCCAACCTCTCTCTCTCTCTCTCTCTCTCTCTCTCTCTCTCTCTCTCTCTCTCTCTCTCTCTCTCTCTCTCTCAATCTTGAATTGTAATGTCCTACTTGGGAACCCAAAAGAAATTAAACTAAAGTTTCACTAAGTTTTCCAAACCTTTTTTTAAAAAGATAATAAAATTAACAACAATAGATAATAGAATGCAAGAAATTACGACAAGAGATAAAATAACAGAAGCAATAACTCACATACATACAACCATCATAAACATATTGCATCTCTTAAGGTTTCATGATGTTAAATCACATTTAAGTTTAATTAATACTAAATCCAATAAATAACAGTTCCACATCATGGAATAATCACAAGTCCAAATCCATTTAAACAATATATAATTATATAAGATGCCACTTGGAAATAATTAGAAATTCTTAATCATCCACTATACAAGTCATAGGGTATGATAAACTCGAAGATTATACATCATCAATAATATACAACATCTCATAATATGTTTGATAATCAAGTACAATACAATAGAGTACAACCATCCATTGTAGGAAATAAGAATAGAATGAAAGATAATATAGAATAGGGAACTCCAACAATGACATCAAACTACCAAATCTCAATGGTATAATAAAAATGCACTACCACCCAATCTCATGGAGCTTTAATGACCAATTCCCACCACACTAAGGAGATAAACTCAAGTCCTAAATAGATATCCAAAACATAAGTCATAACCAACATCTAGGTCAAGGAAACACTTGAAAGCAAGCTATCTCAAAGGGTATCAAACACACATATCATATAAACCTAGAGGCAACAAAGAGACATAGGAAATCTACTATGTAAGTGGGCAAGTGTTATTGCATGAGCCAACTCTAAGGTTACCCTAGCAACCTCTCTTGAATCCAACACCCTAGTATTTCTATTGCTATAAATATCCTTTCATATAGAAAAGACATACTAATAAGCCAACTCTAAGGTTACCCTAGTAGTCTCTTTGGACTTTGACCCCCTAGTGACTTTATATTTCATCGATATCTTATTAATTCATTTTAAATCCATTTAATTAAATGTTATCATTTATTAAAATGACCTACAATGGGTTACCTAGGCAAACTCTTTAGAGCTCTAACCTCCATTGCAAGCCACTTCCCAACATGAAATAGATATAACCTACCTTAAGCTTAGCAAAAGCAAAAAGTCTCATATGACCATAAAGCAGACATTAGTTCATAAAAAAGCAACTAAAAAGCACTAAACTATCACTAATCAAAATTACAGATTTAACCAATACAATCATCCTAATAGGACTGATCCAAAATCAAGTATACATATATCAACCATGAAATTAGAAAAAAACAAATCACAATAATCACCTCAATCCTAAACAAGCATCTGGAAAGTAATCCAAAGATAACTGATCGAAGACTCAAAGGTTACACCAGAAAAGTCACTCCATTCACTTCAATTCTACACACGAGAATTGGAAAGCACAACAAAACAAATGATCAAAATCATCATAGAATACACATGACACATCACCATGGTTGGGTATAAAAGATTGTAACCATAGCAACATCTTAGAATAAAACCCCAAGCATTTGATAAACATCCTAATTTGGTCAAAGCTAAGTGAACCCTAAAACCCATAACAATAAACCACACATCTTAAAGAGTACATACAAAAGTAATTTTCATATTTCATTAGGTTTTGAGAATGCAAAACTTCAAATTTTACTATATGTTTCCAAGTTCTCATTTTCATTTCAGTTTAATTCATTTCAAAACAAAAATCTGATATATAACCAAGGTTTCAATTTTCATTTTTAAGTATTACATTTTGACAGGGTTTTCAAAACACAATAATGTCCGATATACAAACAATGTTCTAGTTTTAGCTTTCTCAAGTATTCTATCTATATGATCTCTCTGATTTCACAATAAAATATGATTCCTTTTGCATACAAATATTTCATAACTCAATCTTTTCTAGAACAACGTTCATCATAACAAAAATAATTCCTAATTATAGAGAAAGAAAAAATCTATTCATTTATTTAGTATATAATTATTTATATACAATATAAATAAATAAATAAACAAAATATTTTATTACACAAATTTATGTGATGGGGACACAACCCAAGAACAAAATGGACACAACAGAAAAGGGGAAATTATATTAACTGAGACAATAAGCTAGTACAAATAGTACAGAGAAAATAAACTTCAAAACATGCCCTAAGGGCTTACAATAGCATAAATCTGGAGATAATTTCTCCTTTCAGTACCTCCTCTCAAACTCCACTCTGAATTGCCTTTTACAATGCCAAAAATCTCCTTAAATAGACCTCGGAGGGTTAAGGACTAGGAGTACATTCTAGAAAGTGCTAGTAGGCATCCACCGACCAAATAGAAGGTTCCAGAAGCTGTGTTAGAAGTCGGTGCAAATCTAGAAGAATCCAAAAATGGTAACCGAACTTTCGGGAGGCATAACTTTTGAACCGTAGCTCCGATTGATGAACCGTTTATATTTTCGAAAAGCTCTTGAAGCGCTCTATAGCCCCATGGACAAGCTTTGCTTGTCCTTCATTTTTTTGCCCTTTTCAAGGTCATTTAATGCCCCTAACCTAACTTTGAAGCATTCTTAAGAGGTCTCCAAAACACAAAAATTTGCAATAACTTTCAAACCGTGGGGCCTTTTGACCTGATTCTTTTTTTGGAATGCTCTAAATCACAATTACATTCATCTAGCCAATTTACACCTTCTAGGTCACCAAAATGATGGCCAAATTGCATGTTCCTATTTTTTTGGGATTTTCTAGCACACTGATAGTTGAACTGTGAGAGTTGGAACCTTTATTTGACCCAAATGGGTGTCCAAAAATGAAAACACATGAAACAGAAACTAAGTCTAAGTACATTTTTTGGGTGACACAGGATTGCCCTTATACCTCTGGATGCTCCTGCATCATTATGTAATCAAATATTACTATTATGAAAATTTAATAATAATTATTAATAGAAAATAACTTTGTTAATAAATTTTAATATATAATAAAGTTTTAAATAATTAAAAAAATATTAAAATAAGATTTTTTAAAAAGATTTATAGCCTCCCTGCTTCATGCGGCAATGTGAACTACAACAAGGCAACACTCAATGCTGCTACAACAACATGAATTGCTACTTGCAATGCTCACAACTGTTGTATGTAGCATGAGTTGCTATGGTAGTAGACCACATGCCAATAAAGAGAAGGAGAAGGGGGTCAGGGGTGGTGGCCCTTGCCCACCATATATATATAATATTATATAAAAACAAACAAAAAGCCCCCTTCCTTATCGAATTTGCATAGATGGAAAATTGCAATATTAAAAAAATAGTATGAAATTTACTGTATGCATACGTATAAAATTATCAGGTAATTTTATATAATACATATTCAAAAAAAAAATTAATATTCATAGAAGATAGGAGAATTATGAATAATCGATCAAATTTTTACCACCCAAATGTTGATTCATTCTCCTAACCCTACTAGAAAACATAGATTTCTGAATTGATTCTATGTACGAATTACCAAATTAAATAGTTAAATTTATAAAAAAACTACATTTTTCTTCTAAACCCATATCTCGATTTTAATAAATCCAAATACAAAATTCCCAAATTCATCAAACAAGAGTTTTTATTCTATCATTTATTTACGGATGATTTAGAAATGAAAAAATTAGAATCACAACAAGGTTTCAGATTCTCAATTCATATAGAGAGTTTTCTCAAAGAAGAAAGATAAAATCACATACAAGGGTTTCCACCCAATTGAATTATAGAAATAGATTCACAAGTACAAAGAAGATAGACAAATTAAAGATTGAGCAACTACTGCACAAACCCACATGATCCTACCTAGATCTAATGCTAAAATATGAATGCACAAAACATACAAGAATTTTACTTCTCTTTCAAAAACCCTCATCTCGAAAATTAGGTCCTCCAAACTTGTATATGGAGAAATGACCTCTAATTTCCTAATAAAGAGCTTTTCCCTAAATTAGGGCTTCGATTGTGCAATCATGCAAAAACCCTTTTATCTTTTATTTTATTATTTTAATTTCATGCACAAGCTTTATGCAATTTAATTGAAATAAACTTTATTAAATTAATATTTTCTCTCTCTTATTAAATTATGAGACACTTTTAATATAATATTTATTAATGTACAACTAATAATATCATTTAGAGTTTATTATTAAAATAAAACTCCTAAATAAATTACTATTAAATTAAATAAATATAAAAAATCAAACTTAGAACTTTAATATAATCTTTAAATTTAATTCCTTTATTTAGTTAATTTCTCAATTAATTAAATATTATTAAATAAATTGAATTTGATTTATAAAATTTCTATTAAATTAAACTAATAAATATTCTTTCAATTTGATTTAATTATAATTGAAAATCACAATAGACCCACAAAATCCAAATATGAAAACTCAATTGAGAGTGAAAGAATATAATTAATCTCCAGGGTTAACATGATGAATTAACATCACTTGACAAATTTAGATGGGTAAACAACTCAAATACTTGTCCTAGTTTCTAGGATAATTGGTTTGAGGTTAGGATTTGGACTCAAGAATTATCTCCCCACTTATACCATTGAGATACTATGATAGGGTATGGTCATCCTAGAAATTCAGGGAAGTCTATACCTAGTACATGCAATCTACATAAAATTCACACATGTACATACACATATATTCTAAACTAAATAGGAAATGGTGGGGAGTAGTATATCATGTAGATCTCAACTAGTAGCTGACTATGATTCCCTCCCTTAACCACATCAGGGACATCAATTATAAAGTAAAACATACACACACACCATACATATGCATGTATGAGGTAAGTATCCATTAAACATATATAAATCATTCATCTAACTAACATGATGCAATAAGTGAAATCAATGTATGAACATACATATATCATCATAGAAATAGTCTTGAACACATAAGATAACTAAGTAACTCAACACATATATAAATCAAGTATGAAATACATCTAATCAAACCTAGTAACCAAGTACCGCTAATCATAAAATATAATAAGAAAGCTGGTCTAAAAGAATCTAACAATATGACAACAAAATTCAATTAGGGCTAGGAATTACATCCACTCTCCCTAGACTTAGGCTTACTCCTGGAAGCCTAGAAGAATCTAACACTACAATCTAAAATGTAAACTAGGGGTAGGCATTACATCCACTCCCCCTAGACTTAGGCTTACTCCTTGAAGCCTACATGAAGGATACAACTAAAGCCCTCACTATGTGGGTCCTATTGGACCCTTTCCCCTTGTAGGAGGATAACGCTACACTGAAAAAGACCAAGAAAGAATAAAAAAATAACACTCACAAAGTCAACAAAGGCATACCACCATAAAGCACAATCACAAGAAAATATGTTTAAAATCCAACTCACAAGTTTTACCTTTTTCTATGTTTCAAGAATCAAGTCTAAAGTTTTCAAGGTGTTCAAGGTGTAATGGATACATAACACTATTTAAGTTTTGTTTTAGTTAATTAGTTATCAACTAGTGGTGTTCCAATATACCTAGAGCTCCCAATGTAGAAACTCGAGCACTGATACCAGATGTAATGCTTTTCTAGGAAACCCAAAAGAAATCGACCTAAAGCTTCACTAAGTTTTCCAAATAGATTTTTTAAAAGATAATAAAGTTAACAAAATAGATAATATAATAGAAGCAATAAAAACAATAGGTAATCTAATAAAAGCAATACCTCACATACATACAACCATCATAAACATATTACATCTGTTAAGGCTCTACGACATTGAATCACATTTAAGTTTAATTAATGCTAAAACTAATATATAACAATCCCACATCATGGAATAATCAAGTATAAATCCACTTAAATAATATACAATTATATAAAATTCCACTTGGCAATAATAAAAAATGCTTAAACATCTGTTGTACAAGTCACAAGGTATGATAAGCTCAAAGAATATACATCATCAATAATATACAACATGTCATAAGATTTTTGATAATCAAGTGCAATACAATAGTGTACAACCATCCATCATAGTACATAAGAAGCAAATGAAAGATAATATAGAACAAAGAACTCCAAAAATAACATCAAACTATCAGATCTCAATGGTATAATAAAAATGCACTACCACTGGACCTCATTGAAGCTAAATGGCCCAATCCCACCACACTAAGGAGGTAAACTCAAGTCCCAAATGAATATCCAAAACACAAGTCATAACTAATATCTAGGTCAAGGAAACACTTGAAAGCAAACTATCTCAAAGGGTACCAAGACACAAGTATCATCCAAACCTAGAGGCAACAAAGACACATAGGAAATCTACATTTAAGTGGAAAAATGTCATCACATGAGCCAACTCTAAGGTTACCCTGATAGCCTCTCTAGACTTTGGCCCCCTAGTGTCTATATGTGGCATCAATATCCTTTCATATAGACAAGACATACTAATAAGACAACTCCAATGTTACCTTAGAAGTCTCTCAGGACTTTGACCCCTAGTGGCTTTATGTTGCATCAATATCTTATCAATTCATTTTAAACCCATTTAATCAAATCTTATCACTTATTTAAAATAACCTACAACGGGTGACCATGTAGCCTCTTTAGGGCTCCAGCTTCCATTGCAAGCCACTTTCCAACATGACATAACACTAATGACCTTAAGCTCAGCAAAAGTGTAATGTTTGATATGGCCATAAACCATGCATCAATTCTTAAACAAGCAACTGGAAAGCACTGAAATATCATTGATTAAAATCACATATTTCACCAATACAATAATCCTAATAGGACTGATCCAAAATCAAGTACACATATATCAACCCATGACATCACATGATAGCACTAAAATTAAATCACAATAATCACCTCAGTAATAAACAAGAAATTGGAAAGTAATCCAAAGATACCTGATTGAATACTCAAAGGTTACACCAAAAAAGTCACACCATTCACTTCAGTTCTTCTCACGAGAAACTAGAAAGCACAACAAAACATCTGATCAAACTCATCATAGAATACACATGACCCATGACCATGGTCGGGTATAAAAGATCATAACCATAACAACATCTCATAATGTAAAACCCCCAAGCCTTTGGTAAACATCCTAATTTGGTCAAAGCTAAGTCAACCCCAAAACCTATAACAATAAAACACACATCATAAAGAGTACATACAAAAGTAATTTTCATAATACATTAGGTTTTGAGAACACAAAACTTAAATTTTTAGTATAGGTTTCCAAGTTCTCATTTTCATTTTAGTTCAATTCATTTAAAAACACAAAATTTAATATATAATTAGGGTTTCAGTTATCATTTTCAAGTATTACATTTTGATAGGGTTTTCAAAACACAAGAACATTTGATATACAAACAATGTTCTAGTTTCACCTTTCTCAAGTATTCTATCTATTTGAGTTCTTCGAGTTCACAATAAAATAAGATTCCTTTTGTATACAAATATTTCATAACTCAATCTTTTCTAGAATAATGTTTGTCATAACAAAATTAATTCTTAATTACAAAGAAAGAAAACATCTATTCATTTATTTAATATATAATTATTTATATAATAAATAAATAAAATATTTTATTACACAAATTTATTTAATCAAATATTATTATTATCAACATTTAATAATTATTATTAATATAAAATAACTTTATTAATATATATATATATATATATATATATATATATATATATATTCATCCATATTAATAAAGTTATTATATATATATATATTTTAATAATTACAAAAATATACTAAAAAATCATTTAAAAAAAAGACTTATAGTCTTTTCAGCTTCATGCAACAGTGTGAACTAGTACAAGGTAGTGCTCAATGCTGCTATAGTACCATGAGCCACTTCTTGCAGCAATCATGAGTGTTGTATGTAGTATGATTTGGTGTTGTAGCAGGTCATATGCTGACAAAGAGAATGTCATGCTCAATTTTTTTTTTTTGAACAAGACACACACACACAGGCATAATAATATTCAATTTTAATTCTTGGAAACAATTTAAGAAATATTTAAACTAAAATATATTCATAGAATTGAAAAGTCCTTTCAAATGTTACAATCATAATTGGATCCTTACATCAATTTACAAATTACAAGAAGATCTACTTTTGATCTTTTATAATACATAATTTTCACAAATGTTCCTAATAAATCATCTTCAAATCTCCAACCAAAAGTGAAAATCTTCTAAGCTTTTCTTCAACACATATCCATTTAGAAAACCTATACAAAACAACCTTGTAAACCATTGAGAGTTCACCTCCCTACCTAGGTCTCTAAGAGACCAACCATCGAGTTTGGAGAACCAAGACCAATCGGGTAACAATCAATCACACACATATAAATCAACAATACAAGATATAACATTTAACACCTTTTTTGAGCTTACATAGTAGGTTACTAAAGGAACCAATAGAATGGGCAATGGTGTGCCTAAAAACCCCGAGGAGAAACCAAATATAGAAAAACAAATCTACCTTCACAAGGCATACAAAATAAATACCAACTCTCATGAAATTTCTCCCCTTATCACCCTCAAAGTGCATAACAAAGTACTGGCACATGTAGCCCATTCTACATGCTTATCCCTCTTCTTTCTAGGGAAGAGACTTTGCACCTAGGGAATAGGCCCAACTAACCCCTCCACTTGAAGGCCACTTCTTCCCTCCTAAGGGTGAGTGATGTCCTTCCACACCCATAACATCATACTCTCAAAATCAAAATGAAAATAAGGCAATAGAAATTCATCCACACCCAACAATACAATAGGGATAATGAACAACACACATGCATCTGTAGCAAAATTTACACATCTTTTATTTAGAAAAACAACACAACACATCATTTTTGAAATATGGCAAAAGCTCCAACCTTTCTCCAAGCTATGGTAATTGATCTGATTTGAGAAGAGCCCTCTATCCTTCCTTAATCCAATCTCCAAAACCAAAAATCTCTAAAACTAGAGAGTGGGTGAATGACAACTCTATTTTCCAATTTACCTCTAAAAGAGAAACAGTCCTAATTTTTCTCCATCATGAAAGAGTACAAACACTTTATCTCAACCTAAGTTTCCCTATTTGGTTGGAATTATTAACTCACTGAAGATAAGGTGGGAATTTTGGTAAGTCTTCTTCCATTTTCGCAATATTCAAGAAATGAGATTTTAAAAGTGTTAGAAAAGATATTTAAATCCAGTAAAGCCAAAATTAAAGCCCTAACATATAGTACTAACATGTAGGTAGCTTAATTTCACTAAAAGAACACCCTAAGACTCAAATAAAGCCCTATAAAGTCACCCTAAACTTGAGATCCGAAATTTAATTAAATTAAAGCCTTCATAAGATATTTTTTATGCAAGGGGACAAAAAAAATTAAACATTTCTAACTTGTTAGGAATAAGGTTAGGTGTCTTTTGCCAATGTATCAACCTAACTTTTCATTTTTAGACATAATAACACAAGTGTCAAGTGACACTATAAATATACATTTAACATTATGAGTGGAAAATCAATTTTCACAAAAAAGAATATAATCTAAAACATCCATTCACAAAGTAAAATACTTAACAACAAGGTTAAGATCTCTTCATTAGATCTAACCTTGGCAATCTCAATTAATACAAAGGTATAGTCTTGGTTCTTCATTTTACCATAGATATTTCCTGCACACTCAAACCACATATTCGTAGTACAAGATAAATAAAACATATGCATATATAAATCCTTAATCAATTCTATTTTCATAATTGAATCAAAATATAAGACATTTCTCAATTGAATAACATTTTTCCATTTCTAAACCATTGTGTACATATAATACTACCATTATCGACCTAAACATGATATAACTCTATTGTAGCATTTCATGATTTTCATATATATATATATATATATATATATATATATATATATATATATAATCCATCTAACATTTATATTCAAACATAATTTCCTATTCATTAATAAAATAAACAACCAAGTACATGAATGTAACTAAACATCAAGCCTCATAAATAATTTCTAACATCATAAATAATTACCATAAAATAAAGTGCCCCATAGTATCAAATAGTTTGAGTAATAGTCCAAAATAGTCCAACATATAACAAGGTCTCAAAATATAAGGTATTTGCAATGCAAAATATAAAGTATCTAAAATGTAAATAAGCTGCTATTATATGCTATGATGGGCCAAGGTGAGGCCTCACAAAGAAGGAGAAGGGGATGGGGTGGTGGCCTCTATCCACCATATATATATATATATATATATATATATATATATATATATATATATATATATATATATATATATAACATAAAGCTCCCCCTTCCTTATAGAATTTGCACAAATGGAAAATTGCAGTATTAAAACAAAAGTATGAAATCTATTGTATACATACATATAAAATGATTAGGTAATTTTATATAATACATAATTATTTAAAAATCAATATTCATAGAAGATATGATACAAGAATTACGAATAATCAATCAAATTTTTACAACCCAAATCTTGATTCCTTCTCCAAACCCTACCTGAGAACACAATTTTGTCAATTGATTCTATCTACGAATTATCAAATTAAACAGTCAAATTTATAAACAAATCGAATTTCTCTTCTAAACCCACATCTCGATTTTAACAAATCAAAATACAAAATTTCTAAATTCATGAAATGAAGGTTTCTATTTTAACATTTATTTATAGATGATTTAGAAATAAATAAAATAGAATAACAACATGATTTTAGATTCTCAATTCATAAACAAAGGTTTCTCAAACAAGAATGATAAAATCACATAAAAGGGTTTCCACCCCATTGAAATTTGGAAATAGATTCACAAACACAGAGAAGAATAGAAATCAAAGAATAAGCAACTACTGTACTATCCTACAAGATCCTACCTAGATCTAATGCTAAAACAATGAATGCACAAATCATGCAAAAAATTTCCTTCTCTTTTGTAAGCCCTCTTCTTAGAAATTGGCTCCTCCAAACCTGTCTATGGAGAAATGAGCTCTAATTTACTAATAAAGAGCTTTTCCCTAAATTAGGGCTTCAATTGTGCAATCAAGTAGAAAACCCTTTATCTTTTATTTTATTATTTTAATTTTATGCACAAGCTTTATGCAATTTAATTAAAATAAAGTTTATTAAATTAATGTTTTCTCTCTCTTTCTCTCTCTCTCTCTCTCTCTCATATTAAATCATGAGATGTTTTTAATAGAATATTTATTTATTGATTTAACTAATAATATTATTTAGTTTTTATTATTAAAATAAAACTTCTAAATACATTATTATTAAGTTAAATAAATATAAAACACCAAAATTAGAACTTTAATGAAATCTTTAAATTTAATTCCTATATTTAATTAATTTCTCAATTAATTAAATTAAATTAAATATTGAATTTTCTTTATAAAATTTTCATTAAATCAAATCATTATATGATCTTTTAATTTGGTTTAATTATATCTGAAAATTACAACAAACCGACAAAACCCAAATATGAAAACTCAATTGAAAGTCAAAGAACATAATCAAACTTCAGTGTCAAAATCGTGAATTCACGTCACTTGACAAATTCAGATGGGTAATCAACTCAAATGCTTGTCCTAGTTTCTAGAAAAAATGGCTTAATGTTAGGATTTGGATTCATGAATTATCTCCCCACTTATACCATTGAGATACTATGATAGGGTACACTTATCCTAGCAATTCAGGGAAGTTGATACCTAGTACCTGTAATCTGTGTAAAATCTATGCATGTACATGTAGACACCCCAAAATTGGCAAAAGACTTAAAACAAAACAAATCTCAATCTAACAACACAAATTGAGAGGAAAACAAAAAACTTTCAAATCAAGGATTACATCAGGTCATTAATCAATCAAATCATCTACCAAATCAATAAGACCTAAATCAACTTAAAAAATAAGGAGAAAAAAAATTCAAAATCATAAAAATGAAATTCAAATAGGGAAGAGAAAAAAGAAAAAATATTGAAAATAAATAGAACATTTATTAAATCAATAAAGTCATTTATCCTCACAAAAGTGAAAATCCGCCTTTTACATTTAAAAGAATTGGAAAAATCCTCATTTATCCTCAAAATTAAGTCTGTTGGTCTCTTCCTCCTAGTCCCTTATGAGATATTTTAAAGTTTCACCTCCACCCTCTAATCAAAGGTAAAATCATGATTCTTACCCCAACCCCTTCTGAAATCCTATAATTAGGAGGGAAATTCAAGAGCTAAAGGACCCAGATTTTAGTCATCTACACTATAAGCACATTTAGAGTTATCATCTCTTAGCATTGTCATTATAGCAAGTTGATGTCCTTTTGATAGCATTTTAGCTTTCTCTTCATTCTTTTGAGTACCATTTTAGCACATGTTTAGCTCATTGCATATTCATTTTTTAGCATTATAGAGTTGTTACTCACATATAATCTATATTTAGTCATAGATCTTGCATGCATCCTTGTAGATCTGCATTTTAAACATACTCCCATTCTAGAACTATTACTGAGATGCTAGTTTGAGAGCATTCTTAGGACTTGTAATTAAGAAAATGTGGGATGTTCGTAGAGTTTCCATTTTGACAATGCTTTCTTGGGGTTTAGTTTAGTTCATTGTCATTTTATCTGCACTCTACATTAAAGTCTCAAGAATATATGAATCAATTGTGTACAATACATACATGTATATTCTAAACTAAACAAGCAATGGTGGGGAGTGTTACATTATGTAGATCCCAACTTGCAGATGACTTTGACTCCCTCCCTCAACCACATCAAGAACATTGATCATAAATTAAAACATACACATACACCATACACATGCAAGTAGGGGGTAAGCATCTATTAAACTACATATAAGTCATTCATCTAAGTAACATCATGCAATAACTAAAATCGATGTATGAACATACATATATCATCATGGAAGTAGTCATGAACATATAAAATAACTAAGTAATTCAACACATATATAAATTGAGTATGAAATACATCTAATCAAACATGGTAACCAAGTACTACTAATCTAAAAATATCATCATAAAGCTAGCCTAGAAAATTTGACAATATAACAAGAAAAGTAAAATGGAGTAGGCATTACATGGATGGTGAAATATAGACCATAAAATTGGTCTTTTTTTCCATACTAGCTTTGTCCACACTTGTTACTTAGGAGAAATCCATTGATAGGGTGCTAACATAAAAATTTGGTAGATTTATCTCGCTTTTTTGTGGATTATAATGTAGCTATGGGGGTAAAACAACCATGAACTCCATCATTTTTATATTTGGGTTCTATTTTTAAAATATCCTATTCGATATAGGTTCTTCATAATGAGCCACATCAAGTACATCCTTCTTGAATGCTTTATTATTTTTACTTTTCATTTTTTTTGTTTCTTCAAAATTTGTTACAAAATTATTCAATTCAAAATTCTGGGTTTGTTGACACAATATGATGTTCAAAAGGAGAAAGAGCACTTGTAATATTGTACTTGTCTCCACCAATGCCTGAGGGGTTAATATCTGTAAGTTTTGTTGTCTATTAGTGTAAGGTAGAGTCACTTGATCATCACTATGACTAAGTTACTCTATATAGGTCAAGTCATGTAAAGAATTGTAAATAATCATGTATAAGCCAAGCTCTATAGCATCCAAGTGAGCATTTGGCTGCCAAGTACTTTTAGTACAAGATAAGTATAGTGAATGCTGAGAAGACAATGCACATAGATGTCGAGTCATACAGAAGGAGCCCAATCAGTTAAGGCCAAGAAACAATAGGAAGAATAGTTATGACCAAGCATCGAAGATAGTATGTGCCAAGTAACATAGAGAGAAAATAATTATCTAGAATGGTACAAACTTTGATGTAAACTATTTTGACCTGACATGTTCATGACACTTCATGATTGTAGAGTTTGTTACGATGGTTGTTACACATTTTGACATAGATCACCAATCCTTATGAGGAATGAAATATCTATCAGATGAAGAGGAAAAAGGGAAATGTCTAGAAGCATCTAAAGATGTCTTTAAAAAGGAGGATCCAAACTCTATTTTCATAAATAGAGAGGATGATAAGGAAAACCATGTGAAGGAAGTGAAGTATTATATGAAAGAGTTAATGTTTGGATGTTGCATACAAAATCTGTGAAACAAATAGAGTTAGTGACCTAATGAAGAAGTGAAGAAGAAAATAAAGACATATTAGATTAGAGATTAGATAAGAGATTGGAAGGAGGAGATCTATAATCAACAATTGTAAGTTTTGAATGAAGAATTATGTATTGAATTGGTTTGGAAAAATTAAATTAGGGAAAATCTCTTAGGAAACATCTCTTGACATAGTGGTTTTAAAAAATCTTTTTAAATCTTTTAATAGAGTCATTACTTCATTGTAAATATTAAATCCTTTAATCAAGGTACACCTAACAGTCTTATATAGATTTTAATAGAGCAGACTCCTCACATGGTAGACCATCATAAGTGATCAAATTTATAGTCCTAACAAACTAACTTTGTTACTGCCATAGTGAAGATTCATGGGTGTCATCCCCATCCTAGCTTTACCTTTACCTTTGAGGGCTTTTGTCCTATCAAAATCTTTTGTGTTATGTGTTTACATTGTTACAAGCTAGAGTTTTCGTTGCACCAAATGATCAACTTGTTAATACCTGATACAACCAATAGATTTATATGACATAGGAGTTGGTTAAACCATGTCATGAATCCTGAAGGGGAAGGCTAGTGATTAGTACAAAATTTTTCCCATCAGCATTATCTAAGGAGATTCAGACCTATGACCAAGCTCTAATACCACTTGTTACAAGCTAGAGTTGCCATTGCACCAAAAGATCAATATGTTAATACCCGATACAACCACTAGAATTATACAAAATAGGAGGTGGTTAAACCATGTCATGAATCCCAAAGGAGAAGGCTGGTGGTTAGTCAAACATACATTTCATGGATATGATGCATAGTTAGATTTATTTCAACATTTGATATTTCAATTTATGTTATGCATAAACTAGATATTAGATGTTTAAGGCATTGAATACAATCAAGTTGTTTTGAAAGATAAAAGTTTCATAGATCTTGATTCAACCCCCTACCCCTTTGAGTATCTTGTTTCCCAATAAGACTTCCAACAATTGGTATCAGAGCATAGTTCTTTTGAAATAAGTTTAGCAACTTAAGACTTTAGATCTTGGAGATGGAGTGTTATGAATTGGGAAAGATCATTGAGAATGAAATGATTGGCATCCAACTCATACTATAAAAAATTGAAGCAACAAGGGAGGAACTAAGGAAATCCCTAAGAAAGAGAGAATATATGGCCATTCAACAAAATGAAACATGTTATGAAGAAATTGATACACACAAGTTGCTTGATAATAGAAATTTCAATGAAAGTAATATAGCCATTTTAAATCTATTGAAGAAGAATAATATTCTAAATGAAGAAGTCCTATAAATATAGTCAGTAAGGCTATGTGAACTAATCGAAAAAAAGAAGAAAGTTGAAGAAGACAGAGTTTTGGCTGAAGAAGGTAAAAGATAAATGACTATAAAACTTGAAGTGAGGTCACTTGATGTACAAAAGCTTACAAATACTTAGCTAGACGTGATGAATAACCCAATGTTTATAAATCAAGAATTAAATAGACAAGACACAAAGATAGATAATATTAGATCATAGAGTGACCTACTAAGGAATGAGTTAAGATCTGAGAAAGAACTTGTGGAAATGATGGACAAGCCTAGTGAAGCAATAAGATATTTTAAAGAACTTGTTGGTCTGAATTTTTGAATGATAAAATTCCACTGTCACGAAATAGAAAATTTAGATTGTCTCCATTAATGGTGATTAGGGTTCCTAGATAAAATCATATTTTTGTTAGCCTCTAAAATTTTTGTTAAAACCCTGTCTCCCATTCCTTTTAAATTTTCCCTGGCACAAAAATTTTAAAAATAGGAGGATAAGCGAATATTCTTTTCCCACCCATGTTGAGTTCATTGTTCAATCCTTATGAAAGGAGTTTTACCCCACCGTCGAATCCTTTTGAATCTATGATCATTGTTAACTCACTATGAAAAAATGCTCGATTGTTACATATAGTGAGTTAACGAGCTTGATGATATGTGTCTATGATATTGAAAAGAGAAATTAGGCGTGGAGAATTGTGTTAACATGAGGTAAATTTTGGCACGTGTTGTGTCCCAGGCTTGTTAGTTTTAAGAATAAATGCACGTGAAGAAAATTGTGAATGATGTCACCGGTGTCCAATTTTTTTGACAATTCGCTAAGTTGCTATTAGAAAAATCCATGCGACTTGCCGGTGGTGACATAGAAAATGCCTATATTTTGGCAAAAGGGCAGTGTTCTCCTAAAAGTTTGATATGACCGCGAAAGTTCGCACGCAGCATTATAAATGTGCACAACCACCTCCTCTAACACCAGCATTAATTGAAAGGATTTTCAATCAATATGTTTTTTGTTTTTTGTTGCTGGAATTGAGAATCCATCAAAGGTCACTATATCGCTAGCCGAAATAAAACACCACTTTCCTAGTACTGACATAGTGAGGGCCCGATCATTGCAAAACATGACATTTCTATTATAACTACAAATATTCTTGAGGATCCTGAAGAAAATCTTATGCAAATTTTTCTTTTACTTCTATGTAAGTGGAGCTTTATTTCCTGGTGTCTATCTACTGGGAGGTCGCTAGCCAGATATTTAGTGTTTTTGCTAGTAGCAGTGTGGCAACCCACCTAAAAGTCACAAACGTGGCAAGGCCAAGAACATGTGATGTCATTAACAGATAAAAAGGGAGTACATGTGTGTGCCAACGTGTTCATCCATCTTAGCGACATAAGTGTATGGACCCACTCCCCATGTACGAAGCACACAAAGAATTCTAATCGTTAGATCAATCCAGGATCAAAGGCCATTATTAATTCACTATGGAAAATTATTTGAAAGTTAGTCATAGCAAGTTAGCGAGCGATGGCCCACCACTATTGTAGTACATTTTTGTCCACAAGATCAAGTATTGATCGATAGTGCTCGTTAACTCGCTATGAAGAGATGTGTAATGAATACGTATAGTGAGTTAACAAGCAAGGGATCCACCATTGTGTTCTTAAAAGTTGCTTTGAATATCTACTGTATGATCAAAGCAAGATCAGTGGTTATCATTAGCTTGCTATAGAAAGGTGCTCGAAAGATAAGTATAGCAAGTTAGCAAGTCGATGACACATGTCCTTGGTCATCCGTGGGCCCAGTTTGAAATGCCAGCTTTGAAGGAAAGATACAGATGGAGGTAGTTCATTGGTTTGACTGCCAGCGTGTTAAAAGGAACATTGAGTCAACCTAGTTTCCATTCCTGGATCGTAGGATTTTTTAAGAATCAATGGCGCAAATTTAAAAAAAAAGTGTATGCAACTCTATTTTCCTGTTATGCACATTTATGATGAATGAAAGCTTCACGTGTGAAAAAATAGAGTATAATACAGATGATTTTCATTCGTTCCAGTCCCACGCCAACAAAGATTTCATGTTTTTTGAACATAAGAACTTGTCGATCACATTGTGCTAAGCTTGGTAAAGACGTGAAGCAATCCCACATCTGTTCGAGAGCAACTACAAAATTTCAAAGAAGGATAATTCTAGCGAATTAAGTAAGTACTCACACATAACCTCTGTGACATTTCAATTCCCATTATTACAATCAAGATGCCTCCTAAGAAAGCATTTTTTGGGCAAGTTAACTATATGGACAAGAATGTCCATGATGATTTGTTAGAATTACTCCCAGGATCCACTATAGAGCCTACATAGGTTAAAAGGTTAATTTCATTAAACCCTAGGCTTAAAGTTGCTGATGGCTTATATGACAAGGGGAACTGGGTTAGGGATGTAGTAACTACTCAAACTGGCCTTGTTTTGTTGAAGAAGTGGTTTTCAAAATGGAAGTTGTTTGCCCCTCATGCTAATATCTAGAATTTTGATTTGGGAAAGCTAGTAGTTCTGAGTGTTTTCATGGATTATGATTTGCTAGAAGACATTGCCAAAAATTATGATCAAGCCATTAGGGTTGTGAGAAGAAATGATGGTGTGCCTCTAGTCTCAATTAGCCCTGAAGAAATTAGAGAAGTTTTTCACTTAGAACCATTATCAGATTACCATGTGCTAATCAATTTGCTAGAATTAGAAAAAGAATACAAAGCAAAGAGAGATGTAATTAGGGGAGGTGCACTGAGGGCACACATTAGTACTATAGGAACTTTACTAGTAATTACTGCAACCTCTAGAGAACCTTTTAAGAAGAGTCTTTTCACTTCTCGGGCTGTAGAGATATACAGGACCTTGTGTCATGTTTTTGGTGAGGATGAGTAGGATTTGATGCCCATTGGCCTTATGTATATGTTGGTTCAAATTGCTTCTTTTGGTGTAGATGTTATCTTTAATTTTGCCTCCTTTTTAGCTGAAGAAATTCACATTGGTTTGGTTGGAGTTGCAAGAGGCAAAATGGAGAAAACTTTTGGCCACTACTCTCTATTGATGCATATGTTCTTGTTTAAGGGGGTGGCATTTTTCAATAACGAAATGGAATTGAACAAAGAGGAAAATGGGGAAACACTGCTAGTCTAGTTGTGGAGTACAGATATGACCTAGGATGCAAATAATGCTAGTTTTGTCAGATTTGATAGATATTTTGCTTCTAAATTGAGATGTCTCATATTGAGTGACAATCCCAAAATCCATAAGGTACTGATGAGTCTCATTAGGCCTATGGATAGCCCCCATAATTTGAAAGTTTCACATAATTGGGGAGATGTTATTCCTTACCCCATTTCTACTGTTTTCAAAATCTATGGTTTTAAAGGGAGTCCTCATGTCTTGCCTTACCAAGTACCTCTAAAAGGTAGGAATGGCAGAAGTTTTGTAGCAATTAGGAGGAATAGAAGAAATGTTTTTGTCGAAAAGGAAATTGGGGTCAATTTTCCTGACCTACATAGTGGCCCATCAGTTCATAATTACAAAAGGGGGTTGGCTCTTTTTGTATAAATTTTTGGATTAGTATATGATGGCTGTCTCCCATCCCCATTTTTGTGATTCTGAGGGGTTTTTAATTAGACTTTGAGGCATAGGATTAAGCTAGGACCGGTCAAACATGATTCATATTATCCAGAGGACATTATAAGAAATGAATTCTCATTATAGGAACAAGAAACTAAAAAATAAAAATGGAGAGTTTACTCCTGGGTCCTAGAATTCATACATTGTTTTGATCAGAATTATAGTCCTTTAGATAGTGCTAATATAGAGGCTGACAGAATAAATAAACTCATGAGTAACTTCCCTACAATAATGGAAGCCATGAATGAGAAGAAACAATTGTTATTTGATTCTCATCCTGATAAGGCCAGAGATGTCATGAGGAGGTTGGTTTTCACTCCTAATATAGGAGCTAGTCAAATAATTGTACAAAGGAAGCTCCTGGTTACACTATAATTCAAAATAAAAGGGCTCCTATAGATAAGGGCAAACAAATAATGGGATCCACCTATACAACCCTAGAGGAGAGACCTGATGAGCCTAGCCCCAAGAGGTAGAAGGTAATAAGAGAAGAGAGGCCTCAAGTTGAGGAACATTCACCCACTCAATCTCCTTTAAGGATTGGAGAAGAACAACTCACAGGTGAGCAAGTTGAGGAGATGGGATCATAGGGAGGTATTTTTATTACTCAAGTAGAATTGGATGAAGGTAACCCTCCAGAGCCTCCTCTACTGAGTCTAGACCTAACAATAGCTGAATATATAGGAAGGGAATTGGACCCTATATTAGAATAGGCAAGTCATCAATTTTTGGCTGATGACTGTTTTGTGAAATCTAGGGCTTTTTAGCAGTTTTCCTAGAGATAAAACATGAATATGTTTGAGGAAAAGTGCAAAAATTTGAAAATAGAGAATTCATACATGGATGAAGCCTCCATCCAAAAAAAAATAAAGGAGCAAATGATGCAAAAATTCTAGAACATTACCCCTAAAGAGGGAAGGCAAATGGTAAAGACTTCTAACATACTATTGTTGCCTAATTGGGATATTGCAAAAGCATTAATTTTTAATTCTGTTTCAAATAGATTGGAGTTACAAGACCCAAATAAAAAGGACTTCCAAGGCATCACATTTATTGAAGATCAAGCTGTATTGGTCACTTGGTCATTGAAGAGAGGATCTAGAGCCACATCATCACAACTAGATGAGTTTGGATTAATGGGGAATATACTTGTGAGAAGGGTTGGTGACACCTCCCATGTATAGTCAACATACTGGAATGTGGATTCTTCCAAGTTTCTTTTGGCCACTGCTAGGAAGGAGGAACAAGCCCTATTTGAATTATAGAGCAAGTATGAGATAGTGGTGGATGCTTATAATAAAGAGGTGAAAAAAAGAATTGAGCTTGAAAACAAGCCATTGGGCGAATCCATCAGGCCTAGAGTAACATACCCTCGCCCCCAGTTGAACCCTTCAAATCCACCCCCCTTATAGAAATACCAGATACACCCCAAAGGCCACAGTATTACACTGTTGACGATTTTGAAGAAGAAAAAGGTAAACTATGGGCCTTACATATTAAATTGGAATCCAAATATGAAGATAAACTAAGAAAAGCTCTCACATATTTGGGGGATAAAGTTGAATGGCCGCTAATTTATGATTAGTTGGCCAGGGTGATCAATTTTTGGGAGGATTTGAAAACCAATGATGAGGCTCTAAAGCCTATTGTGAATAAATGGGTAAGAAGGGAGAAAGCAATAAAATTTTTATTTTTCTCTATTATAGATGATTCTTTTGATCAAACTGAAAAAAAAATTGATATTATTTTTGATCTTGCTGATTTTGGCAATAAAAGAATTCATTTACCAAAAGTAAATGTAGATTACTTGAACAAGTACAAGAGCTAGAAATTTAGTTTGTTTCCTCATGCCCTAGATAAAGGAAATAATTTGAAAAGCAAAGAGAAATGGGAAAAAGAACTTGATGATTTTTTTTTTTAAGGATGAATCAAGTCATAAATGAAATAGGGCATGCATGGTGGGCTACCACAATAGAAGAAATGGTGAAGGCCCAAATATTCTTTGATTCTTTAAAACAAGAATTTGTTGCCATTAATAATGAAGCTGAATATGTGTTGAAAAGATAGAGGGATATTTTATAGTTCAATTGGCCAGATGACACATTATTTGACAAGTGGATGGAAGACATGGCTCCTCGTGAATAGTTTGATGAAGATGAAAGTGATAGTGATGAGGTACAAGGTGAGGAGATCCAAATCATTGACCCTGTCACTACTCAGACCCAACTAGAAGAAAAAGACATGGATAATCTGTTACCTTCAATTGCAGACCTAGGACCACAGGATGTCGATACAATTAAAGAAGGGGAAAAGGTAGAAGTTACTCCCATAATACAAGATAAAGACGGTGAAAGCCCACAGGTGGAGGTTGACGTGCCATCATCAGAACACACTTCATCATTGGTTAATTTGGTTGTTGCATACAAGGAAGGATCAGAATAGCAACCAACTTAGTGACATTAAAGCATGTGATAAAAGCTGACCCACCAAAAGGAATGTTTTGATTTGGACATCTTTTATTACCAACATTTTTGTCATTTTGTGATATATGTATATAAAATTTTCCCTATAAAAGACACCTGTATATCACATTTTCCCTTTGCTTGTTGCAACTCACACCTATATAAGTGAGTTTTCAAGGCAATGTGAGAGTCTGAATTCTATTTTCTAAGTGATACTTAGTATATTTTTGGTCCATTGTTTTGAGCAAATTGGTGGTGTATTTTCTCTATCAAATTTTGAGAATACATGAATATAGAATGATCTGTGTTTCTTTCTGAAGGTCATTATGAGTTTACTATTAATTGTATACAATTTTCAAGGAAAATGAATACAAATGATGAACTATCCCCATATCGGTTCTTTCTGAACTTTGTCTCCTTTTGATTACTTGGTTATCTTGATGTTGTATAGGTAAAGGCTTGTGCAATTGAATGAAATCCAGTTAGGTTGTATATCTGTTTATCACCACTGTTAATTCAATGGATTAAGTAAAAGCTCTGATGAATATGATAAGATTGCTGTAGTAGGGGAAATGATTTTGAATGATGAGTTCTGATAAGAATTGCTGATGAAATTTTTTGTAAGGCAACAAATTAGATCTAAGAATTTTCTGTAGACTCTGAACCCCAATGGATTAGGCACTGATCAAAATTTGATCTAGTTGTAAGAGAAATGTGTCACAAATGGTTGTCAAAAATGTAGAATTAAATCAACTTTACTTTTATTTCCTATAGATCTTAAAAGTTGGCCAATGCTTGTTTGCATGGAATGTTTTAGCTTCAGTTAGCCACTATTGCTGAGAACACCTATAGATCTATAGAAGAATTTTTGGCCATATCTATTATATGGGGTGTGTTTATCAAGTTATCAAGAATTGTGTATGCATTTGAGGATTTGAGATGAGAATCAGAATGAAATTAAAAATAATCCTCATACATTTTTCTCAATTTTGAATCATCCTTGGGTATACCCACCCTGGTTTTGCAGAGCCAGAAGAGTAGAAAAGCACCCTTGGTTTTGTTGAAGTTGGGCCCAAATGGTTTTGCACATACAATTGCTAATAAGAATTGGCTAGTCTTTAGATTGTGTGAGTATTATCATCTTCGTATTAAGCATTTTGTTGCTTAGTAGTTTTAAAACACCAATAGAACTAATGAGATCACCTAGGTCAACTAGTAGCATTTCTAGATTAGGACTTATAAAACAACATTTATCTACTGAGAAAGGAGAATCATCCAAGAGTGAAGAGCTAAGGAATGCAAAATCAAATGAAAAGCCTACATGCTGTCATTGAGGTAAACTTGGACATACTAGAAATATTTGCAAAGGAAAGAATGATATGCAAAACCCTAAACCTAAGTTTGTTGGTTATTGTTTTTATTGCAAGAAGAAAGGACACCAATTACATGAGTGTAGATAAAAGATGAACAATACACCTCCTACACCTATATTTTAGGGATATTGTTACAATTGTCAAAAGTTTGGACATAGAGCATATGAATGTAGATCACATGAAAAATCTAACTAGAAAACCAGAAGATAGATGAATGCACCTATGAAAGTTTTTTCTAACTATCAAAAGGTTGGACATGTGAGTGATAACTATAGGACCCAAGTACCAGTATCAAACAGTGAACACATCAAAGGTAAAGGAAAAATGGATGTTGAACAAATAAAGAGATGAATCAAATCTAGAAGAAAAAGGTGGAAGCTGGAAGCAGTGGAACAGATGAAGTCAGGATCACCTTATCCAATGGAGAAGGTGATCATACCTCATCAAACTAATAACAAATGTATGTAAGGAATTGTATACTTAATGACTTATCTTACATCAATTCCTAACATAAATGTGCAAAATTTCATATTTGCATGAGAAAATATGCATTAGAATATATTAATGAAGAAGATAGGATAATAGAACCATTTACACTTGGGGTACTGAGCATCACTAAAAACTATCTATATTGACCGAGTCATTCAATATGGACTAAGTACTTTTAATGACTAAATTGAGTATAGGCTGAGATAGATGGAATCAGCCGAGCTTTATAGTCAAGACTAAGTTCAAAAGGTTAATGATGACCAAGACAACTAGGTTTCAACTAATAGAGGACAAAAAATTTATTGTGACTCTAACTTGAATGAATGGAGCTCTATATCAAAACTTTTAAGATATTTTACACACATTGCATTTTCATTTCAAGAGCACAAAGTGATTTGAGCAATTTGTGAAATATTTTTGAAGGTGATTGAAAGCAAATTAGAAGTGGAAGAGTGATCGAGTATTGATCTTAAAGTTGTGCAAAATGTATTAGAAAGAAAAATTTCAATACCTTAACATGCAAGAATGACATCGTCATCATCAGTAGTGATGAATCAAGGAGAAGGTGTAAGAAATATTCAATTGGTGAAGAGTGTCACTTTTAATGGGAACATGAAAAACCTTCTACAAGGTAGATTAGTGAGTATATACCACATTTGGAAGAGAATTTTGAGAATTTTCTAGATGCACATTTTGAAGAATTCAAATTGAAGATGGGAAAGAGACTACAGATAATGATGTCATTAGTTATGAAGCATTATAATAATTCATGCTTTCTAATTGATACTAGTAACAAATTTGTTTAGATAGTTAAGCTGAGGATATGCTATCTTAAACCTTTTGGCTATGAATTGACATTGATAACATGAGTGCAACCATTACTACTCCACTTAATGAAGAAGTAGATAGAAAGGCCAAGCCCTTTGGAAAATATGAAGAAGCAAAAGCTAGAATAGTTGTAGACATCAAGATTTCCTCTACTAATAAGAAAAGAAAGAAAATTATTGAAGACCTAGAAGGATATCTCAGCACACAAATAAAAAACAAAGAACTATTAATGTTGACACAAGGTCTTGGAGAGGATAAATAAAATTACAATGATGCAAAGGAAGAGGAATAAAGTGTAGAGAAATAGAGTAAATCGCTAGCACTCATCACCCCACTAGTGAATAAGGCCAAAATAGTTAATCGTAAGGTGAGGAGGGTTACAAAGAAGGTAACATATCATCCCCTCTCTCCTTCTACACCACAAAGGCCAAGGACTGGGGAACAAAAATAACTAGTGTCGAGCCACTATTAAAGAAATGATTGGTAAAGATGAAAAAACCAAGTGACACAAGTACAATAAAGAGAAAAAGGTGAGCCACTATTGACCAACCAGAGAGAAGAAGGTTAGTGAAGAAGAGAGATGCAAAAGAAGAAGATGTAGAGAGGACCAAATTTGATGAACCTAGTCACCACTGAGTCATTGTGCCTACAAAGCTTAGAACTATTGATGAGGTATGTACAAACATTAGAAACTTTGTAGGACTATCAGGTTTTAGATATGTAAAGTATGAGACATTGAGTAATGATGAAAAATATAAGGTAGAGCTAGGAATGTTGGAAATGATGGCTAACAATAAGCTAGCATCTATAGAATTTGAAAGTAAGATTCCAAATTATTTGTATGGTAGACTTTATGGGAAGTGACAACAAGTAACAAAAGTTGAGAGGCAAATAAGAGAATACACATTAACAAAAATTATACCCGAGTGGAAAAATGAACCGATTTGTTTCTAAATTTAGAACACTTATTCTTTTACAAAATAAAATTGAGGCAGTTGTACAACAAAAAGAATTGTTTTGGAAGAGCATTTTTGGACTAATAGTAGGAGAAGATAAATAGGAGACAGAAATGGACATAGTGACCATTGAAGATGATCAAATTGATGAATAAGGTTTAGGTGTGTTGAGTACACAAGGTAGCATATCTCATATTCATGCCAACACACTTGACACTCCTGTATTACAAAAAATAAAGGAATATACTAAGGAAGGAGAAATACTAGTCCAAATTGTTGATTTTAATGAAAAAATTAATTAGGTGGAGCAAAACATATAATAGGTTTCTCAAATCAAAATATTGATAATAGACACCAAGGTGTTAGTAAAGGAGAAGTAAGAACTAAAAGGAATTAGAAAAGAAAAAAAATGTATATTCATCTACTATAGGTCAACTAGGAAAACAAGGAGACTATAGAACAAGAAGAAGAAAAAAAAAAAGTGAATGTAATTTTGAGTAGAACCACTTCAAAGAAAGGAAAAAGAAAAAAGAATAAGGATAGTTCTCTTGCTAATAATTCTTTAGACTAAGGCAAAAATAGGTTTCAAGGGGACCCAAAACCCCTTACAACTAGAAGAAATGATAAAATGATAAAAGTACCCTAGATTTTGCAAGGACCTAGAACCTAAGGTTTAAAAACACAACAAAAAACTAGGTTTTACAAGGACCTAGAACCTACAAATAAATGATTAGTGTTGACATTTAGTCAAGTTTGTTATTAGAAACAACACTTATTTGGATTGTGTATGGCTACTGAGCTCATTGAACAGTCTACATCATTTTCCATGTAATTCAATAGCGACCAAGTACTACCATTCCTATTGAGCATTTCAGTGGTTACGAAGTGAATTCAATTAGTGTGAAGTCTAGCAGTTCAACTTGAGCACTCCAATGGTTACCAAGCTTTGTAGTTTCTATCAAGTTTACAATTCATGGAATATAAAGCTAGTGTTAACTGAGCAGTATGATGATTAGTGTTTACCAAGTGATTCAATTTATGACAAGTGACACAGTATTTATTGAGTCACTAGTGTAGACCAAGTTTGAGACTACTCTAATGTGATTAGTGTGGACTATGCTTCTACTTGTACCAAATGCGTGACAATGCTGAGTAATGATAGTGGATGCCAAGTATTAGAACTTCACCAAGTTAGTCTTCACAACCTAAGTATCTACATATGGGCCAGCTTTGTAATATTGGTGTTAACTTGTATATTAGCTGACTTTGTAATTTTGTAAATTGGATTGGTATATATATAAATATATGTATATATATATATATATACATATATAAATATATGTATATATATATATATATATATACATATATATATATATGTATATATATATATACATATAAATAAATAAATAAATAAATAAATAAATAAATAAATAAATAAATAAATTTAAAAAAAAATATATATATATATATATATATATATATATATATATATATATATATATATATATATATATATATATAGATATATATATATATATATATATATGTGTAATGTATTGTATCATATCCAATGTGTGTGAATATCCAAGATAATGAGCATGCAAGAATGTGAATGTAATTAAGAAACAGATAAAGTATATATTGAAGGCTGTATTAGAAAAGGAGTAGCAGAGACATATCCATCACAAAAGGTAATCAATACTTCAAATAATCTCTATCAGCAATTTAGTTGTAAGTCAGAGATCAACCATTTCATTCTAATAGGTGAATCAGTCTGAATCCTTTAAGGTAGACTTAATGGTCTTTCTTAAATCTCTTAATAGAGTGCATACTTCATTCTGTGTTTGTAAAACCTCTAACAAGGTGGACCTAGTAGTCCTAATTGCTCCTAATAGGGCAGATAATAAAAAATGATCAATGTAGGCCTTAAAAGGCCTACTTTATACTGCAGTATTGAAGTTTTTTGGGTATCATCTCCACCCTAGTTTTACTTTCTATTTGGAAGGTTTCTAGGTCACCAAATTATTGTGTTCAAGTGTTATGAATGTTTTATGTTTTCAATTTTTCATGCATACAATTAGATCAGTAGATGATAATTGGTATATTTCTATAAAGTGCTGAATTTGGTAAAGTTTTAGCAGTTACTGATTCACCCCTCCCCTCTTGGTAACCTAGCATAGTCTTGAATATTTCCAAAAAATGGTGTCAAAGCTTTGTGGTTCTTAGGAGAAATTTTAACAACTTGAGAAAAGAACAAGAATATGGAGATATTTAGACTTGGTAAGGCAATTGACAATGAAAATTTGGATCTAGAAATGGCCATTGCACAACTCAAGAAAGCTAAGGAGCAACTTTCCCAATCCCTAAAAAGAAGGAAAGAACTTGAAAATCAAATGAATGATCATCAGTACATTGAAGAAAGAATTGAAGACTTTTTCCCTTCAAGCAATTTAGATGAAGCAAATGATGCAATCAAAGAACTCTTAGAGAAGAATGATTCCCCGCAAGAAGTAAGAAAGCTCAAAAGAGAACAAGAAATTCTGTTAGTAAGGCTATATGAAATCTTGGAATAGAGGAAGAGAATGAAAGAAGAAGATGGAAGAAACAATGAGATCCAGAACCAATCCCTTCAACATGTAGATCTTATGGATCAAATCTCCAAATGAGGAAATCATGAGCCAAAGATAGATCAATGAAAGATTAAGAAATGATCTAATTTTGGAAAGAAAAATCAATAAAAGAATAAGAAATGAGCTAAGATCTAAAAAGAAAATAAGTGAAAGATTGAAAAATGACCTAAATATTAAAAAGAAAATCAATGAAAGAATGATGAAATCGTAAGTAGACATGAATCAATTAAATCAACTGAATGAGTAGAATCTCTATAGAAAAAAAGGGAAAGCAGGAATTGGATACAAAGAAGAAAGTGAATCCTTTGAATAAGGTGCTCAAAGGAATCAAAGACCTACTTGCAGTCATTGTGGTAAGATAGGTCATACATCAAACAAATGTTAGATTAATGGTAACGAAAAATTCAATGGTAAATGCTACAATTTCAATCAGGATGGTCACAGGGCTAATGAATACAAAGAGAAACCAAAAATTGAAGGCAAGTGTCACAAATGCAAGAAATAAGGTCACAGGGCATCAGATTGCAAAACTAAGTCATTCAATCCAATAGAGTAAATTGTAAAAGAAATATTTTGTTGGGACTAGAAAACTTGGTGTAGATGTCATTACTGTGGAGAATATGGACACATTGGTAAGAACTATGTTAAACATCACACAAGGAAGAGAGATACCACCATAAGATATTTTATTTGTACCGAACTTGGTCATCTAGGCAAAAATTGCATGAATACAAGTAGAGTTGAAGATGAAAAGAAAGCAAAAGAAGATAACATTTGAAAGTAGATGAGGTAGCAATGGGTTCCTAAATCTATAGAGGAAGCTAGTTCAAGTAATTATGGTCATGTTACTCAAGAAGTGGGTGATTCCACCATTTTCAACTAGGTTTCCAAAGGTGAAATAGAATTTCTTTATCATGATCATATTCAAACAATTTCAATTGAAAGGTGACAAAGATCCAAATCAATATTCAAGATAGAAAAGGATCACTAAGGAAGATCTATATCAGTTATCACCAAGCTACCTTCTCTATTAAGTAAGGTTAGGTCATAGACTCTACCGAGCAAGGTCAGAAGTAACAAGTCACACATGGTTACTAAGTCATGAAACCTTCACCAAGTAATCAATCAAATAGTGAATGATAGGCTATCGAGCATAATGTCAAGCATGATGTCAACCTAGCTATCTTTTTATTGAGCATTAAGGATGAAGTTTTAACAAAAAGTATGAAATCAAATTCCTTTTTTCACTGAGAAATCTAAGTGCCTTTACGAAGAAGAAAATTGTAGAGTGATCAAGTGACTTCAAGTGGAATTTATAGTAAAGTTTTAAAAAGTTTTCATAGCTTACCAAGTATCCATGAAATCAAGCAATAAAGTAAGGAAAGGGTCAAAAAACTTTGGTCAGAGGAGTAGAATGGAAAGCACCCGATTTCAAACTTGTGCTGGTAATTGCTGAAACCCTCAACCCAAATGGAGCACAATAAAAAATCCTACGTAAGATACTTCTCATTAACTACATCTAAACTCATTCCAAGTGTGCTATTCAAGAAATTGGAACCCTAGAAATTAATGATGCCCTAGGAGAATTTTGTGTTAATAGAGTTCTCAAACTCGAGCACAAACATTTGGAAGACAAAGGTTAAACCCACATTCCTCACATGCCAAGAGATTTTCAAATAAAATGGATCAGATACATTCTAATCTAGGTACATAATGGTTAGCTATGGCTTGAACAAGAAATTTTGATTACCTAGAAATTGATTCATCATATCACTAGCTTCCCCATGCTCACTAAAGCTAAAACCATCAAAACCCTAGCTCAGGCTAAGCCAAAAAAAGAAAACCCTAATCAAGTGAAATGGTAGACATATGAAGATCAACAACATAACTAATGTAGAACTAAAATTTGGCATACATGTGATATCTCATAAGATTTATACTTCTAGCCATCTCAACAATGTGTCATGTGAAGCTGTTGACTTGGTATACAAGGTTGTGAAGAACAACTTGTCATATGATCTTGCAAATTTGTTGTTGAAGTAGTTCAACATGAACATGGAAAGTATCAGGACTTCCAAAAACAACCCTTGAAAATTTGGTTCTCTATTGACTTGTTTTTTTTTTCTATGTTTAGAAATTCTTCCCTTCAAAAGGCATAGTAGTATAGAGAAAAGATGTACCTATACTATATTAGATTAATACGTATATTATAGAAATGGGATAAATTTTTGTTAGCATTATGGATAACTACTTTGAATTTTTAAAAGAGAAAATGAATAATAGATATAAAATACCTAAGAAATTGGTAGAAGATTACAAAGATGATGCTTGTTTAGTGATAGAATATACATTTAAGTAGTGAAACCTAGAGTTGTTTGGGTAAAACCTCTTCCCTATTAGATAAAAATTGATGAAACCAAAGACATTATTGAAGCCCTAGTGAATGAACCTATTGATCTAAAGGCACCATACTTTGGAACATATGATGTGGATAAGGCAAGGATAGAGCTTGAAATAAAACTTCTACAGGCGGTTAATAAATGAAAGAGGAGGATAGAAGAACTAAAATCAAGCACACCTCTAATGTTAATCGAGGGAAAATGAGAAGATATAGATGAAGAGGTAGAGGATGAGTTTGAAAAGGAAGAAGAACCCTTGAAGAAGAAAGGCAAGGTGATCATCACCAAGCCATCCACTACAGTTTTTACAAGGAGGTCTAGGCAGAAAGGAAGTGAAATTGTCTTTAGCAAAACTCCTTCCACCTTCCAAGAAAAATTGAAAAATTTGGAAGAAGGTGCAAGTATAAAAAACTTCAAATCCTTGAAGTATGAAAGAAAATCAGATGTAGAAAAGAAACAGGTTGAAGAACTAGTGTTAACCAAAATTGGAAAATGGAAGTATTCACCAGATCAGAGAGCCTCCCAAATCTCTAATTAATTATTAGAGAAAATAAAGCTAGGATTGGACTTTTCTATGCAAAAAAAAAAAGATTTCTATGCACAAACCCTAAGGTAGTTGTTACCTAGCATGACAAATGCTGAGGTAAAAGAGTCCTTAAAGAAAAATGAAGATAAGATGACTCTTAGATTTAATACTTGTTTAATTTTGATCAAGGATATAGAGCATGTATGCCACAAGAATGTGGAATAATGTTTATCACTTACATAAAAAAAGTGACATCCCACTAGAAGTTAAGGATGATGAGGGACAAGAAACTTACATTGAGCCCACACATTTTGACAATGAGGAAGTTGAAGAAGATAAAGAGGAAGAAGCTACTAAGGAAGATAAAGAAGATGACGAGGAGACTAACCCTATGAAGATAGTAACCACAATAATTGCCTCACTTTTTCACTCTCCAAGAAAACCAGTAGCCATAACAAGCTTGGAGACATCTTCAGTAAGTTTGATTGTGACAACTACAGGTTCTTCAAACATCCAATCACTTTTTCACCCCCACACAGCTCAGCAAATCATTGATAGAAGTTTTTATCACTTCATCTACTATGCTGCAACCTCCCTCTTCTTTAGCTACCAAGTCATCAGGCACGAGTAGAATGGCTTCTACAATTTTGAGCTCTTCAGGAGTAAGTACTTCAGTTTTGAATACTACAGTTTTGTCTATTTTAGTTTTGGATTCAGCAAGCATTCCTATTAGCATTCCATCAATAAGTACTATATCAATTTTCATAGAAAGTCCTAGAATATCTACAATTGTTTCCATTTTGGATCCAAAGGCATCAAGTACAAGGATAGTTGAATGTAAGGTTCAACCAAGCACTAGATTTTTTGGTAGAGTAAAGGAGATAGAAGAGGATATAGATCTAGATGAGAAAATAGAAATTACCAAATGGGAATTTGATAATCTCATTGTAGATCAAATGCATATAGGTAGTCAACTCCTCCAAAAGAAAAAAAAATAGAAGAGATTGAGAGAGGAAAGAAATAGGGAATATAAAATCATTAATGATGCCAAGAACATTTTGTTTAAGGAAATATGTATTGAGATAGATTCTTCTCAACCTATTTTATTGCAATTAGAAGAGGAAGTCCAAAAGTTTAATGAGGACTCTAGTGGTCAAGACAATTTAATTGAGGAAGTTGAAAAGAAATTTGATAATAAAGTGCTTGAGCACATTGCTCAACAAATTTCCATTCAACAAGTTGAGCTTTCATCAATTTTGACCAATCTTAAAACCTCTTGCACCAATGTGAAATCACTTTTTGTGAATTTATGTGATGTTACTGAGTTCACAAGGAGATAAAGAAAAAAATGACAAAGATTGATGAGGATATGAAAGCTAGTGCACAACAATTGCAAGTTGACCCTAGTTCAAGCTCTGCACATCATATGAAGATTACATTTTTGTCAGACATGGAGGCATAGTCATTGAGAGAAGAAGCAATGATGTGGTCTACATTGATAGATATATAGAATATGATCCTTCCTATCATGGATACAATGTAGAAACATATTGTTTATTAAAAAATCTTGATCCATGACAACAACTTCTCTATTGTAGACCACCTGATATAGCTATCTGTAGAAGTGCAAGTTGCTCTACATACGTGCAAAGTTTTGCAAGAGAATTGGGATAAGACATTATCACTTATTCTCAAGGTACATTCTAATTTTCTTATCACTTATTCTCAAGGTACATTCTAATTTTCTTTCTCATTTTGGTGTCTCCATCTAAATAAGTTTTGAATAAATCCTTGGCATTATTGTCAAAAAGTGGGAGAGATACTTAGTATGCTATATATGGGGAGAGACACTTATTATGCTATGTATAGTTGGATACTATGTATATTATATGGGGGAGAATCATGCAAAGGGAGAAAGTGTATATTAAAAAGAATTTGTAGATATAGTATACTGTATGTACTTACAAAGATAAATTTTGAAAAATAGTATACCATATCGAGCTAGTATCACATTGTGATGTATACAAGTTTTGGTTGATAAGTGTTTTTGTCACTAATGTCAAAGGGGGAGATTGTTGAAATTTAGTCAAGTTTGTTATTAGTGACAACACTTATTCAAATTATGTATGGCTACTGAGCTCATTGAATAGTCTATAATGTTTTCCATGTAATTTAGTAGCCATTGAGCACTATAGTTCCTACCAAGCATTTCAGTGGTTACCAAGTAAATTCAATTTGTGTGAAGTCTAGCAGTTCAATGTGAGAACTCCAGTGGTTTCTAAGATTTGTAGTTTCTATCAAGTTTATAGTTCATGGAATATAAAGCTAGTGTTAATTGAGCAATATGATGATTAGTGTTTATTGAGTGATTCAGTTTATGATAAGTGACACAATATTTACTGAGTCACTAGTGCAAACCAAGTTCAAGACACTCTAATTTGATTAGTATGGATTGAGCTTCTACTACTACCAAATGCATGATGATTTTGAGTAATGATAATGGACACCGAGTATCAAAACGTCACCAAGTTAGTCTTCAAAACCCAAGTATCTACATATGGGTCAACTTTGTAATATTAGTGTTAACTTGTATATTGGCCGACTTTGTAATTTTGTAAATTGGATTGGTATATATATGTAATGTATTGTATCATATCTAATGTGTGTGTGAATATGCAAGATAATGAACATGTAAGAATGTGAATGCAATCAAGCAATAGATAAAGTATATATTGAAGGCCATATCAAAAAAGGAGTAGCAGAGACATATCCATCACAAAAGGTAATTAGTCCTTCAAAGAATCTCTATCAGCAATTTAGTTGTAAGTCAGAGATCAATTGTTTCATTCTAATAGGTGAATTAGTCTAAATCCTTTCACAAGATAGACTTAATAGTCTTTTTTAAAACTCTTAATAGAGTGCATACTTCATTGTGTGTTTGTAAAACCTCTAACAAGGTGGACCTAGTAGTCCTAATTGTTCCTAACATGGTAGATCATTAGAAGTGATTAATGTAAGCCTTAATATGCCAACTTTATGCTGTAGTATTGAACTTTTGTGGGTATCATCCCCACCCCAGTTTTACTTTCTATTTGGAAGGTTTCTGGGTCACCAAATTATTATGTTCAAGTGTTATGAATGTTTTATGTTTTTAGTTTCTCATGCATGCAATTAGATCAATAGATGATAATTGGTATATTGCTATAAAGTGTTAAATATGATAACGTTTTAGAGGTTACTAATTCACCCCTCCCCTCTCAATAACCTAGCATAGTCTTGAATATTTCCAATAGATTAGAGATAAAAACTACATTTTAAAAGGACCTGGAGCCTAATAGAGTATCAGAAAAAAAATAGTAGAAAAAGAAATGGAGAGAGGAAAATAGGACCAACAACCCAACCAAAAACCACAGCCCACAATTAAGCTAGCTCTTTGATCACCTTAGATAATTCTTTACTAGAAACCATAATTCCTTGAAGGATGTTCTCCATAGCCAAACCTAGAGTAGCAACAACAAATTTCTTAGTAGTTTGCCTAGTTCTCTTACTAAGGCCACCAAATAACTTAACTATAATAGGGGAGATGATTTCCTCATTTCTTCTTTTATCAATGATCATAGTAGCTTCACACAAATTTGAGATATCCATATTCATCCTTTGAACCCTATCCTTAACTAGTTTGTGCAACTCCATTTCACAAGCCTTTAACTTCTCAAGGATATTACCCTCCTAGTTCTCTAGCTAAATTCTTTTAGTTCTTTCTTCATCTAGGTCACTCTAGATCTCCCCCATCTTTTTCTTGAGAATAATGATCTCATTATAGAGCCAAGAATAAACCTAGAGAGAAACATCAAATTTCAATTTATCCTTCATGTGGAGGAAAAAAAGTTTCACTATATTTTTTCATCTTCATTGGGCTCATCTTCATACATTTTCTTTGGGTTAATAGTCACATCTTGGGAATCATCCAACTTTAACTAATTGTCTTTGTTTACACCCTCCTCAGAAGCATTATCCTTCTGGTTCTCCTTGTTCATATTCTGATCATTAATCACAAGGACATGTTTTTCAATGTTCCTTTTCTTTTCTAAGTTTTCCAAGAGCTTTACCTCATTAGTTTCAATCTAGGTTAGCCCTTCACTTTGAGCCATGATTTCTTTATCATCATTCTAGCCCAAGGGTTCATAATGCGACTTAGTCACCATTTTCCATCATTACTGACTTCCCCATCATTTTTAAGGAAAGAAACTCCTAGATTACCAGAATACCCATCTAAGTTGGAACTAAGATCATCATTTTTTGTTTCACCCTCATCTTCTTCATTGCTCTCAAAATACAATGCTTCTTTATTAACCTTCTCCATTTTTTCAGCCTTGATATCCTTCTTATTACCCTTAATTTTTTTGCGACCCTCCTGAGTTTTCACATTATGGCTTTTAATTTTCTTTTGGCACTCATTTTATTAAGAGACTCTTTCCCAAGAGATTTCCTCTTCTTATCCAAAATAGGTGAAAGTTTCACTATATTCTTTCTATAATAATATTCAATTAAAAAAATAAGACCTTCATGAAGAATGAGCTTTGTCTCTTTTTTTCTATGGGCTTGGAGGCTATTTGTCAATGAAAACTTCAAATAAAAGGGAGAGGATAGCCTATAATTGTATCAAAAATTGTTCAAGAAAAAAAAAATGGAATTTATAAACCCCTTTGGACCTTCCATCCACAATAAACTAGTAACAAACACAAGATAAACAATCTTGCCAAATTACCTTGACTTGATCCAATTGTAGAAATCCCCATTCTTCACAAGCTTCTTTTCCTCTTCTTCAATTTTTGGAATTTTTTTGAAAGGTATGATCTACTTCCAGTTTGAGGCCAATTCTGGATACTCACTTGGTACTTCAGTGTGTCCAAAGCATGTTCTTTTGTTAATTTTTTCTTTACTTTGAATGCATTTGATATAATTTTTAGATGGTTCTTAGTATGTTACTTGATGTGTTCCTTTATCATGATGTTATATCATTTCTTAGTTGAGTCTTCTTACTAGTGCTTTGGATTAGTGATGTTGTTGGTAGATTAGCATGTTAAATGTTTCTTATTTCATGTGATATTAATGGATGATTTATTATTAAGATCAATCTCATGAGACAACTCCAAATATCTTGTTGGAAATTTGTGGTTCATGCTTGAGGCTATGGTTAGGCCTCTTGAGGTCTCATGATGCCATTGTGGTAGGGAGGAAATGGTCACAATTGATTTTACTTTTTTATATCTCTTTAATGTATTCATTTCACTATGATGTTTTTTATGTTCATTTTGTAGATTGATGTTGTCAATTAGATGGAGGTATGTTATTGCAATGTACATTTTAGCTTTATTCAAGTTTGTAGATTTACTTTTATGCACTTGAGTGATCATTCCTTGATTTGCATGGATCTAGTACTCTCAATGTGGAGGTTTAATGTTTTCACACTTTCCTTGTTGCATTTTTGTCTTGTTGTTGGTTTTATATCACCTAGGAGGAGAATTATCTCATGCAAGTAAGAAAAGTCTCACATGAGAATGTACTCTCTCACATCGTAGCACATAGTCTCACAAGAGTATGTACTTTCTTGCATAGAAAAGTAAAATCTCATGTAATCTAGGTAGGGAAATTCATCTGGCTTATAAAGAAAGCTCACATAAGAATCCATATTGTCTTGCATGAACATGGTGTCATTTTATCACATAGAAAATAGTGATTTTTTGCACATAGTTTGAGAAGATGTGTATTATAGTTCTGATCACCCTTTTTGGCCCTACATCTTCCCTTAGTAAAATAGATTAGGTATAGGGTGTATAAAATATATCATTTAAGTATAAGTTGGCATAGTCTTCCTGCTTATAAGTTGGCATACTCTTCTTTCTTATACTTATAAGGTGACGTACTCCTCTTTATTATAGCTATGATATGTTTTAATATATGCAATGATTCATTTGAGATAGGTTCAAGCCCTTTAAGAGAAATTAAGATAAAGATTCTAGAAAATTTTAGGGCTTCAAGATTTCAAACTTAGTTATATTTAAGGGCTTTAGGATTTTAGACTTAGTTAGATTTTGGGGCTTCATGATTTTAGACTTTGTTAGATTTCAAGGCTTTAGGATTTAAAACTTAGTCAGATTTGAGAGCTTTAGGATTTTTGACTTAAGTGATTTTCAAGATTCCAATATTTATTTTTCGGCATGGTGTCTAATAGATGATTGGTTGTAACCTTAAGCCCTCATCTCATGCATGATCATTTGAGGGTCTTTCCTTGTAATTATTGATTATGATATGGTTTGTTAGAAATGGACTTGTATGTTTAACCACGCTAGGAACTTTTACTTTAGGTTTAAAAAGAACATCTCCTTGGTATATTCTTCTAATTTGTGTGATCTTTGGATTGTAAGTTATGGTTTAGTATATTGGGATCTTTGGAATAGTTTGTAATACTTCCAATGGTGTATGTGGACATGTGAGTTTAGCCATGTTCCCTAATTTTTTATCTTGTTTAGATGTTTCATTTTAGAACTTGGTTACTTTATGTTGTTGTTAAGTAATTATCTTAAGAAAATAATTATTCAGTGCATGTTTTATCCTTGTGTTCCAAGGATCTCTAGGTAGGGCATTACAGTTGTGAGAGTCAGATGATTGTCTCCTTAGGACCAAAGTCTTCCAATGAGAAGTATTGAAACATCATATACTATAACTTAAGTATCTAGTAAGTGTTAAGAAACACTGATTGTCAAAGGAAGTGTTGAAAAACAACATTTAGTGAGTAGCCAAAGAAACACCAACACAAGAAGGAGACCTTGATAAACTACACAATTTGTGCCCCCTAGACCTTGACACTAGTTAGTTCCAATATAGGCCAAAAAAAAGGAAGAGATGAATGGATCATGAACGCAAATCAAATTGCTAATAGACCTAGGTGCAAGGGTCTCAAGTAGTGCCCATTTCCAAGTTTTTACCACTTGGAAAGATATATATAAATTATTTAGGACATTTTATGATTTGTTTGTTTTTCTAAGATATTTGATTTTTTTAATGATGCATCAAAGTGCCTATTACTAGATATTCACTAAGATGATCACTTTTTCAGAACATTTTCTTCTTTTATTTTTTATTTTTTTAGCATCATATATGTTTTTTTTGGATTTTTTTAAGGATCATAAGATATGTACAAGTAACAAGAAACAAAATAACTAAGAATGAAACTTCTTTAAGTGAAGGATATTGATAGGCTTTGGGATTTTTTCTCCCTCAGGTGTAGAGAGTTAAAAGGTGCTAGATCAAGATGTAGTAGTGACAATGTAGGAACCAAACCAATTAGTTCAAACATGCAATAATGTTCTCTATTCTATTTATTTTTTGGGGTTTCTCTAAGGAAAAGATCTCCAGCTTGAAATTCCCTAGGACGAACCTTCTTATTGTAGCTAGTAGACATACATTTTTGATAAGTTCTCATATGATCAAAAGTATCCTTACAACGTTTATCTGGGACCTCAAGCTCATGTATCCTCATAGCTCTATAATATCAATTAGTAATTAGACCTTTTGAAGAGACTTATGGAGAGAATATCAAATTTAAAGGGAAGAAAAACCTCAGAACCATAAAATAGAGAAAAATGTGCAGCCCCAATAGGTGTGTGTATGCTAGTCATATAAGCCCATAGTGCCAGATTGATCTAAAGATGCCAATCTCTCCCAGATTTATTTATAGTTCTATATCATCTTAAAATTGAAGCACTTTCATATTAAAACCATTTAGCACTTTGAGTAAGTGGTTTGGGGTCATGTAAAGTTCTTTGAATAGGTATTTGCATGGATCTAGATGTTCCCCTTTTTTGGTTCTCTCTCCTTATTTCCAACCTCTTTATGATAGCTTTCTCTTTGAATTTGAAGACTTTAACTTTCTAGGCCAAGGATGACCTGAAGGGTCAAAGATGACCTTGAACCTAACCTAGGTCAAGGATAACATCAACCCTAACCTAGGGTAGGGTTGACCTTGTCCCTGACTCCAAGTCCAATTTTCAAGTTCTAGGAGTTTTGAGATATTGAGCTTTGTAAAGTTTTATTTTCTTACTTTTGAATTAGTTATTTCAGGTTTCAAAATGGTAAACTCTTAAGTTACATTTAATCTAGGACTATTTCGAGGGGTTAAAGTTTATTGGGATTTAATGCTCCCATGTTAGCCTTCTCTAGAAGTTTGTGCCCTAGATCTCTATATATGGAAGCCTCCTCTCATTTTCTTTAACCATAAGAAGACAAGATATCAGACAATCCATTATTTCAAGCAAGATCAAGAAAGAATTCCATCAAGTGCTTTCAAGGAAACATCTAATCCATTGTCTCCATTCAATTTCTCCATTGAAGATCAAGGATTCAAGCATTCAAGCCTTTGAAGGGACTTGGTTCAAGCATTCAAGATTCATCACTCAAAACCCTAGATCTAACCATCTTGGTGGTATGATATTCCTTAAAGATCCTTTGTTCATCTTCTAGATCTATTAATTCTTCTGTCAAGGTGGATTCCAAGGATATAATCATAGATATTTTGATTTAAATTTGCTAATGTTATGTTGAAGATTTCATATCAACACACTTGTTTACATTTCAAATACAATTGCATATCTATGCAATATCATAGCTTTATTATTAGATTTACTTCTACTACTTGCTAGCATTCTCAATTTCAATTTTATTATTAAGGTTGATTTGAAACTAAGGTTTGAAAAAGGTAAACTCCTCATCCAAACAACAAAACCATTTTTCTTATAGGTACAAGTACATGGCAGTGAATTAAAGTGAAAATTTGGATACCCTTTTCACCAGACTTGCACAATTTGTAAACAAAATTTTCTTTGGAGTAGTGTAGGTAAAGGTCAACTATTTGGGGTACAGTTGTTCCCCATGGTAAGATTTTTCCCTATTATCTAGGTTAAGGTTGACCTACCTGTAGAAGGGAAAAACTTTTCCAGATTTTCTTTGTCTTAACATTTTTAGTCTAAAGCAAGTTGTAGAATTCCCTGAAACTATTCATAGACATTAGAAATCAACATTTTCCAAATTCATCCTACATTGAGGTTAGTATTTGTCTTTTATTCACTCAAGACTTCAAGTAATTACTTTCTATAGTAGATTATGTGATTTCCTCCTTTCTTCATATTCTCCATTGTTTGATTCATATCCTCCCTCATATCATATTTCCCTTTACACACATATTTTATTTCTATTAAAGTTCTTTGCATAATTTTTAGAAATTTCTTGTTTGAAGCCTCAGATTAACCATTCCCTTGAGGGTAGTTGATAGAAGACCAATGTTGTTTGATTTTAAACTTCTTACAAAGTTTTCTAAGGTCCTTATTTTTGAACTATCCTCCATTATCAATGATTATATGAGAGAGAAAACCATAGTGAAAAATGATGTGGTTTAGTATAAACATAGCAACATGCTTGCCTATAATAGCATAAAATGGAACAAATTCAACCATTTAGTGAAGTTCTCTATAACGATGATAAAAGAATTACACCCACTTGAGGAGCTAGGATGTATCTTCCCAACAAGACCAAAGGCCCATTGCTTGAAAGGCCACTGCATTATGCAATATATCAATTTATATCTAGGAGCTTAAATCAAATTACCACGTAGTTGACACTTTTGATAGGACTCGCCATAATGAAAAACATCTTCTTGCATGGTAGGCCAATAGTAACCATCGCTAAGAATTTTTTGAGAAAGCATAGGGCTATTAGAGTAAGACCATAAAATGGTATTGTGGACTTTAGCTAACACCCTTTTAGAATCATCTATCTCCAATAAGTTAAGGAGTGTTCCATCTATACCCTTCATATACAAGTCACTAGATATGAGGGTATAATGGGAAGCATTGTTAATGACATGACATTTTTCGTTACAAGTAAGGTTATAAAGAACAATTTGGTCATAGAGGTAGTAGTAAATGGTAGCATATCAAGAAGAGTCATGACCAATGAAAATACAAATAACTTGGTTGTTAGGGGGATCATTTGTAGGGTAACATATCTCTTCCATGAGGAATTTGAACTGAGATTCATGTTCTTGAAACTGTGGGATGGATGCCAAGGTAGCCATAGCATCTGCAACCTCATTATGAGCCATAGACATTTCTTGAAAGGTTAAAAATGTAAAGTAATTCCATAGAGAATTAACCATTTTCTTATATGGAACAACTTGTCACTTGCTTTGATAGTCACTATTTATTTGATTTATGATAAGTTGCAAGTCTCCATAAATTTGTAGCTTAATAATTCTCCATTCAATAACCAATTTGATACCATTTATGAGAGCCTCAAATTATGCTATGTTATTTGTACAAGGGAACAACAATTTTTAATACTTAGAAATTGTATAGCCATGAGGTATAATGAACAAAATACCAACACCAACACCATTTTGTGTATGAGATCCATCATAGAACATTTTCCAAGTCATTTATGTGACATGCATATTGATGAATCGAAGAAGTATATCTACATGGAAGCCTTATCCTCATGTGGAAAATCAGAAAATGGTCCATAATAGCTTTTCCTTTAATGAATTTATGCTTGATATATTGAATACCAAATTTAGGTAGAATCATCATCCATTTAGCAAGTCTACCTATTAGAAAATCTTTACTTAGGAGGTACTTAAGAGGATGAATGTTTGCAACCAAATGGTTTATGCAATTACCACAACAAGACAAATCTTTCTCAATGTTATTACAATTGATCTCAAAATTGAAGCCTTGATTTTTGAGCACCATTCTTAATTTTAAGCCAAATTGAGCCCCTATAATTGCTTTTAATTCATTTGTACTTAGCCATCACTTTGAGGCCTATGAAGTATTTCATGTTTTTAACTCTTTGAATTTAGTATATGCATATGTCTCATAATGATAAATTTGTTCAAATTTGCATTTTTGCCTAAGTGTCAAACATCAACCAAAAGCCTAGTTTGTAATTGAATATCTTGCACCATGTTAAGTTTCATGACCCATCACTTTGGGAGTGTTTAATATGCACATTAGAGAGCCTCTTTGTTATATTTCAAGTTTTTGTGATATGTTTTGACTAGGTTTTAAATCCCTCAATTTTGGTTGTAAACTGTTCTTGTGTTGATGCATATTGTCTACAAATATAGGAAGCCCTATTTGACAAATTATAACTTTGACCTAGTTGGCCAAAATGGAGAATTTCCTTTTGCATTGCATTATAGAGGTTAGAGACTTTATATGTTCCAATTTTGAGCCTATGATGTATCCATTTGACTAGTTTTTAAATGTGATTCCAAATGCAACTTGTGAAATCTTGCTGCTATCTTAAAGTGCAGATTGAGTAGTAGCCCTATTTGGGATGTCATAACTCTAAATCCATGATAGGTGGGATCAAATTCATTGATCACTATGTTCTACTCTAAAAACACTTCAAGTGCGCTAGTTTTTAAATCTTTGCAAATCTATGTACCCACTTTCCTAGGTGTATTCTGTTTGTGAAAATCATTGTTCTGCCAATGTTCCTATGTATGCAATTCTGAACATCCAACTTTGACAACTTTCCAAAATTTTCCAACTATTAATCATGAGCCCAAATCAAAGATTTATACTTTCCTCATGATAGTAACAAATGCCCCATTTTTTGTGCCTCTAAGTGATCGTTTGATTATTTTTAAAAATCAAAACCAATTATTTTCTAACATGTTTGTTTGCAAGTAGTTTCAAGTGAGCAACATTAATGGTCAATATATTTTGACCTATCTATTATAATGAAACAAAATTTGATAAGTTAGAAGAATGTGGGATAAAGAATAAATATGTCAGATCTCAAGGCTTGGTTGTTTGGTTTGGTCATTTTTAAAAGCTAGTTTCAAAGCTTTCCTATTAGTAAATCATAGTTTACAAAATAGAAAATTTAAACTAAATTTTAAATAGTGATTCAATGGTAAAATTTGATTTTAATGAATGCTAGGTGATTAGTTGATCAATTTGAAGGGTCAGGTGTTTTAGTTTGAAATTTTTTTTGCCAAACCCTCTTTGGGATTTGACTATTTTCATCAGATCGACAATATGCTATGGAAAACCAAAATGTCCAAAAGGGGTTATGGTTATATAACTTTTAAAGAGATGGAGTTTGCAAATACCATTATGGAAGATCAAATGGTAGGTGTGCAGGGCTGCACACACATGAATCAAAAGATATTTGAACATATAGGAGGTAGCCTTGTCTTTATGATAAACCAAATATGGATTGGTCATTGAATCATGTATCCCATGTTAATAGAGGGTCTCTACAAAAGGATATCTCATGTGAGACTTGAAGGAGTTAGATAAGTAGTAATTTTAAAAAAAGACTAAGAGTAAGACAATACCAAGTTCTATAGCAATACTCTAAGTGATTGAGATTAAACATTGTTTTAGGTACCAACTACTTTTTTATTCCATAGCAGCCTTGTGCAACCTTTCCATCAACCAATGGAAACAAAAATAGAAGTACACCCCAATGAATGAGATTGATTTAATTAACTATAAATTTTTTTTCATCTGATGGAGATGAAGGAGAAGAATCAAAGGGATTGGGTCTTTCACTTGTTTGAAAAAGTATAAAGTAAGGTATTTAATCATGGTATCTGTGGATAAAATTTGATGCCAATTCATATAATTGAAGTGTTGAGGGTGATCAAATTTTTTCTTTCATCACCTAATTAGAGACAACTTCTATGTTGATTTGTGTGTAGGGAAACTATTTCATTGATTTATTGGTTTTCACTTTGGGTATGATTTTCAAGGTTTGATATGTGGGAATGATTTCTCACACAATCATGATGGAATGATACCAAGAGTTATACTCCCTAATTTCAGCTAGAATAGATGTCAAAAGCTTGATTTTTTTGGATAGGTCTAGTATAGCCATTTAAAGAAAAGATAGAAGTAGAGGTGGGCATCCAAGCCATCAAGGGATCTTAGCCAATTTTGGAGAGAACTAGTACAAGTGATTGATCCCAAGCATTATATAGTAAGGGGGTGGGGTAGTGGGTTGCATGATTGCATCTATCTCTAAGGCTTCCCTTATCTATAACATCTAACTTAGAAGTGAACCTATTTCCATTTCTAAATAGTGTTAATCCCACATAGGCATGGGTTGGAAAGACAAATAAATTATCTGGATTGAGCAGATGTGTAGTTCAAGTTTACTTCTAAATGTAAGGGATTAAAATAGCTTCATCATTAGCTAAGGGACAATGAGTGTTATGGGAATTAATGCTTATAAGAGGCACAACTATAGGAGGATAATATAGAGTAAGGTGGAGATGTCACATATATGTTGCAAATCCAATCTTGTAACCTTTATTTGCAAAGATATAAGTACTTTTGTTTCCATTGCATTAAACTGTAAGTGTTTTGTTGCTACTTGCAAGAGGCATCAATGATCCTAGAAATTATAGATGACAATGGTTATATGAAAGCTTAAAAACCCCAAATACCAAATAAGTAATCCATGTAAGTAGTATAAAAAAAATGATTTGGAGATAAAAGTCCAGGCACATTAGATTATATTTTATGTAGAGAAAATGACCTAGCATATATCCTACATTGGGTAGGAAGCTATTTCAAAACATTGTTATTATTGAATAAGGATTGATAAAAGTATAAGAATGTGTTTCAGTTATTATTTTTTCACTAATGTCAAACCTACTACTTGATGGAAAGATAAATACTTTGTTGATTTGAGTACTATCACTTATTTGATTAATGAAGACGATTCACTCAAATGGGATAACACAAGCACATAGAGAAAAAATTGTGTTATGTTATGAAAGAGGAGTACAAAGATCAATTAAGATAATGATGTTATAGTTCATTGATTATCTATTTAAGGTTGCAAAGGTTGGATACATTGACTAAGTCTAGAGGAACAAGTAAGAAGAATTAAGTCTGCTAAGCTTGACTAATTGGATAGTAGGTGTCGAGCAAAGTCAGTGTAATACAAGCAAAAAATCAGAATAGATTTCTATTGGAAAGAAAAGTAAGAAGCCTTAAAAATATGAATGCTTGAAGGGTGAACAATCTATCAGAGCTGAAGTATGTGAAAGTCAAGCAGAATGGAGGATTAAAACAAAGATCTATACTCTACAAGTTATAATTTTTTATTAGATCAAGCCTTACTATTACTTTCTAATCATTGTACTAGTCTAGGGCAAATCTTTTGAATTAAGATTGACCTAACAATTATTTGTGAATCCTTTAACTAGGTGAGATTCCAAGTGAATGATCTAAATTCTTCTAACAAGGCTCACTCCTAATAGGGTGATTGAAATCCTCTAACTAGGTTGCATTTAATAGTGTGTATTGTAACCTTTAATAGGGTTGGCCTTTCACAAGGCATCATTTTAGAAGAGTGAGAATGAGTAGCATGTTACTGGTGGTTTTTCCCAAATTTGGTTTCCACATAAAATCATTGTGTCAAATGTGTTATTGAATTTGTTGTGTTTCATTCTTACATTTTTGCAAAGTTGATTTTATAGTAAGCTAAAAAGTTTAAGTGATTATGTGATCTAATGGTTGCATGCATGAATATGTTTTATGAATATGGGTTCACTAAGCTATGAATTTTTTTATTTGTACATCTATTCCTTGAATAATTAATTCACTCCCCCTCTCAATTATTCTAAATAATTCCAACATTTATATACCCAAAGACAGTACTCATTAGTGTTTGAAAAAACATGGCTCTTTTGAGGCAAAGATCATGTATGAGGGCCCACCTATGGACGGGCAACCAAGTTGGAGGAAAGATAGGTAAATTTTGATCAATCATGTAGACCAAGATGATTAGTGGATCCAAGTGGCCCAATCAAAAGTAGACACATGATGCCCAGGTGGATCTATCATAGGGTGACATGTGGAAGATGTCTCCAAGTGTGGTGTGGATTTTGACAAGGTGAAGTGGTGATAGGGAAGATTGATTCACATGATTGTGACACATGGAGAGATAAAAAATCATCACTATATCACAAGATAAAGATGAGGGAAGATAACCAAAGTAAGAAAGTGATTGACTTACACATGACAGTGGGTGATGAAATGGTGCTTAGTAGGAGAAATGCATTAGGTTGTGACACATGGCAAGATCAATGACCATAACATTCTCATAAAATGAAGTTGATCACTAGTTAACCAAAGCTATAATGTGATGAAAAATCAAATAGTGACACATGGACCTTTGTTAGAGGCCTATGAGTAGATAGTGGACCAATTAGGTGACACCACATGGTGATGATGTGGCAAGGTGAGCATGCAAGGATATCTAATTAGAGGTTTCCATATGGCAATGTGTTAGGTGGTGGTTTGTGGACCAATCATATGTTTCCATGTGGCAATGTGTTAGGTGACAAGTGGTAGTTTGTGGACAAATTAGAGGGTGATACATAGCACCTAGGTGGTGTGTGATAGTGGAGAGATGGACGAATAAAATGGTGACACATTTCACTAGATAGTTGACCAGGTTTGACCTAGATGCAAAATTAGAGAGAAAAATATAAAGTCATAAAAATAAAAAAATTATCTTTTTTCTTCCAAAGTTCATGTAGAATTTTAAATTAAAAGGGATTATGCTATAAATGTTTAACTTTAGGCAAAGTTAAAATTTTTGCACAAATGTAGACTTGAGAATCAGTCACGAACCTAATTTTCTTTTGTTTTTCTTGGGCATTTTCTTGAGGCTAGCATATGACTATCATATACCAATAGAAGGTCTCTGAATTTTTTTTTCAGATTTTTTTTTAACTTTTGCATAGAAAGTAGTATGTGAGATATTTTCTATTTCATCTAAGGTTCCTTTTTCCACTACATTATTATATGGCAGTTTAGACTTGTTTTTTGGTGAAATGATGAATTGGGTGTGTGCACCAAAGTTAGTGGAGATGTAGTTGGTGATGTACTTTTACCCCCAAATTAATTTATTAAAGGATTTATTAGCATTTTAGATGCATATTTGATGTTTCCATTAGCAAGGGGTTTGTCATCATTCTTGGAGATATTTTGAGTTTGTTGAAACTAAATGATGAGAACAATATTTAGATTTTGATATTAGAGAGAAGAGAGAAGTTTTGTAATAAAAAGGGATGGAGATTCAAGTGGACATGTGTCACTTCTAGACCAAATCTAGGATTTCTTTCCTCACCTATATCTTTCTTCTTTCTTTCTTTCACTAGGGTTGATGGTTATTTGTCTATCCAGACTATTGAGTAGAGCTCTAGTTGTGATCCCACCATTCATGCCCAACATTTTCTCTCTATATATGAACAACATATAATGAAGTTATATAGATAGTTATGATCTATTCAATTATTTTATGAGTCATTCACATGCATCTTGAATGTATTATTTCAAATAAATGAATACAAGGAACAACAAACTTTATAGTTTGATTCTAATTCTAGTCTCTTGTCTCTATTATCTGCAATATTTTATGGTTTAGAAACAAAGGGCTTAAACCTATTTTCAACTCCTTAAATTTGTATGTCTCAATATAATTTGTTGTTGGAACAAAGATCCAAGTAAATGCTTGATATATTTGATAGGGTTGTAGGTTTCATGACAAGGATATCCTGATATGAGGGCTTTTATGAAAAATTATATTTGATTCACAAAGTAATAGGACAAGATCTGATATCTTGATCTATGGGATATGCCAATGATATCATGGATGCATTTTTATAATTTGTGGAATCACCCAATAGATAAGGCACTGATTAGTTACAGGATCAACATGTTCTCACTGTTGCATATTTGGATTTTCTAATGTCAAACTTAAATCAATCATCAATTTCCCTTTTTGTTTAGGAGCTAAAAGGATGCCCTCACTCAGCTTGTGGATTTCATTGGTTTCACAAATTTCTACTGCATGTCTTTTCCATTGCATAATTATAGGAGAAAAAAGGGTTTTATCTACTTTGTATAGGTTCATATTGTATGCTTTTGGAACTGGTACCATATTAATGAATTTGAGGTTCACTTTCCTAGGTCATGCAAAGCTTGAAGAAGAAGGGGTACAACCTTATAGTTGGCCCCGATGTCTAAATATGTATGTTAAACATGGGAATTAGCAAACCTTAGATATATTTATTCCTATCATTGGGTTATTCAAAATATGTTAATTTTGGAGACCATAGAATCCGAGAAGTCTATCTACATGGAAGTATTATCTTGGAGTGGGAACTGAGAAATTGGGTCCATAATAGCCGTGCTTTAATGACTTTACATTTGATATAGTGAATGCCAAATTCAGATAGAATCATCATCCATTTAGCAAGTCTACCTATAAGAAAATATTTACTTAGGCGGTACTTAAGAGGATGAATGTTTGCAAGAAAACATGTAGTATGAGCTAAAATGTAATGTCATATCTTTTGGGATGTAATTACCACAAGAAGAAAAAATTTCTCAATATTATTGTAATTGATCTTATAAGTAAGTAAGGTTTTTCTAATGTAATATATAACACACTCCTTTCCATTCTCATCATGTTGTACTAGTTATGCCCCAAGGGAAGTAGCTATAGCTGAAATGTATAAGATCAAAGCCTCCCCTAGAATAGGAGGTATAAGGATTACATACATGGCCAAATATTCCTAAATCTAAGTGAGACTCTTTTCACATCCTTCATTCCACACACATGTAGATCCTTTATGTAGATTCTTGTTGAATTTTTTTGATCTATTAGCCTACTAAGAAATAAACCTCCTTATAGATTATAGGTCTACATCATTGAAGACTTCTTAATTGACTTATGTTTCTAGGAGGTGGTGTTTCCATTATAAATTGTACTTTCTCAAGATCAACTTCAATTCCCTTAGTGGATATGATGTAGCCTAGTAGTTTACTAGAGGTAATATCAAAAGAAAATTTCTTAGGATTGATCCTAATCTAAAATTGTTCCACAAGGTCCAATAACAAATTCATATCATCCAAATGAGTATTTCCTTGTTTAGACTTAGCTAAGATTTCATCTAAATAATCTTGCATGTTTTTATGCATCATATCATGGAAAATGGTTGTCATAACTCTTTGATAGGTAGTGTGAGTGTTAAATATGGGCCTATAATTCAATCACACACTTCATCATTATTATTATTTTTCAGTAACATCCTGGAATGAGCATGAGATTGTTCACCCAATATATCAGCACAAGGTGATCTATTGCCTTCTACCTAGATGAGGTTTTACTATATGCTCTCAGAAATGAGAGTTCAATAACCATACCTGTAAGGTTCCTCTTCACACGTACTTATTAACTATGAATTCCTCTATAAAAATCTATTGTATGAGAATTGGATGGATATGAAGTTATGTTTTAATGAAACTGAGAGCAGTTGGCTCAACCATGTTTATGCTTAGTGATTCAAGAACTATTTCATCACCTCGACTATTTAAAACATTAATTGTTACTAACAATGATGCTAGGTGCTTTCACCTGATAATGAGGTTTGCCAATTTTGGTACTTCAATGATTAATTGGTATGCTTTCAGATAGTTCATTTTATCTTATTAATGATGTTTATGATATGCATACCTAACAATGATTATTCTAAGTAATTCGATCTAAATTAATGCTTATGAGCATGTATGATGAAGTGAATGAATGCGAACTAACACTTTGAATTTTTCCAAGTTTAATGAATAGAATACGATGGATAATTGAATTGTGGAAATAAATGCTTTTATTAATGTGAAAATCTTGATGCGTAGTTTATGAACATATGTTTCTTGAAACTACTGACGGGTGCAATGAGTGTGCAGGTAATTTAGTCGAGAAATCCAATGGAGAGACAAGCTGAACCCCTTGTTTTAAATTTTGTTATCTTTGTATTGTCCATCTTTAAAGGTTGTTATTTTATTTTATTTTCCCCTAACTTTTATGTGTTCCTACCAAGTCTCCAAGGCTTAAAAATGTTAAATTTAAGCACCCATGGGTAAGGGTATGGGTTGAGGTTACTTTCCACCCACTTTTGCCACCCTAGTTGACTTCTAGGGTCACTCAAAAATCCCATTTATGGTTGATTGCGAAAATGGATTGTCATCCACTTGAGTGAAACTCAAAACTCCATCATAAGGTTTCATGAAGTCTAGTTGAGGGAAGGGATCCCTATTTAGTGGATTTTTGGAGAAGTATTGGGATTCTTTTTTTTGGTCACCCAATCTCTACTTTTAGAGGAATTTTGGAAGATAGTTGGAGATGGAAGAAAGAAAAGGATAAGCTCTTCTCAAACCTCCATTGTTACCATCACTCATTGTTGAAGGTAGGATTCTTGGCTTCGTATTCTATTTTCTCCATGTTGATCATGCTTGTTCTTGCATATAGAGTGTTGTATTGTTATTTGTTGTTTGATTGTATGTTGGGTTGATTTGGAGGGTTTTATTTTGTGTTGTTCTTGGATGCTTCCTTGTTTTTTCTTTTTCTTTTCTTGATGTATTGTATTGAGGGTTTTTCGTGGGGTGTAATTGGCATTACTCACCCTTGGATAGGGAAGAAGTGGCCATATGGGGGTAGGGCTTAAGTTGGACCTCAATGATGAGAGTCTCCTCTCATGGTGAGAGGAGGGAGAGAGGGTAGGGTATGGGCCCCTACTTGTCAACCCATGCCTCATTGTGGTTGTGAAAATTTTGAGTATTGGAAAGGAATGAACATCCTTGTGATAATAGCCCCGAAAGGGCTTTGAAAATAATGGAAATTCTTAAAGTTTAACCCCGAAAGGGTTATGAAATGGTATGGTGTTTGACATCTCTCATTGGGAAAATACACCTCCCCCCTAATAAGGTCCTATGGATGGATCTATTGTGTTAAACCAGGATGGGTGTGTGTTGAAATGTGTCTTTGTGTTGTGTTGAATTACCTTGGGTCAGCCTTGTTCTCCTTGTGTTCCATGAAGTTTTGAAGTTAAAAGAAGAAAGTCTTGTGAAGAAGCTTGATGAGATTATCATTGAATTGTAAATTTTATGTAATCATATGTAAATTTATATTGCGAATGATTGGCAATGACATCGAGTTTTCTTACTGGTTCTTTCTCGATGGAGCCTTGAACCAGGATGCATAATAGAAAAGAAAATAAAAGAGATTATGAAATCTACCTTGCATTGTCTTCTTGTGATTTCAAATTTGGGTTATGTAAGTGAGAAAATTGAATGATAGATAATGTCTTTGAATTATGAATTTCCAAGTTTTCAATTATGATTATGGAAGGCAATTTTTTACGTGGAAGTTTCCAAATTAATGTCTAAGTATTAAATGTAATCAAAATCGTGCATTGTGATCACAAAGTTACCACTTTTATTGTCAAGTTTCATTATGAGAAAAATCAATTTGATCAAGAGATTATTAATTTCCTTGAAATCAAAAAAAAACATACACCTTGATGTATGATGAATAGACAAAACATAAATTATAAGATGAAAGACTAAAATACAACCCTATGCATTCTTAAGGTAAAAATAAATTTATAGCAAAGAAAATTATGCCAACACTTAATCAAAATTGGCTTTAAAAAAAAAGAGCACACCCAGGAGCAAATTCACTCTCTGGACTTTGTATGGAAAAGCAAATCAAGTCACTTTTAGAAACAGAGAATATTCCTCTAAATACTCCTTGAAAATTATTGTTTAAATCTTAAAAAAAAAAAAAAAAAAAAAAAAAAAACAAAATTAAATGAAAATAAGAATGCATAGAAAATATCCTAAAACAAGCTAACTCCTAACTACAAAACTTTATATCATTAATGTCTTTATGCTCCACCTTCCTTTTTCTATGTGACAGTTTTGGCAGAGGGTCGGATTTGAAATTGTAAATCAAACCAATGAAATTAATGTGGAGATGACCCATGTAACCACTTGAAAATTTTGCAGCCCAATGATCTCATGACATGTACGGAGGGTGGGAAGTCAGATTGTAGTGTTTAAAACAAAACAAAAATTTCTATTAAAGAAAGTTTGTACGCTGAGTTTTTTTTCAAAAGAATAAAAGCAAGCATGAATATTGTCCTTCATATAATTAAGGAGATCCCAAGCCATTTATTTCTTACCCTTTTTCCAATGCATGGAGCCCCTCCATGTATGTGTGTAGAAGGGAAATCAAGCCTTGCGTGCATGACTGTCAATATTGGACAGCAATAGAAGTGGCAAGCTGCGTTTTAATCATGACAAGGTAAAGTTTAAGGCTCCTTCAAAAAGTCTAAGACAGCTTTTTGTTCATAACAAAAGAAATTTCTTGGACCACGTACCTTGAAATCTACATGCAGATTTTGTTTGGAAAAAGTGGGGAGTGGGTAGGATTTAGTGGGTAGAGTAAGATATGGAATGTTAGTGAATATCTATGTTTATTTAGTTGCAGATTTTTATGTTAATTTAGAATTAGTAGCAGAAATTGTAGTTAGTTTGTTGAGTTTAGAAGTTAGGATGTGTTAGATGTTAGGTAGTTATAAAGTAACTCTTATTATCATTATTGGATTATTTTAATTTCAGTATAAGTTTTAGTTAGTATTTTCTTTCTTTGTTAAATTCATAATTTAGTTTAAAGGATGGTTAGTGTATAAGTTAGCTTAGAAATTAGTAAGCAAGGAAATGTTGGGTTTTATTATAGTTAAGATAGTGTGCATTGTTAATAGTTTAATTTTGTTCAAATTTTAATCAGTGTTTTAAATAAATAGATTTGTCATTTAGAGTTTAGTTGTGATTAAATGAGTTTTGTGAGTTAGTTTCAATATTGTTATTTAAAAGGTTTTAGAGTTAGTCAGTGAATTTAATTTAATGAAATTTAGTTAGTTTTAATTTTTAATAAATTATTTTAGTTGTGACTTTAAATGTTAGTATCATGATGGTTAATTAGTATGTTTTGTTATTTAATAGTATATGATAAAAGTTAGAATTTGATTAAAGTGTTCGTAGAGATGTAGTTAGGATTTGGTAAGTCTTAGAGTTAGTATTTTTTTTATAAAAAAAAAGTTTAAAATTTGATAGTTGCTATGTAGGTCATTAAAATTATATGATTTTAAACATTTATTAATTGGTGTAATTTTAGTATTAGAAAAGTTTTGTTATATCAATTTGTTTTAAAGATTAGTATATTTTCTTAAAGTTAGTTTAAATTGTGATAGGATTAGTAGAGTTAGTTGTTTGTTGAGTTTAGTATGTTTTAGATTGTAAATGTTAGTAGGATAAAGTTAGGATTTGTGTTACTTTGTTAAATGTTGAAGATAGTTAGTATTTAGTGTTAGTTTAAAATTAGCTTTCATTAGTATAAATATAGTATTTTTTTTAAAGCTTGGTTTTATTTAAAGTTTTATTACCTGTTTAGATATGATTATTATTGGATTAGTTTTATAGATATAATGGTTATCATTTTAGTTATTTAAACCTATTTAATTAAGTGGTAAATGATGCTCTATTTTTGGAGTATTTCTCGAGTTACTATATCATTTCAACTAAATGCAAAATTAAATATAATTCCTAATGTTATTAATGTTTTGGATACTAGGTATCTCTGAGTTTGCTAGTGACAATAAATGACAATCTAAGTATTTAAGACATAGTTGACTAGATAACTTGTTTAGGGAATCAGGTTATGTTTTAAAATGATGTGAATGTTTTAAATAAATTAAATGATGAATAATAATGATTTAATTAGTTCAAATAACTATATCAAGATTTAAATGTGTAATGGATTTAAGTTGTCTAGATAACTTGATAGAATGGTTTGGGTTTTGATTAGAAGATGGGACAATGTCACAATTAGTTTAATGATAAATATTTAATGATTTCAATTAGTTCTAAATAGGTTATGATAGTATCCAGAATTAAGTATTAATGTGTTATGATAGATTAACCTTTAAATGTAGAATTAGATTCTCCTAAGGATCATTTTAGTATAGAATTAAAAGGGATAGCATCATAGTCAACTTATGAGCTTGGAAACCCTAAAATGTAATTTGAATTGGAAGTTGTACCATTGTAAATTGAACCTAAATGTTGATCGATTAAATCATTCAATCGAAGCTACGTGTTCCTATAGAATTTGAAACCTAGGGTTTCAAATTTGTGCATTATGTTGGTATACTAACTCTACATCTTTATGATATGTATTTGAAACTCACTCTTGATGGGGACACAACCCAACAACAGAATGGACACAATAGAAAAGGGGAATTATATTAACTGAGAAAATATGCTAGTACAATCAGTGCAGAGAAAATAAACTTCAAAACAGGCCCTACAGGCTTACAATAGCATAAATCTGGAGAATATTTCTCCTTTTAGCACCTCCTCTCAAGCTCCATTCCGAACTGCCTTTTACAATGCCAAAATCTCCTTAAATAGACCCCGGAGGGTTAAGGACTAGGAGTACATTGTAGAAAGTGCTAGTAGGCATCCACCGACAAAATAGAAGGTTCCAGAAGCTACGTTAGAAGTCGGTGCAAATCTAGAAGAATCCAGAAACGGTAGCCGAACTTTCGGGAGGCATAACTTTTGAACCGTAGCTCCGATTGACGAACTGTTTACATTTTCAGAAAGCTCTCAAGCGCTCTATAGCCCTATGGACAAGCTATGCTCGTCCCCCATTTTTCAACCCTTTTCGAGGTCATTTAATGCCCCAAACCTGACTTTGAAGCATTCTTAGGAGGTCTCCAAAACCTGAAAAATTGCAATAACTTTCAAACCGTGGGGCCTTTTGACCTGATTCTTTTTTGGAATGCTCTAAATCTCAATTACATTCATCTGGCCAAGTTGCACCTTCTAGGTCACCAAAATGATGGTCAAATTGCATGCTCCTATTTTTTCGAGATTTTCAAATGCACTGATAGTTGAACTATGAGAGTTGGAACCTTTATTTGAGCCAAATGGGTATCCAAAAATGTAAAGACATAAAACAGAAACTAAGTCTAAGTACATTTTTTTTTTGGTTGACACAAGATTGCCCTTATACCTCTGGATGCTCCTGCATCAGACACCCAGGGTAGATTGAAAAGTGACCCTGTCACTTTATGGATGGTAGAGGAAATCCCAAATGGGAAACCTCAGCTGCTGAAATCCAAGTTGAGTCCTCGATCGGCCGTCCTTTCCATTTTACGAAATACTCTTCATACTGCCTGTTTCTGGTACTCCTACCCACACGATGATCTAGAATGTCTTCTATCTCCTCCTTCTTAGAAGTAGGAATTGGGCATGGCTCTAAAACCAGCTCCTCATCTGCACCATCATCATGATACTCTGTTAAATCTGCAATGTTGAAAATGGGAGAAATGTGAATACCATCTGGCAGCTCCACCTCATATGCATTTCCTGAGTTATGTTTCTTCAAAACTTTGCAGGGGCCAAATTTCTTCATTTTTAGCTTGTTGTAAGTACCAACTGGAAATCTTTCTTTTCGTAAGTGCACCATGACTAGATCCCCTACTTGGAATTCCTTATGTCTTCTCCTTGCATCAGCCCTAGCTTTATACTCTTGATTCATCTTGATAATGTGTGCTTGAACCTCCTCATGTAGATGCTTGATGTGTTCAGCAAATTCCTCAGCTTCAACACTTGTTCTCTCCCCTTGTTCTATCTTCCTCAATTCTGGTGCAGTCCTTGGGCTATTTCCATATACAATTTGAAATGGTGATTTTCCAGTACTCCTATTTACAGAGTTATTATAAGCAAACTCTGCATGTGGTAGAATCAAATCCCATCCCTTGGGCTTATCTCCAACTAAACATCTCAGCAAATTGCCCAGACTTCTATTTACCACTTCTGTTTGGCCATCAGTCTGTGGGTGATGCGTGGAACTGAATTTCAAGTCTGTTCTCAACTTCTTCCACAATGTCCTCCAGAAATACCCCACAAATTTAGTATCTCGGTCAGAAACTATACTCCTTGGAAGACCATGTAGTCTTACCACCTCTTTGAAAAACAAGTCTGCAATATGGACAGCATCATGAGTTTTGTGGCATGGAATGAAATGTGCCATTTTGGAGAACCTATCAACCACCACGAATACTGAGTCATTACCCCTTTGTGTCCTTGGCAATCCAAGAACAAAATCCATACTTATGTCCTCCCATGGCCTTGATGGAACAGGCAATGGCTGATATAGGCCAGTATTTTGACTAAACCCCTTGGCAACTTGACAAACCTGGCAACTCTGTACAAACTTCTTCACATCCTGTGTAATTTGAGGCCAAAAATAATGTTCTCTAAGAATGGCAATGGTCTTATCCTGACCAAAATGTCCTGCCATCCCTCCACTGTGTTTCTCCTTAATCAAATTTTCCCTCATGGAACTCCTTGGAATGCACAATTGACTACCTTTGAACAACATGCCATCCTGAATCAAATAGTCTAGCCACTTGGTTCTATCTACAGCCACAGGTTCTTTACAAGCTTTCCATGCTTCAGCAAAATTAGGATCCTCGGGGTACAAATTCTTGAGTTCATCAAACCCAACTACTTCAACCTGCATTGTTGTAAGCAACAACTGTCTCCTACTTAATGCATTTGCAACCCTGTTAGATTTTCCACTTCTATGCTTCAACACAAATGTATAACTCTGCAAGAATTCTACCCACTTCATATGCCTCTGATTCAATTTACCTTGGCTATTTAGGTACTGTAATGCCTGATGATCAGTATACAAAACAAATTCCTTTGGCAATAAATAATGCCTCCATTTCTTTAAGGCCTAAACTATTGCATAGAACTCTTGATCATAAACAGAATACTTCTTCTTTGTGTCATTCAATTTTTCACTAAAATATGCAATAGGCTTACCTTCTTGGCTTAATACAACCCCAATAGTGCTACCACTAGCATCACAATCCACCTGGAATACTTTTTTGAAATCTGGAAGTGCCAACACAGGCTGTTCATTCACCTTCTTCTTCAGCAATTCAAAACTTCTCGCAGCTGCTGCAGTCCATTTGAACTCTTTTCTATCCCCTCTTATTGTATCAGTTAGAGGTGCACATATGCCACTGAAATTCTTAATAAACTTCCTATAAAAACTAACCAGACCATGAAATGATCTTACCTCAGTAGTAGACCTTGGAGTAGGCCATTCCAAGATGGCTTTTACCTTCTCTGGATCCATTTTGAGACCTTCAGGTGATATAACAAATCCCAAATAGACTAACTCCCTTTTTGCAAAGACACACTTCTTTAGATTAATTAACAGTTTCTCTTCCCTTAGCCTTTCAAGGACACTACGAATATGTAGTAAATGTTCTTCCAAAGTCTTGCTGAAAATTAAAATATCATCCAAATAGACAATAACAAATTTTCCCAAGAACTTCTTAAGTACCTCATTCATGAGCTGCATGAAGGTGCTTGGGGTGTTCGTCAATCCAAAGGGCATGACTAACCACTCATAAAGACCCTCCTTGGTCTTGAAGGCTATTTTCCACTCATCTCCTTCTCGAATCTGTATCTGATGATAGCCACTCTTCAGATCTATCTTTGTGAAGTACTGAGCTCCGCTCAAGCAGTCCATAAGATCATCCATCCTTGGTAAAGGAAACCAGTACTTGATGGTTATCCTATTTATAGCTCAAGAATCTGTACACATCCTCCACTCTCCATCCTTCTTTGGTGCAAGTACTGCAGGTACTGCACATGGACTCAGGCTCTCTCGAATCAAGCCCTTCCTCAACAGCTCCTGAACCTATCTATTTAGCTCCTCTGTTTCAGTAGGAGTCATCCTGTGAGCAGCCTTGTTAGGCAAACTAGCTCCTGGAATCAAATCTATCTGATGACTGATTTGCCTTACTGGTGGCAATCCATTTGGAACATTATCAGAGATAATTTCTCCAAATTCTCCTAGTAAATCTGAAACTTCAAATGGTATTTCACTACTACCTTCTTTATCTTTCCTAGGAATCAAAGCATAGCACATGCGCTGATGTTTCATGCCATCTAAAAACTTCCTTCCATCAACAAGACAAATCCTAGCACTGCTACATACCTTTTCACCTTCCTTTTTCATGAGCTTCAATTTGTGGCAAACTCCATCCTTTGTTAGAGAGTATGTGTTTGCATGTCCATCATGTATTGCATGTCTATCAAACTGCCATGGTCTACCCAACAATAGATGGCAAACATCCATCGAAATAACATCACAAAGAACTTCATCATGGTAACTCCAAATTTTGAATTTTACTAAACATTGTTCACTTACCAGGACCTTATGATCATCTTTTACCCAAGAAATCCGATAGGGCTGGGGATGTTTCTCCCTCTTGAGCTTCAGCTTAGAGACCATCTCTTCGGATACCAAGTTATCAGTGCTACCACCATCAATGATCACATCACAACATTTATCCTCACACTTGCATCTGGTACAGAACAAACTCCTTCGTTGCCCTGGTTCATTCTCACCACTTAGTAGGACTCTTTCATTTACCAAGGCCTCTCCTCTTTCTGCATCCTTTGAATGTGATGATTGTGCATCCTCATCCACATGAGCAACCCTAGCTTGGCCCTCAGCTCTTTTATCTGTCCTTCCTTGTCGTTGAGGGCATTCAAAGGCACGATGACCTTCTTCATTGCAATGGAAACAGGTACCACGGAAGCCTCCTCTTCCTTGCCCATGTCCTCTACCTCTTCCTCTTTGATTACCAAAATCTTGATCACGGGAGCGATTGAAACCCTCATTCCTTTGGTTCCTGCTAGTACCCTCATCTTCATTTTTCTTTTGAGTTTCATTGCGGCCTCCAGATGATCTATCGCTTCCCCTTCCTCCTTGAACGTGCCCTCTTTGTCTTCCTTCAAACCTTTTACTCAGCTTCTCTTCAACTCGTAGGGCAAACTGGTATGCTTCTTCAACGTTGGTCATTCTTACCAGACTTAATTCCTCCTGGATGCTAGGTCGTAACCCACTGATATAACGAGAAACCTTCTCCTTATTTGCTTCTGCATGCCCCGCTCTAATCAGGAGTCGGTAAAACTCCTCTATATATTCTTGGACTGATCTTCCTGCTTGCTTTAACCCATGCATCTTCTTAAACAGATCAAGCTCGTAGTCCACAGGAATGAACTGCTTCTTCAATTTGTCCACCATGCGATCCCATCTTGTAATATTCTCCTTTCCTCTTCTAAGTCTTTCCAGTTGAACCTCTTGCCACCAGATTTTGGCATGGCCTTTTAGTTTGGCCTTTGCAAAATTAACCCTATCTGGGTCCCTTATATCCTCATACTCAAAGTATTCATCCAGTTCATTGATCCAGTTGATCAACTCATCTGGTTTCAAATTTCTCAAAAATATACCCACTTCAATTGTAGGTCTTTTCCCAAACCTAGTAATGGCCCTAAAAAGCCTTTCCTCTATAGGATTTAGAACTTCCTCGTCAACTTCCATTACTTCCTCTTCATTGTCATCCTCACTATTGTCATCTGCGGCAATATTTGCTCCTCTACAAAGCTCCTCTTGCAATGCTTGTACCTATCTCTGGAGGGCTCTAACCTCCTCAGGATCAATAGCTCTGGCCCTTCTGCCACACTCTCTTCATGGAGGCATCTTCTAACTCAAACCCACAACCACACAGTCCTGGTGCAAACTGCCTCACAGTCGGCGCTCTGTCTACACACTCAGGAAAACCCGCTCTGATACCACTTGATGGGGACACAACCCAACAATATAATGGACACAATAGAAAAGGGGAATTATATTAACTGAGAAAATATGCTAGTACAATCAGTGCAGAGAAAATAAACTTCAAAACAGGCCCTACAGGCTTACAATAGCATAAATCTGGAGAATATTTCTCCTTTTAGCACCTCCTCTCAAGCTCCAATCCGAACTGCCTTTTACAATGCCAAAATCTCCTTAAATAGACCTCGGAGGGTTAAGGACTAGGAGTACATTCTAGAAAGTGCTAGTAGGCATCCACCGAAAAAATAGAAGGTTCCAGAAGCTGCGTTAGAAGTCGGTGCAAATCTAGAAGAATCCAGAAACGGTAGCCGAACTTTCGGGAGGCATAACTTTTGAACCGTAGCTCTGATTGATGAACTGTTTACATTTTCGGAAAGCTCTCAAAGCGCTCTATAGCCCTATGGACGAGCTATGCTCGTCCCCCATTTTTCAACCATTTTCGAGGTCATTTAATGCCCCAAACCTGACTTTGAAGCATTCTTAGGAGGTCTCCAAAACTCGAAAAACTGCAATAACTTTCAAATCGTGGGGCCTTTTGACCTGATTCTTTTTCTGGAATGCTCTAAATCTCAATTACATTCATCTGGCCAAGTCGCACCTTCTAGGTCACCAAAATGATGGTCAAATTGCATGCTCCTATTTTTTTGAGATTTTCAAATGCACTGATAGTTGAACTATGAGAGTTGGAACCTTTATTTGAGCCAAATGGGTATCCAAAAATGTAAAGACATAAAACAGAAACTAAGTCTAAGTACTTTTTTTTTTTGGGTGACACAGGATTGCCCTTATACCTCTGGATGCTCCTGCATCAACTCTTAATCCTTTGTCAACTTTCCATCACCTATCAATGTAGCATGTTTTAATCTTAGAGGTTATTTAACTTTTTAACTTACGCAAAAAAAAAAAAAAAAAAAAAATAGTTGTGTGTGTTCTGCCCCCTTATATTTTTGGGCATGACAATACCAAACTAGTATGAAGGATTTGAATGAATAAAAATGCAATATAATATATGTTTTTGATATTATTGTATGCAAAGATATGAATTAATCTAGATGATTTTCAAATTAATCTAAGAACAATGAGAAGGACATTGAGCTAAATAAGTGCAATGTAAACAAAATGGTGCACATGCAAAAGAAATAGAAATTTGAATGCAAGATTCTTGAGTAATCAATTAACCAAAAATTTCATACTCTTCACTTGCATCCTTTGAAATGAGAGGCTAGGGGTTTCTTTTTATAGAATCTTGGATTTGATCAATGGTCAAGATTAAACTGAGTGTATGGTTCAAATTGAATGTGAGATTGAGCCCTCCATTTTTTATGGAGTTGAATGAGATTAAGTATGAGATAACATTGATCCATTCAAATATGTCCTCATAATTATTTTTCTACATAATTAAATAATTAGTTTCAAAAATTATGATGAAGATATTTAATTAAATCAATATATTTAATTCCTTTTTCATATAATTTTAATTAGGAAACAATACTAATCCATTCAAACATGACATCATAATTTAATATTCTAATTAATTAAATAATTAGTTTCAACACTTATGATATGTATATTTAATTGAATCAATTTATTTTAATTAATTTTTTATGTGTATTACATAAAGAGGGTGGATTTAATTAAATTAAAGTACTCATGACTTGTAATTAAATTTACTCAATTAGGAGGTTAATTTACCTAATTTCAATCAATATTTAGCAAGTAAATAAAGTATGTGATTAATAAAGATTAGGGATTTTCTACATTCGACACTTAGGCCAAGTAAAGATGATGAACATCATAAATACTTAGTACAATATGATTTAGTTTGATTAAAAAATTAATGTTGTCTGATTGATTCCCTAAAATTGGTTTAGAATGCTACTATGCCAATTTAGGGGTATTACATTTGCCACTCTTTGAATAAATGTGTGAGAAACACACTAATTCAAAGAAATCAAAAGTATAAAGTATAGATCAAGAGCTAGGATTGATTTTGAGATTGATGACATAGAAACCAATTGATAATATTTTCAAGGTTATCTCCAGAATGAAGCTTAACCCTCTAGAGTCTAGATAGAACACCTAGATAATAATCTTATAGAACAAAGATTGTCAAAATTCACAAGATTGTTCTAAAAATGAGACTCAATGCTCAGGAGTCAGGATTAGAATGCCCTAATACCTTTCCATTAAAACATGACAAGATTAATCATGATTCATAGGATTGTTTCCATAATGAGGCATAATCTTTAGGAGTTAGTGTTAGAATGCCTCGATACCTATCCATTAAATAATGATTGAAAGAAAGCTTATAATTATCTTTAGAACAAAGCTTAATCCTCAAGAGTGTAGACATTAAACCTTAATACTAGTCCATAAAATATAACACAACCTAATGATGATTTGTAGGATTATCCCCAAAATGAGGCTTAATCCTTAGGAGTCCAGATAGAAAACCTAGATAGCTATCCATTGAGATATGACTAGAATTATTATGAGTTCAAGATTAGTTGATCAATAAGTAAGATTAGATAGAATATGATGTTAGATAGAGGGAGTAGAGATGCCCTGAGTGATGAGATGCCCCTAGCAATTAGGACATTATATTTAGATTAAGTTGAAGCCAAATTTGAAAGATTCAATGATGTAATCATCTTGCGCCCACATGAGTGAAAAAAAAAATGACATACCATAATAGTGATGTAGAGCATTAGATTATAAGATAATGAAGTGATCAAAGATTCAGAAGAATGTAGAATAGATTAAAAGATCATGAAAAAAATTTGGAGTTGGTTCAGAGTGACTTGAAAGTCTAGTTGACCATGTTTAACTAGAGTTGACTTTTCCAAAACTTTTGAGAAAGATGGAGAAATGTTAAATTGATGATGTTCTAAGGTTCATAAAGTAAAAAAAAGATATACTGCATAAGTGTGCAACCACATCAATCCCAAAAAAATTAAAATGCAAAGTTGACTTGTTTATGTGTGTTAGATCTTAATTTTGATCCCCAAAACTAGATCAGAGCAATCTAATTAACTAGGGGTAATTTTTAAATCCATAGGAGCACTTTGAAAAGTTAGGTCAAAGGATATATAAGGCCCCAAAGGGAAATTTTCAAATCATTTGTGTATTTTTCTTTTGTGGAGACAGATCTCTGAGCCAAATATGGTGGTCCCTGTGCACTCTCACCATTTCAAGCAATCTAGGTGATACAATTGGTCGAGAGCCTATGGACCTCTAGTGAGTAGTTGATAAATGAAATAATAATTTCAAATTTCTTTATTTTCTATAAATTTTTATTGATTTTAGGATTTTTTGAATGTTGTGTCATCAAGGTCCTCACACAAGGATCTGGCTTCTCGTGCAAGCCTCTAAGATAGCTCATACAAAGCAGTGCCACTAGGGCATTTTCTCATGCAGAATATAGGGTTTTTTCATTTGGGAGACACCAATCTATCATACGGGTGACCATAAAATAGGGCCATGTTTCACATAGAGGGAGTTTCCTTATGTGGGCCAAAGAGGTTTCTCGTGTGAGAATCTGTATGTGTGTGCTAGATTTCAAAGTCTCGTGTGAGATTCCAAGGGGAAGCAAGTAATATTTGATGAAAATTATCATGTTTTATTTCTAGTTCACTTTGTATTAGATCATTGTAGCATTATTTTATGATGTTTGTGTTTCAATAGTAGATGATTAACAATGTTTATGTTAAGATCAAATACCAACCATGCCATATTATTTTTGTGTTCATAGGTCAAGTTTCTAGATATAGGATTTCGATCACATTATCTTAGCATTAGGGCACTCATAAGGGATTTAGATGTGGAAGAGATAACATATATTGATACTCTTAGTCTCTCTCACCTATGTGATATCCCCAACCTTTGGGTGAATCATATATTATTGATAGTTTTGGTAGAGCATTTCCACTTGGAGATGAAATTTTTTTATTTTCCTATTGGAGAGATGACTATCACACCCAAGGATATCTATAGGATACTCTAGATTCCATTTCATTGACCTTAGATAAAGTATGATACACAACCACGACTTAGTACATTGGCACTAAGAGCCATCTCTTAGGACAAGATCATCATAGGAAGGGTTATATCCTAGGAGGAGTTGGTGCATGTACACAAGCCTACACATAGACTGGCAATAGTGATCAGTTCTTTTCTTTGTTTCTATCTAATGCCTAATAGAGGTTGACATGGATTGGAGTGAAAATGGGGATTGATATTGTAGAGGATGTTAGAGAAACCAACACACTTTGGGTGGGGTCAGTGCATGCTAGCCCATATTTTCTATGAGATGCACAAGATCATCTATAGAGAGATGAAGAGAACAGTAGAGGGAGTGTATGTTTTTTAGATATGGGCATGGGATGACCAACCCAATACCAGACTTGTATGTAGGGATGAATGATAGCTATATCAGCCTTATATCTATTTATATAAAGAATAGATGACCCAAAATTCTCTGGGTAAAACTGAGTAGTGTCAAGCACAGTTGGATGATTTAGTAGTAATAGTATGGAAGCCCTTGTGAGAGACATACACATGGGATAATGCTTGACACAACTTAGTTATATGTTTGCCTCTTGAACATTAATTGGATGCTCCATTTATGTGATTAAGATATTTCCTTTGATACACATGTAGAGATAGTATGACTAGCCATAGGATATATTGTATGAGTATTTCACCTATGCCCACTTCATTGAGGAGGTGAAGGGGTGGTCAATGAGGTTGGACCCTTGGAGGTCTATGATCAATGTATGAGGTATCACGCTTGCCTACTAGGACTATATGCTAGTGGTATTAAATGGAGGTTGACTCCTGAGTACAATAATCATTTTTTTAGTCATCCCTTTCCATAGTTTATAGATTTGATGGGGATGACAACACTAGCAAAACCAATTTAGGCCCTACACAAGCCATAGTAGTAGGTTTTGATAGAGGACTACATAGATTCTAATATCTCCATGATAGATGAGAGTGGATCTAGGTGGTGGTGGGAGTAGTTCCAAATAGAGGAGACCACAAGGAGAGATGGGAAACTTAGGTTCCATCGATAGTGAGGCACAAAGTTTGAGAGTTGCAAACCAACCTATATAGAAGGCTGAGTAGGGTATGGATGATGAGAAGATGTAGGATCAACCTATTCTGAAGCCACATGGTGGAGATATCCTAACATAGACCTAGTATGCCCTTAGGAGATCTAGAGATCTAGTAAGGACAACACTGGGATAACTTGGAGAGTTGCAGATCTATTTAGTAGTTTGAGACACATGCATAGTAGAGTGGGATTGAGAGATCTAAAATTTTTGAGACAAGCTAGAGCACCAATAGGACAATACCCATACAAATAATAGGAGAGAAACATATTATTATGTAGCATATGTTGGTGTATTCTTGGAGGAAGTAGAGTAGGTGCCCCATTTTTCTAAGTATGTGAGAGCATCAGAGGGTGCACATCCACCATCAAGAGAAGATGCACCTCCTCCTACATCTAGGGATGAAGGAGAATGACTTTTTTAGCTTACTCTCTTCTATCTGATTTTTGATCATATATATATATATATATATATATATGAGCTTTTGTTTAGTACAATTGCATGTGTCACATTTTTTCTCTTATGATTCTTCTTACATGAGATGTGTAGCTATATGATTTTTGATTAATACAAATGTATATGATGTATTGGTATTTAGCATAGATGAAGTAGATGCTATTATGAAAAATTGATTAATGAGATATGATGTATGCTTATGACATAAAATGATGATATGTAGATGATTGATATGGTAATGCAATACACACACACACACCCACACAAACATCTCATGCAGGGTTCACATTTGTTGCTCATGACAGATGCTTTTTCATAATTTAGAAAGATCAGCCAAGCAATCAAATGCTTGTGCAGTCAAGATGAAATATGATACATTGAAGAAATTAGTGACCTCTCAAGTTGAAAGATACAAGTAAAGAAGTAAATGAAGCTATGTCCTAATGCAATTTGAGTATGAAATGCAACCCTATGCTAGATACATTCTCGAGGACAAGTTACTAAACCCGTAAGATAGTTATCATCATAGAGCTTTTTGTTAGACCCATGAATGTCATATAATTTTCATGGACATTTCATGAATAAAAATATGAATATGACATGTGTCTTAGTTTTGTTTGGATTAGATCTAAGAATTAAGGCACAAGAAACTAGAATGACCAGAACATATGTCCCTTTTAAAGTAGCAAGTGAACATAAGTAGTAGAGCATAAAAACTAAGATGACCAAAATGCTTCTTGCATGAAAACACAGTAGAAATTTGAGAGATCCTACTTAGGTTAAGTAATTAATAATTATTTTATCTTCAATGACCCTTTCATTCGTAACCTAAGATAGTAGTCTGCTAACTATACTCGCAGTTACCCATATGTTCACTTAATAGGATGAGCATCAATATTATATTATAACATAGAGAATCCACTCAAATTATTTAGGAGAAGAACCAACCTCACTAAATTTATCATATAAAATTATTCAAGGTATACATGGCCATCCAACACGAGATATAGGCTCTTGTGGTGGGCACCCTTTTATATGTACCTTTCAAATCATCATAACTAAACCATCAAGAAAAAAGAAAAGAAAAGATCGTGCCCCTAGTTCTTGCTTCTCTAGTCAATATAGAAATCATTGAGTTTCTCAATTGGGAATTACAAAGAAAAATAAAAATACACAAATAAAAGCTCATTTATAGCTCAAACAATTTCAATATTTTTAGTTCAATTTCAGTTTTAGTTGATTGATGTCAAGATTTGATGTTCAGAACATGTTTGTAAGAAATCTCTTCAATAGTAGGATGATAGTAGAAAGACTCAGTTAAGACAAATGGTGACTGAAGTTAGAGAGGAATCTTTATTATGAAGAACTCAGGAGGAGACTAAGTGACAATAGATAGAAACAACTAGAACAACTAGTGATTAACATGAAAGAGATTTTCTTCTAGAGGAATCTCAGTAGTAAAGTAAGTGATCGTAGACAAACACATCTAGAATAATTGGTGATTGATGCAAAGGAGATCTTCTTCTAGAGGAGTCTTAGTATTAAAGTAAGAAATAATAGACAAACACAACTAGAACAATTGGTGACCGACCAAAAGGGGATCTTCTTCTAGAGGAATATTAGTAGTATAGTAAATGATAGTAGATAGAAATAGTGATAACAACTGGTGACTAATGTAAAGGAGATCTTCGAGAGGAATCTTAGTAGTAAATTAAGTGACTGTAGATAGACATAGTTAGGACAACTAGTGATTGACACATAAGAGATTCTATAAGAAAGCATAGGGTCTTCCCCCTAGACTTATGACATAGGGATGGATAAAGAACTAGGGCCAAAGGCACACCCAGCTATCCAAAGTACCTTGCAAGAGTTAACACGATGGAAAAACAAAAAAAAGAACACTAACCAAAGGAGGAAAAAGAGAAAACACTTTTATTGATTCATCAAATAATCAACATAGATGCCCAATTGTAAGGCCTTTTATGTTATGACTAGATTTAAAATACATTCAAGATCCATAGTCCAACTTCAAATTTGGATTTTCAGACACATATTCTTCCAACTTTTGAAATCCTCTAAGTTCTACCCTAAAACACAATCCTAGACCTCCTTAAGTACTTGTGCAACTATAGGTCAGCCTATCACAAAATGAAACATTACATTAAATGCACAGACAACCATAAGTCAGGTCACAACAAATATTAACTAGCAATACCAAAATTAAATAAACATAAGGTTAGCCCAAGCTAGAACTAGAAACAAACAACTTGGTCAAAGAAGGACCAAGAAAAAAATGTTGACGCTTGACATTTATTGGGTCATAGAGGAACACTCAGAACTGACAAGAACACTTAGCACCAATAGGTTCACTTGACACATGAAGGAACACCTAGTCAACACTAGATTGGTATAGTAACTCAATATCCACTAGAGCTATAGTATCTTGAAATCCACTAGAGCTATAGTAACTTAGTATCCACTAGAGCTATAGTAACTCAACATCCAATAAATAGTTATACTGAGTTTTTGGATTAGATTGTGTGAAGATTGGATGGAAAAATCTTCACACAATCTAATCTAGAAACTCATTATAACTATCATGGATTGTGGAAATCTGTTCACAGTAATCCAATAAATAGCTCAACAAAAAAATAAAATTGGAAACAACTGGCACTTAGCTCCAACATGCATAATGAACAAGGATGAGAAGGATAATAAGGAAACCCATGATGCTCTTGCTTCAACTTATGACTAGATTCAATCCATGTGGATACCAGGAAAAGTGTTCAATGTAACTGAGAGCATATGCATGAGTGAAAGAGAAAAACTAAAGTAGGAAAGCAACTATACAAGAGCTAGAAGATACACTATAGGATGCAACACTTAAAACAAGAGGCACATGTTTACCAAGTTTTCAACTTGTTTGCAAGAGATTATTTTTCTACCACAATGCTATTCTCTAGGTTTTTATCAATGACACTTTTCTTTCTTTTCAATTTGTTGTGTATTTTTGAGTATATCCTTTTTTTTTGGATTTTTGATTTTTGATTTTTGTGATTTTTTTGTATTTTTCAAATTTTCAATGTTTTTGCTATTATCAAGGTGCTTGTTACAAGGTTTTAACCAAGATAATAGTTTTCTTTAAGAAGTTTTTGCAATTTTAAAACTTTTTTCATGACATTTTAGATATGTAGAAATAGCCTCAAAAGCATGTCAACTATAGAACCTTTTTAGATGAAGGGCATTGATCAGCTCTTTGACTGAGTCTCCTTCAATTGTTAAGAGTTCATAAGGGCCACTTTCAAACACTATAGTGACTATGTATGGACCAAGCTAGTAAGTTTAAACTTCCATTTCTATATCCATTCTTGTTGATTCTTAGATTTTTCCATCAAGATGAGGCCACCCACTTGGAATTCACATTGTTTGACTTTCTTATTATAGATTTTAGAAATTCTCTTTTGATAAGCTCTAGATGATCAAACACCACTTGCCAACATTCATCTAGTAGTTTTAGCTCTTTTAGCCAAGATAATTTTTAATCATCATCAGTGATGAGGCCTTTTAAAGAGATTCACAAAGTAGGAATCTCAACCTCAATAGGAAGCACATAATTTGCTCCATATACCAAAGTAAAGGGCAATGTTCCTGTAGGAGTTTTGATACTTGTTCCGTAAGCCCATAGAGCCAAATTGACTTGAAGGTAATCACCCCTTCTAGATTTTTTGATTGTGTGATGTATGATCTTTAGAATATCCTTATTGGATGCCTCAACTTGTCCATTACCCTTTGGGTAGGAGATAGAAAACCAATGTTGCATGATTTTAAACTTTGAGCACAACTCCTTAAGATCCTTGTTTTTGAACTTTCCCCATTGTTAGTAATGATGGAAGATGGTACACCACATTTAAAGATGATGTCATCAAAAATGAATGGAGCTATTATTTTTCCATTTGCCTTAGAAAGAGGGACTTCTTCTACCCATTTTGTGAAGTGGTCTCTATCTATGATAATGAACTTCTATCTATTTGAAGAAGACAAATGATTATGACCCACTAGATCAAAGGCCTATTGTTGAAATGACCAAATGTGATGAAAAAAATTAGCTCCCTAGCTAGGGAATGAATCAAATTTCAATGGATTTGGCACTATTTAAAGAAATTAGAATATTTAATTGCCTCTTTCTCCATTTCTAGCCAATAGTAACAAGCTCTAATAAGTTTGTGATCTAGTGTGAATCCATTTGAGTGTGATCAATCTACAAATAGCTTTCTTTATGTCTATTAATGTGTATTTCAACTCATTGGGCTCTAAAAACCTAAGGATTGTACTGTCAAGACCTCTCCTAAACAAGTCCATAGTAATGATGACATAGCATGAAGCATTTTGGACTAAGTGATATTTTTCATTCCTGGTTAGATTGTCTAAAACAATTTGGTCATATGGATAAGAGTAGATTTGATGGTTGTTGGAAGATTGGAGAGATTTTTGGAAGATTGGTTTGATGATGATATGTTACATTCATGACTGAATTTTTCATTGATGTCAACATAGTATGTTTGATGTCTTTTGTGCTATCCAATAGAAGAACAATAGAAAGATGAAGTTGATACAGATGGCTAGTTGAGAATGATAACCACATGATGTTATGGGAGATACTTATGAGTATCTAGTATATGTAGTTAAAGTAGAAAGGATAAGTCAAGAAGTTATGTAAGTTTTGGTGATATCTATTTTGAGATAGAGTTTATAGAGGCATACTCTGGTAAACTTGTTATATCTCTCAGTAGATTTTATATCTTGAGGATCAAGGTTGAGAAAATGGAGAAGACATATTGAGGATGATGTGGCTAAGCTTACTCATCATAATATTATGTGCATATAAAGTTATTCAAGTTGCAAGGTGGAAGATTTCTATTATCACTAAGTCTAACATGTTCTTAATGAGGTCCTATAATAATTAATTGAGAAGGACTAGCAACCAACTCAAGGAATTTTTTTATGGACTTGGTATAAAGGAAGGATATTTTCCTTTATCATGGTATGGATATATGCAAAGTATGAATGTGAAGTTAACATGAGCAATGCGAAAGTGAAGAAAACTTCATTGCCAAGGTTTTACTAAGTGATCTAAGGTTTGGTATTTGGATCTGAGGTTTGTGACTTGGTCTACAAGGTCTGATAGTGATTGGTTTAGTTGAAAAGATAGAGGAAAAAATAGGAAAGGAAGACAAATAACTGTAAATTACTTGTTTGATCAGTGATCTCTTCTTGTAGTTGAAATTGCATGTTTGGGCAGTGGGCTCTTCTTGCATACATTGTAGCACAACTCCTAACAGGGTTGGAATCTCCTAATAGGGATTCAAAGTCTCCTAATAGTGAGTCATTGTACTAAATGTTGTGATAGACTCCTAATAGGGTTCATCCTCTAACAAGGAATATTCATATTAGTATATCATCTTGTGGGCATTATTCCCACTGAGGTTTTCCCTCTGATCAAGGGTTTCCCTAGTCAAAATATCTAGTGTAATTGTTTATGTGCATCTTTGTATGGTTTTTATTTACTTTGGTTGAATGGTTAGGTTTGTTTGAAGAAGATATGTGTTTTAATAATTGGATAACTGATTCACCATCCCCCACGCCCTCTTTCAGTTATCTTGGTGGACTATTGTTTCTAACAATTGGTATTAGAGCTTCAAGTCCTTGAAGAAAAAGTTTAGCATCTTTGGGAGATCCATGGTGAACATGTTTAGGAAAGATAGTCCAAAGTTTGATGGAACACACTATGACAGATCGAAAGAAAAGATGAAGATGCATTTGTTGCATATAGGTCTAGGATATTGGATCTTGACAAAAACAATGAAGATAATCATTGAATAAAAGGATTTGGAAACTTGCATCAAGGTAAAAATAGATATTTTCATGTGTGACATGAGAGCTAGAGAAGTGGTATTAATTGCACTTCCGAAAATTGAATACAATCAGGTAAAAACATTTTCTACTTCACATTTGATTGGAAAGCTTTGTAAAATAGTTTTGAAGGAGATGAACACTCTAAGAAGTTGAGGCTAAAAAATTGGATTTGTGCATTTCAAGATGCTAAGATGATGGAAGATGAATTTGTAAGAACATATATAGGCAGGATATCTAAAATTACTATAGGTATTAAAGCACAAGGAGGAACCAAAGATGATGATGAAGTTATATGGAAGATATTGAAGACTCTAACACCACCATTCAAGTTAGTGGTTTAGATGATACAATTGTTGATATCATGCACCAAAGATTTCACAAAGGAGACATTTCTTGGAAAAATTTAAGTAGTTGAGAATGAACTTAGATAGTTTGAAGAATTAACTTGAATAGAGACAACTTTCAGTGCCTTAAGTATTTGACCTAACTTATCAAGGAGGATAAGTGCTAGAGGAGATTTTGCCAACAACAATAGATCCAAAGAAGATATCTAAAGATTGATGAAATAGTAGCCCTTCTAGTAAGAAGAGGAAAAGGAGGTAGAAATATATTTAAATGTTGGACTTGTGATGAATATAGTCATTATGCATCTAAGTGTCCTAAAAGGGAGAAAAAGTATAAGGGAAATCATAGGCCTAGAAAAGTTAAAGATTGTTTGTATGCAAATAAAGATCATGATTTTGATGAACAAGCACTAAGTGCTAGTGATGATGAAATTGGATTTGTTTCAATTAAAGAAGATAGTCTACTTTAAGTAGCTTAGGTATCATAGGTTGAGAAGAAATCTAATTGGATAATTCATAGTGGTTGTTCACATCATATGATTGGTGACATGAACAAGTTTTTTGACTTCAAAAGTTATAATGGAGGAATTGTCAAAGTTAGAAACAATGCAACATGTCAAGTAAAAGGTATTGGATCTATAACTCTTGATGGTAAAATTAATATTGAGGATGTATACTTTGTTTTAGATTAAGGTAAAAATAGGTTTTGAAGGGGCCCTAAAACCCTTAACAAAAAAAAAAAAAAAAAAACCATGAAGTGCTACCAGGTTTTACAAGGACCTGAAACCTATAGTTTAAATAGTAGCAAAATCAGGTTTTATAGGGACTTTAAACCACAATAAAGATCCATAAAATGAAACCAGGTTTTATAGGGACCTAGAATGTAGTTTTAACAACAAACAAAAACTAGATAAAATAACCAATATTAGTGACCAAATACCAAGACCACTACAAAAAATAGAGACTAAAAACTAGAGACACTACTAGCTACTATTGTAGCTATTTTATCATTTTGACCACCTCTTTTCCAATCTCCACAATGCCTTGAAAGGTATCAATAGCCAAACCTCCAATATCCTTAGCTGCCCTTTTCCTAGAGCTCTATCTAGTTCTTTTACTTGGTCCCCCTAAGGGCATAATTTCTTCATTCATGCACTTCCCAAGACTTGCCACAATAGCATAGATATTGGAAGTAACCTACTCCATCTTATTGCCACTTTCTTTGTTCAGAAACCAAAGTTTTTGTTTGTACTCCTTTAATTTCTGTAGTATATTACCCACCTTCCATCTAATTGATCTTAGCATGGTCAATTTCTTGGTTCTGTTGCACCTTTACCATTTTCTTTTTTAGACTCATTAATTCATTATACATCCATGAGTTAGCTTGCAGAGAGGTATCAGAACCAAGCTTTGTAGTGTGTAGAAAAGAAAGCATAGTATCCCTTTGAATAGACTCATTCTTCTCCTTCCCCATTTTTGATGTACTAGGAGGCTCTTCCTTGTTAGTCCTTCCCTCTTCCCTCACATTGACATCAAAAAAGGTCCTTTTCATTCACCATTTCTTCTTTTCCACCCCTCACTCCCTTGGAGTGCTCACTCTAATTTTCCTCTTTACCAACATTACTTGACTCTATATTTTTCTCACTACTCTCTTCTTCTTCACCCTTACTAGTTTCACCATTACTTTTGGGTAGCCTTCCAAATTGGAGCTGAATTCTCCCATATCCATTTTCTCCTCCTCCTCCAAAATTTTCTTTTCCTTATTCTCCAAGTTATTAGACTCGATATTCTTTTCCACATTTTGCTGAGGCATTTGCTAGGTTTCTTGCTTTAGACTCCTTTTACCCTTAATAGCATCATCACCCTTACTCTTCCTAGATTAAGTTTTGCTAATAGAGCCCTTTTTTTTTTAGAAGGGGGAGATATAATGGCCTTGCTTTTATAGTAACCCTAAATAAGTAAAATTAATACTTCATGCAATATAGGACATGATTGTTTTTTCCTATGAGCTTGCAAACTTTTGAGTAAAGAAAATCTCAAGTAAAAAGGAAACAAGAGCCTATCCTTGTGCCTAAAATTATTAAGGAACACAAAATGAAATTTATGCACATGCTTAGCTCTTCCTTCTAATATAAAATACTCATGAATACAGGATAGCACATCCTGCCAGATGACCTTCATCTAACCCAATTCGGAAAAATATCCATTCTTCTCTAGGTTTTTCTCCTCTTCATCCATTTTGGGAAATTTCTTGAACATCACATTTGAAAAACTAATTTCTTTTTTGAACTTAATACCTTCCTTTGGCAAACTTGTCACCTCAACTATGAACTCTTCGGTCAAATGCACAATCACTCCATGTAGAGAACCCCTATCTTTGATCTAATTTTTGAAAAATGCCTCAATAACATGAGGTTTAAACCCATTACGATGCTACAAATAAGTAGTAACATTGCCCTTCTATAGAATATGCCATACATTAGCTTTTTCCTTCCATGCCTTGCAATTTTTTGGCTACTATTTTCATGGTTCTCCACCCATTTCTAAAGACTTTAAATTATTGCAATAAGCTAGAATAAAAAGGAGACGAAGAATAGATGAATTAATCAAAGACAATACATTCATTAATTCACATAAGGAATGCATTAAAATAGGTATTAACAAAGCCAAGATTAAAATCACATAAATGTACTTCCTCAAGGAGAGAACACTGACACCCATATCGATACTCCCAAATATCATTGAATTACTAATCTTGGCAAATATTTCCCACCATCACATGAGTTTTATCATAATTAATAAGGGATTTTAAATCCAAATGTCTACTTAAGTCACCATTCCACGACATCTTATATCCCATTTGGATAGCATGGTTGGAAATCCTATCTACCACTGTAATACCTTCACGAAAAGAGTGAGATATAACCACTTTTTCAAATTTATTCATTAAAGTTTTAATTTCCACAGCACTTTCTTCAATCAACCAAGTAATATAATTTTTATCATTATGCATATTAACAATGTTTAAAGAATCTCCTTCTATCTAGAGTTTTGTAAAACCAATTTGAACTGCTAACCTCATTGTATATAGAGTAGTAGTTGCCTTAGCTTTGTGATTGTTAGAGATACCAATAGGCATTGCAATGGCATCTATTATGGTACCTATATGATCTCTCAAAACTCCTCCACAATATAATTTACCTAGATTTTCCTTCGCAACACCATCAAAATTCCCTTTAAGCCATCTAATAGGGGGAGCCTTCCATCTACTCATCAATCTTGGGTCATTTTTTTAAAGATTTGGACTTTTGAAAAACATTGGAGAGTCAATTTGAAATTTTTGATCACATCTTCTCTCAGACTTGAAATTTTCCTTTATCACCCTGATAATATTTTGTCCTAGCACCCACCCTGGCATTTCTTTATTTCTAAAGATTTTGCTATTTCTTTCTTTCTAGATACCCCACTAGAGATGAGGAAGAGTAATTTTCCATAGAAATTGAACATCAGTATCCTTAGAAGGACATCTCCAACTTTTAAAATAAAGTTCAACATTATTTTGATGAACCCAAGTTATATTCCAATAATTGAGAATAGATGTCCAAACTTGTTGACTGTATGAACAGTTCAAAAACAAATTATCTCTATCTTCAAAATCACCTTTACATAGAGTACACCTATTTACCACATTAATGCCTCTTTTTTGCAAATTATCCTATGTAAGAATTTTGTTTTGAATCAGAATCCAATAAAAGATGTTTATTTTTGGTATGAGAACCCTTATCCAAGCTTGAGACCATAGAGGTATAGAAGAAACTTTGAACTGACCACTAGGATCAACATTCCATATCATCTTATCTTCGTAATATGGATACAAAGAAAAGGCATTCAACATTATGTGGATATTATAAAAAACTTGGCCAACATCAAGTAGGTTTACCCAAGTGTTGTTATGCCAATAATGTCTCACAAGAGTCCCATACAATTGCTTACATCTATCAATTTGAGTAGTATCCTCCAAATCCTCATTCATAGGATGATCCACTAACCAAGAATCTTCCCAAAATCTAACATTTTTCCTGTTTCAAATTTTCCATAAACAACTGTTGGCTAAGGTATTCTTAGTTCCCTACATAGCTCCCCAAATAGCAGAAGGGAAAGAAAATTAGGAGATGATAGGAAATTAGGTAAATAATTGGCATTAAAGAGATACTTATGTTTCCATATAGTACTCCATTCCTTATCATCATGATAATCTCTCCATCCTTGTTTCACTAGAAGAGCTCTATTCATTCTTGGTATAGACCTAATTCCTAGTCCACCATCCCTAATGGGCTTACAAAGTTGATCCTATGCAATTAGAGCCATTCTCTTCTTTTCCTTAGTTTGAGTCCATAGAAAATTTCTTTGAATTTTATAAATTGTATCTGCAAATTTCATTGGTATTCTAAAAAGACTCAATGCATAAGTAGTGATACTCTAAATATAGACTTTAAGGAGGGTAATTTTACTAGCTTGACTCAAAAGATTACCCTTGAAGCTTGCCAATTTCTTGTTAAATTTCTTTATGAGGTTTTTCCAAAAAGAATCAAGAGCTTTTAGACCCAAAGGAAGAGCCAAATAATTATAGAGAAAAGATCCAATTGAGCACCAAAGAATTTTGGAAATATTTTTCTATCTTGGGATCTAGGGGTATTACTAAAAAACAAAGAACTCTTGTTCCAATTTACCAACTGACCTGAGGGAGAAGAGTACAAATTAAGGGCTTTCTTGAGATTTCTAGCTTCCTTAACTTTAACTTTACCCATGAAAATGGGATCATCAACAAATTGGCCATGAGAGCAAGTTAGAAGTTAGGAAGAAGGCTATAGACCTTTAATATCCCCTTGTTGGACCAATTTCCCAATATATCTCCCTAAGAAATCAACCAAAATAACAAAAAGAATAGGGAATAAAGGGTTTCCCTATCTCAGTCCTCTAGAGGGACTAATTTTTTAGAAGAACAATCATTCACCAAGACAACAATAGAAGTAGTAGAGATCAACTGATAAATAGCACCAAAACAATATTATTATCAAACCCAAATGCCTGTAAAATCTTAACAAGAAAAGCCCATTTAACTCTATCATAGGTTTTAGCAATATCAACTTTCATTATAAAACCCTGATTATTTGAACAAGATAAAGAGTGAATACTCTTGTGAGCTGCAATGATAGAATTAAGAATTTGCATACCTAGGATAAAACTAGTTTGTTGAATAGCAATAAGAGAAGGAAGCACTAGCAGCAACCTAGATGTTAGGACTTTTGAGAGAATCTTGTAAAAGGAATTACAAAGACTAATCAGTCTGAACTAGTCTAGAGAATCTGCCCTAGTCCTTTTGGGAATCAGACATAGGAAGGTAGACTTAATTTCCTTAAGCATTCCTTTTGCCCCAAAGAAATCTTTAACATCATCACAAACATCTCTTCTAACCAGCTTCCATGTCTTTTGGAAAAAAACATGGGAAAACCATCTAGTCCTAGTGATTTATCCCTTCCTACGGAACAAACAACTTTGTAGATTTCTTCATTTGGAATAGAACCTAACAATTTATTCTACTCCTCAGTAATTAATGGAGGGATCACCTTTAAAAGTTTAGCCTGGTGAGCAGGATCAATGTTGGGATCATCTGACATTTTAGAAGAAAAAAAGATACCATCTCTTCCAAAATATCCTTTTCCTTAGTAATCTTCAAATCTCATTTTTTAAGATATGAGATACAAGTTTTGGCTCTATGCTTTAGAGTAGAAAGATGGGAAAACGTAGTATTCTTATCTCCTTCATTTAGCTAGATTAATCTGGATCTTTGCCTCTAATAGATCTCTTCTTTAGTAACAATATCATGATATTGAACCAACTTTTCATTCTCCTCCCTAGCAAGGTTAGGATTATATACCCTTCCTTCTATATCTTGTCTTGGATAGTTTGGATATTATCCTTAATGCTTTCTTTGCTCTCAAAGATATTACCAAAACATCTTTTATTCCAAATTTTAACCTCCCTTTTAACATTTCTTAACTTTGAGGCTACTCTAAATAGAGCAGTACCTTCAACATCTATATTCCACCATTCAACCAATTTCCTTTCAAACTATGGATGTTGCATCCACATTTTTACAAATCTAAAAGGAAAGTTCTTCTTGAGATTTATCTTTTCAGTAGAAAAAATCAAAGGGAAATGATCTAACTCAACTTTCTGAAGTGCCTCCAGTTTGCAACCAAACTCTTTAGTCCAATTAGGTGAAATAAGATCTCTATCCAGTCAAGCCTGAATGTAGTCATTACCTAGCCTCTTATTGCTCTAGGTAAACTCGATACCTTGAAGATCCATATCCATTAAGCCCTCCTTATTGATGAAATCCATAAGATCCAGTCTTCCTTCTAGCTAACTCACATTACCTCCCTTTCTTTTCATGATCACAAAGAGGAACATTAAATTCTCCCATAATAATCCATCGACCAATGTAATCTTTACTCTTTATTTGAGAGAGAGTGTCCCATACCTTTTTCCTAAGATTCTTAATATTTGTAGCATACATATTGACAATATACCAATCCTTATTATGATCAATGCTAGTAATTTTAACCACCATAAAATGTTTACTAGCATTCAAAATAGTTCCAGAGTAATAAGATTTCTTCCATAACATCAAAGTTCCCCTTGAAGTTCCTTCTGAACTACTAGCTTTTAGACAATAATCTTAAAAGATTTAGTTATTTCATCAAATTCACCATATCTTCTATATTTTGCTTAGGTATCACAGATTCTAGCATCATCTCATCCCCCTTATTTACAATGTTCATATTTTACTTTAAAGCCAAATTTGACATTTTACCACTATTTTGAGGTTCCAAATTTAATTTATTCTTCATCTCTTTCATGTGAGTACCTTTTGGTTTCCAAACTTTCTTCTAAACTTTTACTTCTTTCGTTTTAAGTTCCTATTCGGTCTTAGGATTATTCTTGCCTTTACTAGGATAGTTTTTCACCCAATGGTTCTATTTTTTATAGGTGAAGTAGGTATTTGGAAGGTCTTCATATATAATTTCCTATATTCTTTTACCTAGTTTTGCAATTAGTTCCACTTTTTCTGGGAGGTGATTCAAGTTTACCACTTTCACATATAATGTGGCACTCTAGGGTTTAGATCTCAATGCCATTGCATGATCCATAGAAACTAGTTCCCCAAAGGAGCTAGCAATTCCTTTAAAGATATCTTCATGCTAGAATTCTAAAGGAAGGCCAAGGAGTTTAACCTGGATCATTGTGGTTAAGAAAAAAAGCATCCATTAAGTCCATATTTGGCTCCCATTTTTTAATAGTGAGAGTACTCTTTCCAAACAACTATGGGCCTCCATAGAGGACCATACTTATATCTTCTTTAAAACTAAAAACAAATGAAGAAGCCATTCAACATAGGAGTTATATCAACATCACTAGGGATAACCCAATTTTTTAAATCATTTTTTTCAAGGTATCTATATCTAGTCTAGCCCCCATAAATTTTCCCACAAGATTATACTCCATGGAAGAAATAGAAAAATCAATGATTAGATCCAAAATAAAAATTTGGAACTCACCTTTCTCCCAACAAGATTTTTAAGTGACCGGTGGGAAGGATGATTTATCACCAGGTTTCCTACCAAACAAGGAAGACCATGTCCTTTGATTAGAAAACCCTATATTCAACCCATTTGACTTCTTTTCAATATTTACTTCCACATTCTCCAAAGGTTCTATTCATTCTTGAGCACCTAGTTAGGCACGTGAAATGCAAAAGACAAATCCAAAGAAAGGTCCTAGATCCCACAACTAGTGGTATCCGCATCTAATTTTTTTCTAGAATAATCCATTTTATTTAGAAATCTTCCTTCTATCCCATCAACTTTACCAAATTTTCCTATAGTCATCCTACTATCCCTCTAGGATCAGTTCCTCCTGCCAAATTCTCCCCTACCAATTTTGCACCTAGCAGAGAACCAGCCAATTCAAAAATGCTTAGAGTGCCAACCATCTTTTTTTAGGATGTATACTTTATTGATGGTTTAAAGCACAATCTTTTAAGTGCTAAAAAACTAGTAGAAAAAGGTTATTAGTTGCAATTCATGGAAAAAACATGCATGATCAAAGATAAAGATGCAAAGGTAATTGGAATAGGCACCAAATCTAGAGGTAATCTATTCTAGTTGAATCCTACTAAAATAACATGCTTGGTTGCAAAGATAGATGAAAGTTAGTTATGGTATAAGGGATTATCTTATATATAAACTTTGATAGTATTTTAAGAACAAGTAGAATTTTTTTTGTTAGAGATTTTTCAAAGATTGTAAAGCCTAATAACATAATTTGCCAGGAGTGTGTTTTGGAAAAGCATAACATAACTTCTTTTCCTAGAAAGAAGTTTACAACTACAGTGAAGTTGGAGATTTTACACAAAGATCTCAATAGTCCTATAAAGGCTAGAGGATTCTATGGTGAAAGGTATTTTATGATTCTAATTGAAAATTTTTCTAGAATGATGTGGGTTGCATCCTTAAAGAGAAATATGAGGCATTTGACAAGTTCAAGATATTCAAGAATAGAGTTGAGAATAAATCTATTATGAATATTAAATGTTTAAGATCAAATAGAGGAGAAGAATTTAATTCAAATGAGTTTAACATGTCTTGTGAAGAAAATGGAATTAAAAGATAGCCATCAGATCTAAGAACCCTTGAACAGAATGGCATTGTAGAGAGAAGGTACAAGTTTATTATAGAAGCTACAAGAGCTATTCTAGTAGAGAATGATGAATCCAAGATATTTTGGAGAGAAGTTGTGAATACATTAGTCTACACTATGAATAGAGTACAAGTTAGGAAGGACACAAACAAGACACCTAATGAATTGTGGTTTGGTCACTTGCCTACAATTAAGTATTTTAGAATATTTGGAAGTAAATGTTATATAAAGAGAGATGATGATATTGGTAAGTTTGATGCTAAAATTGATGAAGGTATGTTTCTTGGTTATTCATTAAAAAGAAAGTCTTATAGATGTTATAATTAGAGAACTAAGACTATCATGGAAAGTGAAAATGTGAGAATTGATGAGAAGTTAAGAATGTAAGAGAGAATAGTTGATTACAATTCAAATGATGATGTTGTTACTAAGCTAAGGAATGATGCGACAATTATTGAGACTAATAATGATTTGTGAATGAAGGATAGCCAAGTCAAGGAAAAGCCTCATAACCTTCAGTAGAACTTGTTAGGATTAAACCAAGACAAAAATAATAATTACATGCAAATACAAACAATATCAAAAAATAATAGATCACACAAAAAATAACACAAGACACCAAGATTTGACATGGTTCATCCAAACCTTGGGATACGTCCACCAAACAACAAGTCTAATATTTTTATGATCTAGTGGTTACAACCTGATTACAATCTATAATCCCTTACAACTCAATATCACCACAAGAACTAATTTTTGAATCACCTTATCAAACAATCTCTAACCCTAAGCCCTTTTATAAAAGTATTTTTATTGCTTTAGGGTTATAATTAATAATTACATGTCAGCCCAAAATTTTGATAAAATAGGGCCCAATTTTTTTTTTTAATGTACAATACTTCCCTAATTAGCCACCACAAACTAATAGAACCAAGAGTTGAGATAGCAACTCATATTTTAGGAAAGAAAATGATAAAAAATCACCCATCTAAATAGATCATCAAAAGCAAAGAAAAAGGTGTGATGACAAGAAGCAAAGTGAATGAATAACTATGTTTGATATCTCAAGTTAAACTGAAGAATTTAGATGAAGCATGTAAAGATGACTACTGGAAACAAACTATGAAAGAGGAATTAGATCACATAGAAAATAATGGAACATGGGAATCGGTCCCTAGACCAACAAACAAGAATGTTATAGGAACCAAATGGGTATTCAAGAACAAGATGAATGAACAAGGAGAAGTTGTAAGAAACAAAGCAAGATTGGTATGTAAAGGTTACTCATAGCAAGAAGGAATAGACTATGAGGAGACTTATGCTCCACTAGCTAGAATAGAAGTAGTAAGACTATTTTTAGACTATGTAACATAGAAGAAATTCAAAGTATATTAGATGATGTCAAGTCAAAATTTATGAATAGAGAACTTAAAGAAGAGGTATACATTGAGTAGCCAGAAGGATATCGTTTAACAAATGACAAGGACATAGTATGCAAATTGAGGGAAGTATTTTATGGATTGAAGCAAGGACCCAAAACTTGGTATGCAAGGTTAGATAAGCACTTGACAAAGCTTGGATATAGAAAATGTATGGTAGATAGCAATTTGTATTGGAAATAAACTAATGATGGTTTGATGATTTTGGTAATATTTGTTGATGAAATTATATTTGGACATAACAATGAAGAAAGAAAGAAGTTTGTAGAAGAAATGAAGAAAGAATTTGAAATGATTATGATACAAGAAATGAAATATTTCCTAGGATTGCAGAAAGTATAAAATAAAGAAGGAATGTTTATTTCTTAGACTAAGTACTTAAAGGACTTATTGAAAAGGTTTGGTTTGGAGAAATGTAAACTTGTTGGAACACCTATGGTAACTAGACATAAGTTAACTACAAAGGATGAGACACTTACTATTGAGTAGAAGTAGAGATCTATGATTGGAGGTTTGTAATGTCTGACTCACACAAGGCTAGATATAGAAAATGTAGTTGGAATTGTTACAAATTTTTAGGTTGATCCCAGAGAAGCACATTATGTAGTAGTAAAGAGGATATTCAAATATTTAAAGGGAACTTTAGAATTTGGATTATGGTATGAAAGATCTAATTATTTTACTCTAAGTTCTTATAATGATGTAGATTGGGCAGGAAGTATGGATGAAAGAAGGAGCACCAGTAGAGAAGCCTTCTTTCTTGGAGGGAGATTGGTTTCTTGGTTAAAAAAGAAGCAATATTGTACATCTTAAAGTACAAAAAAAGTAGATTATGTTGCAAGAACAAATAATTGCAATCAAGTTATTTGGATGAAGTAGATGGAGAAGGATATAAGGATAGAAATCAATGAACATGTTGTTATACATTATGACAACACAAGCATGGTAAATATGTCTAAGAATCTAGTGTTTCATTTGATGACTAAGGACATCTCTATCTAGTATCATATGCTGAGAAAAAAAATTTTAGGAAAAGAAATCAGATTGGAGTATGTAAGCACAAAAGAACAAATTGCAGATATATTCACTAAACTTCTTCCCAAGGAGACTTTTGAGTATTTGTAAGGTATGCTTTAGGTTATGGCCCTTCGTACATTAGAGTGAGAAGATGTAAGAGTGCATCAATCTAGGGTAACTAAGTACCCTTGTTTTTCTGGACTAGATGCTAACACTTCCTATATGGGGGAGTATTTGTGATGGACAGAGTCATCTAGGACTCTTGTTGATGTTGTTTTGAACAGTGTCTTTGACACTTGAGCTAAGTAAGTATCAGTTTTTGTAGAGTTTGATGTAGAGATTTTGGTTTCATAAACCTTTGACATTGATGTCAATGGGGGAGAAGATTTGGCATGAAAATATCATACTTTAGAGGAGAATTTTTGCATCATACTATGGGGGAGAAGTATTGCAGGAAAGTATTATACTAGAGGAAAAGTTTATCATTATACTAAGAAAGATGTTGGCATAAGCACAATAATAGTTTGATATAGAGTACATTGACGTATATCAATAGAGGAGTATGATTGATTAAGAGGATTTGAAGACTATTTGTATTTTGTTGATATTCTTGGAACTAGATATTTTTCATCTATGTTGCCATCAATTCAAAAGGGGGATATTGTTGGAAGATTGGAGATATTTTTGGAAGATTGGTTTGATGATGATATGTTACATTCATGACTAAGTTATTCATGATACTTCTAAATATTTGGCATATGCAGTTAACATTAGAAATAGAAAAGATAAGTCTAGAAGAATTTATGTAAGTTTAGGTGATATCTATTCTAAGATAGAGTTTACAGAGGCATATTCTAGTAAACTTGTTATATCTCTAAGAAGATTTAATAACTTGAGAATCAAGGTTGAGGACATGGAGAAGACATCTTGAGAATGATGTGGCTAAGATTTCTCATCATAATATTATGTGCATGGAAAGTTATTCAAGTTGCAAGGTGAAAGATTTGTGTTATTGCTAAGTGTAATGTGTTCTTAATGAGGTCTTATAATAATTAATTGAGAAGGACTAAAAATAAATTAAGGAATTGTTGTATAGGCTTGGTATAAAGGAAGGATATTTTCCTTTATCATGGTATGGATATATGCAAAATATGAATGTTCAGAAAGTAGTAGAGAGTGTGGAATGTGAAGTTAAGTTGAGCAGTGTGGAAGTGAAGTAAACTTCATTACTGAGGTTTTGTTGAGTGATCTAAGCTTTGATATTTGGATCTAAGGTTTGTGACCTAGTCTAAAAGGTTTGATAGTGATTGGTCTAATTGATTGGATAGAGGAAAAAATAATAAAGGAAGACAAATAATAGTAAATTACCTGTTTAAGAAGTGAGCTCTTCTTGTAGTTGAAATTGCATATTTGTGTAGTGGGCTCTTCTTGCATACATTGTACCACAACTCCTAATAGGCTTGGAATCTCCTATCAGGGGTTCAAAGTCTCCTCATAGGGACTCATTGTACTAAATGTTGTAATAGACTCCTAATAGGGTCCATCCTCTAATAAGGAATATTCATATTAGTACATCATCTTTTTGGCATCATTCCCACTAGGGTTTTTTCTTTGTGCAAGGGTTTCCCTAGTCAACATATCTGATGTAATTATTTATGTGCATGTTTGTATGGTTATTATTTACTTTGGTTGAATGGTTAAGTTATTTTGAAGAAAATAAGCATTTTAATTGTTGGATAACTAATTCATCCCCCTCCCCTTCTTAGTTACCTTGGTGGACTATTATTTTTAACAATGGTAGCAAGATGAATCATGTCCTATGACTAAATAGATCATTTAGGATTTAGGTGACTCATAAGTAGGGTAGAATAATTTCTTCACTAGGAACTCGGTCAAAAGTAACTTTCTTACATTTATATCATGGAAGCAAGAGTGGCCATTATATTGGCTTCCTTGTTATCTTCTAGAGGAATCTATTGGAAAATAACATATGCAAAGTACTTTTTCAAATCACCAACCATTATTTTGTAAGTTGTAAAATTCTCAGCCTTTGTTTGATAAACATCATTAACCTCATTGATAACTATGTGTAAGTCACCAAGGATATTCACTTCATCTACCCTCCATTTGACTACAATTTTCATGCCATTGATTAAGGCTTCATATTCTACAATATTGTTTATATAAGGAAATAGAATCTTGTACACCTTAGGTAAAGAATATTTCCATGGTATTATAAATAAAAGTCTAGTACTAGATCCTTTTTGTGTGAAGGAGATGTCAAAGAAAATCACCCATTTTTGGTGTGTTAACAATAAAATAGACTCATTAGGGAATTCAATAGTTAGTGGTAGCACACTTTGCATTAGTGCTTCTGCTAGTTGATTAGTGATTTCCTATCCTGTGATAGCTGTCCTTTCAACATATTCAATATAAAAATCATGCAGGATCATAACCAATTTAGTTATCCTTCTTGTTAGAGTATCCTTGCTAAGAGAATACTTGAAGGGATCAATCTCTGCAATCAATCACATAGTATGAGCGAGCATGTAGTGTCTCAACTTTTGAGAAGCAAAGAAAAATATCAAGAAATATTTCTCAATAATGTTGTAGTTAGTCTCGCAGGATATCAATGTATGACTGAGATAATAAATATCTCATTCCTTATTGTTATTGTATTCTTGAGCTAGCAAGATACCTAGATACTAGTTTGTTGTAGAGATGTACAAGATAAGAGGCTTCCCATAAATATGAGGCATCAATACTAGTGGATTAGCAAGATATTTCTTAATCTATGTTAAGCTTTAATCACAATCCTTGTTCTAGTCATATTTCACACCTTTATGTAAAGTCTTGGTGAAAGGTTGTGACTTATCTGCTAATTGTGATATGAATCTATGAATAGATTGAGGTTTTCCTTGTAGTCCCCCCATTTGACTGATGTTATGAAAAGGAGGAATTTCTAGTATAGCTAGAACCTTCTCTATGTCCACCTCAATTCCTTTTGCAAACATAATGTAACAAAATAACTTCCCTAATGTGACACCAAAATCATATCTCTTCGGATTTAATCTAAGACTAAATTTCTCCACATGATCTAGGATAGGTCCTAGTCCTTGAAGATGAGTATTTCACTACGTACTCTTGACCAAGGTATCATCAACATAGTCTTCTATAATTTTATGCATCATGTCATCGAAGATTGTCACAACTACTCGTTGATATGTGGAACCAACATTCTTTAAACCAAAGGGCATTACATTCTAGCAAAAGGTACCCCATGTAAAATTGAAAGCAATTTTATCCTAGTCTTCTAGTCCATTAGTGAGTACATTTCATGGAGTTAAATTGTAGAATTCTCAAATAGTTATGTGTGTCCATTCTCCACTTTCATTATCATCTTGATTATTGCAAAGTCATGCAATAATGATAGTATGACTAGACTTTCTCTTTTCCTATTTAATTTGGAAAGTATAAGTAGTATTGTTAGAAGAATCACTATCAACTCCAACAATACTAACACATGGTGCAAAGTCACCTAGTTGTGAAAAGAACATAGAAAGATCTAGTGAAATAGGATAAGGAAAAGTATCCTCATCATCAAACTATCTGCTTGATTATCAGACTTAGTTTGTGACTCATGTTTAGATGAGCTATCAGATTCTCACAAAAAATTATTGATCCCTAAATGAAAGGGAACTTTCCTAAAGCCTAAGCCTATTGTGTCACGAGGCTTTCTAGATGTTTCCTTGATTAGATCAATCAACCTATTGTTTTTACATGCAATAGGACCATTTCCTTTGTACCCAAGATATTTTATCATTTTAAGACCAAGTCCATACTTTTTAGGAGTTATCTCATGAGACTAGTTTGTGAGATCAACTGGAACTTCTTCTTTATATAACCACACAACAATGACTTTATTTTCATCTTTGTCTTCTAGAGGTATAGTGGCCTTTGCAAAGGAACCATTGAATATAGTCTTAGGTGATACTAGAAAAGGTTTATTTTCTTAGATGATTTCCCATAATGATGAGGGGATTTAGGAAGACACATCTAAGAAAAAAATGTTTCATTGTGACATTCATTAATTCTTGTTTCTATTAACTTGAGAGTCTTCTCCATTTCTCTGAGCTTGTTGACATGATTATTTATAGAATCTCTATTAGTAGGAACAAAACTATCAACAAACTTGTGCATGTTCCATGTGTAACTTTTATTAGTAGTTATAGAAACTTCAAATACTTGGGATGGAAACTTTATGCATTGATGGCAAGTTGAATGTACTTGTATTTCATGAATCCATGGTCTTCCTATTGTATACTAAAGGAATATCAAGGACCTAATAAGTAACATATCTTTCTATAGGACCAACTCAAAGATGCAACACAAAAAGACCTAGGGATTTACATTCTACTTCATCATATGCTTTGATGGCTATTTTGTGATGAGGATCAATAGACTCTTCAACATAACCTAATTGATTGAGAAAAGTAGCAGAATAGATATGAAGACCAACTCCATTGCATATAAGCACATGATGAAGATGTTTCTAATGTATCATGACTTCAATATGCAATGTTTGGATGACTCAAAGAATTATTGTCCTTTTTAGAAAAGGAAAAATAATGAGGTGAGGTCAAGTGACCTACCATAGATTGAAACCTGTCGAGATTAAGATATTGAGGTACTGTTGCCTCAGTAAGGGATTCATCAATAATTTACCTATGAGTAGGAAATATTTTAAGTAGTTTAATGATTTTTATTTGAACATTCATTTGTTACAACTGATCAAGGATACTATAGTTTACAACTATGAAGGATGTTGTGATTCTTGTATTTTTTTTTGGATGGACTAGAAATAGGTTTTTCTTTATGTTGATCTACTTTAAGAGCAAAAGGCGTAGGGCCTTTTTGCAATATCTTGGCATAAGAACATGTAACATAATTGGCACAAGATTATGACTATTTGCGATCAAATGTAAGAGATGTAGTACCTCATAAGACAAATGGAGTCTTAGATTTTGTAATGTCATTTTTTCCTTTAATTGTGATACCATCATAATGTTTAAAGTCCAATGGTTCAACCATGTTTTAGATTAGAGTAAAAATAGGTTTTGAAGGGGCCCCAAAACTCTTTAACAAAAACATAAAAGATAAAGCATTAAAGTCTACCAGGTTTTACAAGGACCTGAAACCTACTAAAAAATAGTATCAAAATCAAGTTTTATAGGGACCTAAAACCCAAAAGGTGTCTAATAAAAGTACCTAGGTTTTACAAGGACTTGGAACCTAGCTTAAAGACCAAATAAAAACCAGTTAATAGGACTAAAAATGTAAACTGATTACCGCTCCCAGCAAATAAGACCAAAATAGAGATAAAAACTAGAGATCAAGACCCAGTAAAAGCTGCTACTACAACTCTTTAACCATAGTGATGACCTCTTTTCGAATCTTTGTAGTGTCTTGAATGGAAACAAAAGTCAAAACACCACCGGCCTCCTGAGCCCACTTCCTAGAACTTTTCATGGGTCAACCATGTTGATCACATTAATCATCATTGGTATATGTATAGTTGACCATGTTTTTTTTTAATGTTTAGAACTCTTTCCCTTCTCATATTATGGAAATGGGTCCTTAAAAAATTTCTAATCCAAATTCTTGTTATATCCACCCACAACTATTTCACCATCATCAATGAGGTTTATGTCATGGGTTAATATAGTTTTTTGTTTTGTGACCCTTTTTTGATGGTATTCACAATATAGGTTCTCATTCCACCATGTGCATCATGGTTGTGGATTATAAGGACAAGAATTATGAAGATGAGTAATATTCTAATTTTGAAGTAGAGTCTTATAGACCATGTCAAGAGGCTCACCCAGAGCTATGTATTCATGTTTGGGTTGAGAAATGGAAGATGATTTTTTAGCTTTTTTTCCAAATGTCTTGTTATTTGGAGTAAATGTTTTAGTGGTTTTAGAAATATGCATGTCACTTGTGAGATTAAAAGCCACTTCAAAAGGCTTGGGAGTGATGTTATCCACCACTCCATCATGTACTACCTGTCAATTTTTGCTAATATACTTGGATTTGTCTTTGTTAGAGGTAGACTCTTGTTTGATGTCTTTTTGAAGGATTAATTAACCTTTGTTCACCATGAAATCCTCTATTTGGATACCTTGTGTAACTATGTCTTAAAAGTTATGCGGACCTTGAAGTTGTATTTTATACACAAAATTAAGTAAAATATTATGCATGAACATATCAAGTTTTTTAGTTTTGGGAATCTTATGTGAGTATTTGGTATACAATTGTCTCCATCTTTTGAGGAACATTAGGAAAGGTTCTACAATTCTTTGTTTAAGGTTAAACAAATATTGCATATTCATTGGATGTTAGATATCATGTGAATACTTCTAAATGAACCTATTATAAATCTCATGAAATATTTTAATCCTAGTAGGTAACCATGAAAAATATTCCATGGCTTGAGTACCTAGACTCCATGGGAATAAATACATAAGATATGTTTGATTGTGCATGAATTCCATGGAAAATGCACCAAACTCTCTTGAGTGATCTTTAGGATCATATCTTCTTAAGTAATCATCATATCTTGGTAGCTCAATTCTTATAGGAGAAGGAAAATGAGGTATATAAAAGTCCTTGTCAAGAGGAAATGGAAAAATAGTGTCTAACATGTATTGTTTATCGAGTTTATCATTGTCTCTCAAAATTTGGGCTAATTCCTCTTGCATGGCCTGGAGTTATTTTTATAACTTGGAGGTTTCAGATTCCTCTTCTTGTGTGACAATTATTTCAGCATTGAATTGTTGACATAGTTTTGCTCCTTCTTGAGTGAATTTGAGGAAATATTTTTCTTTCTCATTATGGAGCAAGATTTTCATAATTTTCTATAAATTTTATCTTTACAACATTTCTCTATGTCTTCTAGGGGTACCTCTTTAGTGTCCCCATAATCATTTGTATAGGTGTAAGGATTTTCATCCTTTCATTTCTTTGGAAGTCCTCTATGTTTGTTCTCCTACCATTTTCACCTATTTCCTAATCTTGATTTATCATTCTAGGGGTTTAGTAGTTTTTAGATTTTTTAGGTTGTATAGGTGTTTTGAACAAAAGTTCAACTATTTTTTTATAAAGACATAAGTGTCTTGTCAATATCTAGATGTTCTTGGAATAACATATTCCTAACTTGTTGCAATGTTATGGAAAGAACTATTCAAGCAGTAGGTGGACAAACAAGTGAAAGGGATCATGAGGACCCTTCATTATACTTGGACTTTATGTAGACCTAGGAATTAACTCTACTACAATTTATACCTCTATCTCTATCTCTATCTCATTTTGGTCTAGGGGGAGGAAACACATTTCAAATCCTAGTTGCAACAATCATAGACAAGAACTTATGAATTTTTTTGGATAAGGATCACACTAGAATGTCATCTCAAAGTAAGTATTCAATAAGTGTGTTGTATACCTAGGTACAAGTAGTCAGAGAAATGGCTAGAAAAATTGAGAGTTTTGACTAATATATGACAAACACAAAAAGGAAAATAGAATAACAAAGTAGGGAGACTAGTTTGTGGGTGGATCGCAAGTGATCAACTAAGCAAGTTGTCTAAGCTTTAGACTATTGCAAATAGAGGAATGACTTAATTTTTTAAGAAAAAGATTGAGATTTAGTCCTCCATTTTTTTACGGAGTTGAATGTGATGAAATAGGAGATAATATTAATTCATTCAAATATTTTCTCATAATTATTTTTCTAATTATTTAAATAATTAGGTTGAACAATTATGATGAGCATATTTGATTAAATTAATATATTTAATTCTATTTTCATATAAGATGAATTAGGAAATAATATTGATCTACTCAAACATAACATCATAATTTAATATAGTAATTTGTTAAATAATTAGTTTCAAGAGTTATGATATGTATATTTAATTAAATCAATATATTTTGATTACTTTTTAAAGTGTATTAGGTAAAGAGGGTGGATATAACTTAGTCAAATTACTTAGGACTTATAATTAAATTAATTCAATTAGGAAGTTAAATTAGCTAATTCCAATCAATATTTAGGAATTAGATAAAGTATGTGATTAATATAGATTAGAGATTTTTTGCATCCAATAGTTAGGTCAAGAAAAGATGATCAACATTAGAAGTGCCTAGTACAATAGGACTTAATTTGATCAACAAATTGATGCATTGAAATTGGTTCAGAATGCCAATGTGACTGTTTAGGGGTATTACAAGTAGCACCAATATTCTTAAGCCCAAAAGTCATGAAACTCTAGCAAAAGGTACCCCATGTGAAATTGAAAGAATTTTTTTCTTGATCTATCAGAGCTACTTTTATTTGGATATGTCCTAAGAATCCATGCATCAAGGAATACATTTCATAACCTATAGTCATGTCCAATATCATGTCAATATTTGGGTAGGGGGTAGCATTTAGAACTTATTGATCTACATGTGTAGGAAAAGGCATCAATGATATGTTTTTAGGATTTTGGTTGGATCAAGATGACATGAAAATATTATTCTATATGTGATATGGCTCGTTGTCTTCAATCTCTAGAAAAAAGAGTAGAAAATTATCCTTAGGGAAAGCTTTATTGAGATATTAGAGATCTGTGAAAACTTGAATGGATTTGTTATGTTTTGAAATAGGTATGATGTTGGATATCCATTTAGTGTCATGTATAACTCTTATAAATTTAGTGCACAGGAGCATCTCTAAATCATCTTTAACTAATAGGATAATATGCAGATGCATTTTCTTCAATTTTTTCTTTATAGCTTTAATAATAAGAGATATAGAGAGATGACCCATGACTAAATAAGTGTCAATATTGGGCATATCTATATATGTCCAAGTGATGTTTATTATCTTTTCATGAAAAAATTGAGTGAATTTTTCTTTTTCTTCAATTGATAGTGACTGAGCTAGGTGTATAATATTTGGAAAGTCTTCCATGCCAAGGTTGATAGGCTATGTGAGTTCAATCAGCATTGATGACCGATCTTCAAATTAGCTAAGAAGAATACCAAGAACCTCATCTTTGTGTGCCTCAAGAAAATTTTCACCCTCAAATACATCTTTATTAATTTTTACTATATTTTTCCTTTGACTACCACATAGTGGATTTTTCCATCAAGGCCCCTTTTTTCATTTCTCTTTTCAATTTGTGACTAATGTACTTGATATCTGACTTAGTCATGTTTATAGTTGGCTCACTGGTGGAAGAGACTACAAGCATGATAGAACTTAGGTAACATGTGATCTCATAGTCATTCTAAAAAGATAGTAATTGAGGTCATTGATTTTGTGTAGCCCAATCAATGAAATCCAAGTGCATGAGGGATAGTGAAGTAGAAGGTTCTACATTATTTATATGAAATGAATCATCTCTAGTGACAAGAGAGTTAGGAATTAAATAGAAATATTCAAGTATGCCCAAATTAGTATATGAACTGGGAGAATTAGCATGGTCCACTAGATTAAGTTAAGAATTCAACTCATCAAACACTACAAAAGACTTGTCCACTATATCCATTTGGTTAGTATAGTTGTTTTCAACATCTATTTTAGCTTTGTGAGATGTGATAGAAAGATAATCCCATTCAAATTCATTTGATTTAGAACTTCTATTATGAGCTATAAAGGGATAAATATTTCCTTTGATTCATTCTTAATCAAGATCCTCTATGTCAAGCTCATCAAACTCAAGTTGTTTAGAAGTGGAATCCTTACAAGTGTAATCATTAGGTAGCTCATCTTCTCCCCAAAGGATGGAGGTAAAATGGATGAAATTGACTTCTGGAATAGTATTAGCTATTGTTTTAATCTCATCTCTTGAATTTCTGGTTGGTTGTTGTGGGGGGGGGGGGGGGGGGTGGTGTTCTTCATCATAAATAGGAAGATTGTCATCAACCCCATAGACCAAGTCACTTGTTTCTTTACTTCTGTGACCATTAGTATGACCCATGGGTTTAGCAAGAGCATCTTTATTATCATTCAAAGGTTGATGTCTAGGGTAACCCATGTTTTTAAGAAATTTATTGGCTTTTTGATACTTCTTGGGAGAAATGAGTGTAGTAAGTATAGCCTCATCAACTGGGCCTTCTTCTTGAAATATCCAATCCCTAATAGCTTTCTTTTCCTTTTTATATTCTAATGGGATAGAGGATCAGACAAATATGCCATAAATAGTCATAGCTAAGGACAAGGGCTTCATATGTTCAATCAGTTTTCCATAAGAGCATGCAAAAATTGGTAACACAACAATAGAATCTAAGGTATAATCTTCCACACAAATACTCAATTATTTTTAGCTTTTTCTCATAGTTTACAAGTAAGGATCTAGCTTTGTTAGCAACATTTTTATTTGGAACTAGGAATTCATTAGAAGTGAGCATATTTATTAACATACAATTATCCCTATGAATCAAAACTTTAGTTTCATTAAAGGGGAAAAATGCATTGATCAAAAGTTGAGATAACATATTGCATGTCATGTATCCAAGGTATCCCTATAAAACTTTTGTACACAAGTGATTTTAGTTTGTGGTGACTGATCATGGAATTACTATACAAACTACATTATTCCTTAGTGGGGTTTATCAATATTTTTGGGCCAACATGTTGCAGCTAATTTTAATCCTAAAGTGGAAAAATACTTGTATAAAATGGCTTAGGGTAAGGGATTTCATAAGGTGTGATGTGATAATTTCTTCTTGCAGCAATATTGAGCCATAAGGGATTATGGATTATAATTATGTTGTAATCACTAAATAATAATAATATTAGACTCATTGTTTGGTGGATGTAGCCCAAGAATTTGGTGATCCATGTTAAATATTGGTTTCTTGTGTTCTCTTCTATGTGATTTATCATTTTTTGGTATTGCTTATATTTGCATGTAACTATTATTTCTATTTGTGTTTAATCCTAACAAGTGGTATTAGAGCAAGGTTATTTTTTTAGTTATCCTCTGCAAGAATGTCTTATAGTTGAGTGGAAGTGATGGCAGGTGAGAGTAAGCTAGAGAATGAGAATTTTAATGTGTAAAAATTTTAGTTATGGAAAATGAAAATCGAGGACTATCTTTATTTGAAGGATTTATGGAATCCATTTGCAGGAAAAGCCAAGTAACATAGAACTATGATAGATGAGGATTGGGAGATTTTTGATAGAAAGATAGTTGGAAGCATTCAATTATTTCAAACACCATCAATGATATTTAAAATTATAAGGGAGAAGGTGGTGGAAGAGTTTATTCAAATCCTTAAAAAGTTGTATGAAAATCCCTCAACTTCAAATAAGGTATTTCTCATGAAGCATTTATTTAATATGAAGATGACAGGAGGTGGATCTTTTGCATATCATTTAAATAAGTTTAATATAGTCACTAGTTAGTTATCTTCTATGAATGTCAATTTTGATGAAGAAACTAGGGATCTCTTGATTTTTTTTCTTTTCCTAAAAGATGAAATGACTTGGTAATGGATGTGAGTAATTGTGTTTTTGGATCTAATACCCTAAAATTTGATGATGTGATTGGTGTTATTTTGAGTGAGGACACTAACAAGAAAACCTCAAGTGGATCTATATCAAAAAGTTATTTCAATGTAAAAAGAAGAGGTAGAATGTCTAAGAGAGGAAGTAATTTTGGAAATCATGAGAAATCAAGAAAAAAATCAAAGGGGAGGAGGTCTCAATCCAGAGGACCGAGAGATTGCTGGTACCATGGAAAACTAGGGCATAGGAAGAAAGATTTATGGACTGGAAAGATCAATGAAGGAGATAAACCATAAGGGAACAAGAAGGTAATGTGATATGTAACAAATCTAAAGAGGATTATTTTCTTCTTTTTTTAGAAAGTGTTGATGATTTTTGGGTTTTAGATTCTAGGGCTTCATTTCATGCTACACTTATAGAGGTTATTTTATTGATTATGTCCAAGGAGATTTTGGGCTTGTTTATTTGGGGGATAATGAACCTTGTTAGATTGTTGGAAAGGGAAAAGTTAATATTAAATTGAAGAATGGGAATCATTGGTTACTACATGAGGTAATACATTTTCCAACACTAATTAGTAATTTGATTTCAGTAGGGAAACTCGATGATGATAGTTGTGTAGTTACTTTTGATGATAAAAATTGGAAAGTTTCAAAATGTTTCCTTGTAGTATAAAAATGTGTGAATCTAGGCACCTTATATATTTTTACATGTCATATCATTAGTTCTACATTAATTATTTATGATAGAAATGAATATTCAGGAATAATTACTATAGTTGAGAAAGGAGAATAAAGAGTTGTTGTAGATTTTGATACAACACTATGGCACAACAAACTTGGACACATGAGTGAGAAAGGTATGAAATTAATTCATTCAAAGAAAGTTTTTCCAGGTCTAAAATGTGTCAATATGGATATCTGTGAAAGTTGTGTGTATGAAACAAAAAGAAAAGTGAGAGAGTGAGTTTTGTAAAGAGTTGGAAGGAAAAGAAAAATGAGAAATTAGAGCTTGTGCATACAGATATATGGGGACTACCTTAAGTATCTTCCCTTAGTGACTCTCATTATTATGTTATATTCATTGATGATGCAACTAAAAAATTGTGGGTTTATTTCTTTAGATATAAATTTAATGTATTTCAAACTTTTAAGAAATGGAAATGCTTGGTTGAAAAAGAGATTGGTAAAAGTCTAAGATGTCCTAGATCTGATAATGGTATGGAGTATTGCGATCTTGAATTTGAAGATTATTTCTCCACTAATGGTATTCATAGATAGAAAACTATTCCAAGAAGTCCATGGTAAAATAGAGTGGCTGAATGCATGAACATGTCAATAATGGAGTGTGCAATGAGAATGAGGTTACATGGTGGCTTTCCCTTAAACATGTGGGTGGAGGCTATCAATAGTATATATTTGATTAATAGAGGTCCCTATACTTCCTTGGGTTATGGTATTCTAGAGGAAGCATGGACTAGTAAGATGGTAAGTTATTATTTTCTCAAAACCTTTCATTGTGAAGCATTTGCACATATAGATTCTGAAAATAGAATCAAGATGGAAGTTGTGTCAAATAAATGTGTATTTATTGGATATGAAATTGATGAGTTTGGTTATAGGCTCTAGGATTACGAAAATCATAAAACTGTAGGAAGAAGGGATGTCGTATTCAATGAGAAAGTGTTGTACCAAGATCTATTACAGTAGCATGAGAAGAAAGAAAATGATTATGTTGTGTTGGATGATACTACAAAAGATGATCTTTTAGTAGTTCCTCATGACAACAAAAATAAATACCACACACCCCAGTGAACATTAGATGGTAAACAAGGCTAAGTAGACCTCAAGAAAGAATTTTTCCCTCATTTTACTCTATTTTTACTAATTGATGCTATTGAAGTTGAATGTTATGATGAAGTTGTGCAGGTGGATACTAAGATTTAGTAGGAGTTTTTGATGATAGAAGAAATGAACTCCTTTATGAAAAATAAGACTTGGGATTTATGGAAGATACATATAAGTAAAAGGGCTTTATAGAATAAGTGGGTTTACAGGTTTAAAGAAGAAGATGGGGGTAAGAAAATATTTAAGGTTAGGTTATTTGTAAAATGATTTGCATAGAAGAGCATTGATTTTGATTATATATTCGATCCTGTTGTAAAAATGACTTCTATTCACATTATTTTAAGTATTGTGGCTACTAAAGACCTGCATTTGGAGAAAATTGATGTTAAAACAACCTTTCTTCATGGTGATTTGGATGAAGAAAAATATATGGCACAACCATAGGGATTTGAGGTCAAAGGGAAGGAGAATCTAGTGTGTAGATTGAGGAAAAGTTTATATGGCTTCAAGCAAGCACCTCGACAATGGAATCTAAAATATGATAGTTTTATGTATGAGGATGGATACAATAGGTATCATTTAGTTTATTGTCTTTATTTTAAGAGGTTGGAAATTGACATCTACTTTATTTTTTGTTTATATGTTGATGATATGCTTGTAGCTAGATATAACATGGATCACATTAAGGGGTTAAAACAAAAGTTACCATATTCATTTTTTATGAAGGATTCATGGGTAAAAATGTTAGTTTGTGTTGACTGATTAGGGAAGTACTATATATCCTACATAGATTATTTGAGGCTCAGGGCATGGCCCTAAAAAAATAAATTTGGGCCCTATTTTATCAAGATTTTGGGCTGACATGTAATTATTAATTATAACACTAAAGCAATTTAATACTTGTATAAAAGGGCTTAGGGTTAAGGATTATTTCATAAGGTGATGCAAAAAGTGGCTCTTGTGGTGGTATTGAGCTATAAGGGATTACAAATTATAATTAGTTTGTAATCACTAGATTGTAAAAATATTGAACTTGTTATTTGGTGGATGTAGACCAGGGTTTGGGTGAACCATGTTAAATCTTGGTGGCTTGTGGTTTTTTGTGCGATCTATTATTTTTTGATATTGTTTATATTTGCATGTAATTGTTATTTCTATATGTAGTTTAATCCTAACAAGTTGTATTAGAGCAAGGTTTCTTTTTAGTTATCCTCTATAGGAAAGTCTCACGGTTGAGTGGGAGTGATAGAAAACAAGGGTAAGTTGAGGGTTGACAGGTTTAATGAGAAAAAAATTTAGTTATGGAAGATGAAAATGGAAGACTATCTTTGTTAGAAGGATTTATGAAAGCCATTGGAAGGAAAAATCGAGAATTAGGGATCTATGTCAAATGAGGATTAGGATCTTTTGGATAGAAAGGCACTTGGAAGCATTCAATTATGCCTAGCACCATTGGTGGAATTTATTATTAAAAAAGTGAAAACAACAAAAGAGTTGACGAAAACCCTAGTGACATTATATGAAAAGCCCTCCTCTTCAAACAAGGTATTTCTAATGAAGCATTTATTTAATATGAAAATGGTAGAAAGTGGATCTATTATAGATCATTTAAATGAGTTTAATACTAATGCTAGTTAGTTATCTTTTGTGGCTATCAATTTTGATGAAGAAGTTAGGGCTCTCTTGATTTTGTGTTCTTTTCCTAAAAGTTAGAATGGCTTGGTAATGGCTGTGAGTAATTTTGTTCTTGGATCTAGTATCCTAAAATATGATGATGTGATCAGTGTTGTTTTGAGTGAGGAAACTCATAGGAAAACCTTAGGTGGATCTACATCAAGAAGTGCTTTGAATACATAGAATAGAGGCAAAATGACTAAGAGAGGAAGTAATTCTAGCAATCATGGGAAATCAAGAGGAAAGTCAAAGGGGAGGTCTCAATCAAGAGGATCAAACGAGTGTTGGTACTATGGGAAACTAGGGCATAAAACGAAAGATTGTTGGACTCGAAAGAAAAATGAAGGAGATAAACTAGATGGAGACAAGGAGGAAAATGTGGTAAGCAACAAAAATGAAGAGGATGATTTGCTTCTATCATTAGAAAGTCTTGATGATTTATGGGTTTTAGATTCTGGTGCTTTATTTCATGTGAAACCTCATAGAGGTTATTTCATTGATTATGTCCAAGGGGATTTTAGGCTTGTTTATTTGGGGGATAATGAACCTTGTCAGATTTTTGGAAAGGGAAAAGTTAAGATTAAGTTGTAGAATGAGAATCATTGGCTATTACATGAGCTAATACATGTTCCAAGGCTAAGTAGGGCAACTTGGTGATGAGGGTTGTGTAGTTACTTTTAAGGATAAAAATTGGAAGGTTTCAAAAGGTTCCCTTATAGTAGAAAAAGGTGTAAAAGTAGGCACCTTATATCTTTGTACAGGTCATATTTTTCCTTCTACTTTAATTGTTTCTATTGGTGTAACTATGTACTTACTATTTACATTTACTTAAGTTTACTTAGGTTAATGCATTATTTTATTATTTTATTTTGTGAAAAACTTAGGAGATTGCACACCTTTTTGAGTTGCCATGTTGACAACAAAGGAGTATGCAACTCTATTTTAGCACATGGTGTCTACAACACTGATTTACATGTCACACTCTTGTAGGCTTATCCTCTCATCACCACACTTACTTCTGTGCTTAATGAAGGATAACCCATATCTAGTGGACATGTGCCTAGTTGTATGACATATCATGATACTGATAATGAGGCATTCTAGATGTATCTCAAAGGTATTTATATATAGGCACTCCTAGTGTACTTGAACAACACATATTGAATGAATATATCGTCATTCTGATCATACTTTCTCTTTCTAGTCTACAGTTGTGCTTGTGTTTGAGTTCTTAGTTCTTGGGTGAATTTTTCCATTAGAAAAATTCTTACATGGTATTAGAGATTGATGATTTTCTCATCGCATAGCCATTCAAGAAACTATTGCTTCAACACCTCAGCTCGAATTTATAGTATTATAGAAATTGGGTGCATCTAGAGCCAGATTTGACCTTGCCATTGTGTCTAGAATGTTGATTCGGTGAAAATTGACTATAAACTCAGCTACTTAGGCCCAAAGTTGATCGTAAGGAAAAAAAAAAATTGCAAATGGGAAGCCAGAGGCCCTGATTTGTAGTTTGGGTATGATCATTTTTTGCAAATTTAATTAATTTTCAGATCTACATTTTTATTTCTCTATAATTTTTTGTTAGTATTAGCAGAATTTTTTTTTTCCTTCGAGCACCCAAAAGAGAATTTTTTTTAGCACAACCGGGCAATGAACCCCTAAATTTTCCATTTGGAAGCATTATTTTATTTGTTGCAGGAGAATATTTCTTTGTTACAGAGAATATTCTATTTCATTTTCAGCCAACAAATCACAAGCTTGCTAGATTGACCTTATGCCTCTCACCGATAGGAGCAACGCACAAAATATGGTGAGTCTACAACCAGACCGATGGTCAAGTTCTGCTTCCAGCAACTATGCCTTATATTTCAACTCATGGGCTTTTCCTTTTATACTGCACCAAGTGCAATCCTCCCATACATGTGGGATATATCAAACAGGTTTTTAGAGGCTTGTTTTTAATTTTGCAGCCCCACTTTTCTCTTTTTCAGATACAAACAATATTTTGAATGTTGTTTAACTATTTTTTGGCATTGTTCAAAATCCTCTTGGCAAGGCAATTCAAATACTTCAGCCCCTGTAGAAGTTTTGCGGTCTCCATGTTTGCATATTCTACTCTGATGATGCCCTATTTCTTTGGCCCAAATTCGTAGCTTTCTAGCCAAGTGCGAACAGTTTGGCATCATTTTGAAATATTCCAACACTTTTTTAAGTTTTCCACCCACAACAATAGTGCTTCCTTTAGTGCCATGTGACATATCTTTTGCTACTCATGTGACATCAACCATCAAATCCATGTGTCCCCCTATAGATGGTATAGTCCCACATATGACTTTTGCCATGCTGACAGTCCACATGGATGTGACCCATCCACACAGCATTGACACATCACACCTGCATTGACAAGACTTGCCCATGTTAGTGCCACCTAGAACCCCACGTGGATGCATGTCAAAACCTACTTAGTACATACATGGCTGCCACCTATTCTACCACATAGGATAGCCATACCTACCATGCAGGTTACACATCATTGAAGCTATATGGATCCATACATTCCATTTGGTACATACAACCATGTCAATAGCGGGCCTGATTTTTTGCTGATGTCAGTAGAACACTATGTTAAAATTGATGATTGTATGACAATCATACCCAATCAATTTTCAACTACTACAATGGCCATTTGACCATCAAATTTAAGCATGCAATTTTCCTACCAGACCCCTCTCCAGATTGCTTTTCAATTTGATAGCTTGTCTTTGTGAGCCCATAACTCAGACATCCAAACTCTTATTTAGGTGCAATTTTTTTTTTAATTGGTTAGAATTTCCTAATTTTCTAGTGGTGGTGTTATTTTCTAATTTTGGTGCAAAGATTTTTTAGAAATTTTATTTTTTGGCAACTGTACTTGCATAATCCAACATTTTACAACTTCAAACACTCCATACGGGCACATCTGATCACTTTTTTAGGTTTTATTTTTTTTGAAAGTGCATATTTTTTCATCTACTTTTTAGATCTAAAGTAAGATTTTGGGTTGTGTGGACAAAATTCTCACTTTTAGAATAAGGCCTTTTTCTACATTATAAAGATTTGATTAATTTTTAGAATTATTGTACATCTAAGCTACAATGCTTAGTGATAGATTTTGAGTCTCAAAAGATAGTTGTAAATTTTTTTTTTAGAAAAGTCCACTTTTTTCATTTTGACAAGTGGCCCATTGTACATGCACTACTTATAAAGTGCCAAAATCATCTTTTTTTGGGGGGGTCTTTTGATTGAGTGAAAAGGGGGGGGGTGTACTATGTTCATATATCTCTCTTTTGTACTCTTTTCATTTTCTACGTCATGGGTTTTAAATGCCCTCCTCTAACTTCACGCAACTATTCTACATGGAGTAGATTAATGGAAAAAGGATATAGTCTTTGTGTTGATGGTACAATTACAAAACCTACTAATGCTAAAGAACTCATTGAATAGAAAAGACAAGACCAAAAAGCTTTAGGAGCTGTTAGGAGTTGTGTTCATACAAATCTCTTCTTTCACATTACTAATTGTACATAATCCAAAGTAGCTTGGGATAAACCTAAATCATTATATGGTAAGGTGGATGAAGAAAAGCGATTTCAGATTGAGGATAATCTACTTCTCTTGGATCCAAAGAACTTTAACACAATTTTGGATTACATCAACAAAGACAATGAGTATAGGGAACTTCTTAAAGATTGTGGAAATCCCATGAAGGATGAAAAGTTGATTCATCACATTTGGAAGAGGCTACCTTTAGAGTACACTTCCTTTCTTTCGAGTTTTAATACTCACAGGTTGACCATGGGATCTACTTACTAGAAGCCTTCATTTGATGCATTCACAAAAATGTTCATTGTTAAAAAATCTCACTTGATGGATTTAGGAATTCTCAAGTCATCAAAGATCAAAGCCTTGGTGGCTAGTGATGAGCACCAATCAAGTCAAGGAAAGAAAAGCAAGAATAAGAAGAAGTAGTGGAAGTAGAAATCACAATCTAAGACACAAAAATCCTCCTCTCAAAAAGATAGTTCTTCTTCCAACAAGAAGGGAAATAATGAAAAGAAGGACAAACTCTTTTGTGCATTCTACAAAAAGCCAAATCATGACGAACATCATTGCAAGAATGAAAGAATTGATTAATTAGAAAACCTACTTAGGAATAACAAAATTCAATTGCCAAGTACTTCCAAGGATTCAATTCCAACCTCTTCAAAGGGTAAAGGGCAAGCACTTATGGTAAACACAAGTTCTTCTTTAGAATGGATACTTGACTCAGGTGCTTCTTACCATATGGGTTCTTCAATCAGAGAATTTTCTTCATTGAAGTAGTCAAAGGTACTACACATCTTCATGGGAGATGATACTAAAATTGAAGTTGAAGGAAAAGGACATGTGGAAATGGAAAATGGGGAATTCAAAGTTGTTCTCTACATTCCAAACCTTAGCTCCAATCTCCTATCAATTTACCAAATCACTCACCTTGGAGATAGTCATAAAGTTGAGTTCCTTCTAGATTTAGTGATGGTACATAGTCTTAAAGATGATTCATTGGTTGCAGTGGGGAAAGTCAATGATGACAAAAGAATTTAGTCCTTCTCCCACTTTATGCCTAAGTCTCCTTCTCAAGCCTTGTTGACTCACTCTACTTTACACATCAACTTATGGAATGAGTTGTTTGGTCACCTTGATTTCTGCTCTCTTTAGAAACTTTTCTCAAAACACATGGTCAAAGGTCTACCTTACATCAACTTTTCTAAGGTAGAGTGTTCATCAGGGAAGTCTTCTCAAGCACCAGTTGTTCTTTAGTTAGTTCACATGGTTCTAGCAGGACCCTTTGTAGTGACATTAGTTAGCCAAGGCTGCTACATCCTTATATTTGTTGATGACTTTTCAAGATTCACTTGAGTCTACTTGCTTCATCATAAGAGTGAAGTGGTTCATAAGCTTCAAGAATTTAAGACTCATATTGAATACAAATCAAGGAAAGCCATCAAGGTACTATGAGTGGAAAATAAGAATAGATATGTAGACAAAAGACTTTGAGACTTTTATAGACATGAGATGATTGATCTTCAGTACCCACCAGAATTTAGTCTGAACAAGAGAGATGTTGTAGCTATGAGGATTAGGACTCTCAAATCCATGGCAAGTTGCATGATAAAATCCAAGTCTCTTGATCCAACACTTTCCATTAGCAGTCCTTTTGAGGCATGGTGTGATAGAAACCTAGTTGTGTGTCATTTTAGAGTCATTGGTTTTCCAGTATGGGCTAACCTATCTTCTAGGGGATGCAAGGCATTGACACCTAGGCCTTCTACTTTAATGGGATATGAAGAAAATGTGAAGGCATACAGACTTATGGATCTAGAGACTCATGAAATTTTTGTGGAGAAGGATGTTCACTTTGAGGAAAGTTCACCCAACTTGTCCTCTAATCCTCTTCTCACATCATACACAGTGGAAACTGATAGTGACACTAGCGATAGTTCTTCAATAGATTTAGACACGTGAGGTTCTATCAACAGTTGTAGTGAGAGGTCACATCATTAGTATGGTCCACATGCTTACATTTCAACAATGAAAGGTCCAACACAATAGGGTATAAATTGTCTTCTAGCTTCAACTTCAATTGATTTGGGAGACAACCTTGATAAATTACATCTTCTCATTGATAATGGTGATCCTTCTATAGTTGTTGTGAGGGCTCACTCTAACCCTTATGTCCATTCTCTGCATGATCAATATTTATATGTTAGCATGATTGTGGATCCTTATGTACAAAAATTGGAGGAGGTCTCTTTGTTAGTTGAGGAGATAGATGGTTCATTGGAATAGGTTCGATAGACATCCTTGCCAGATCTACATTTGTTCTTTTCATCACAGTTGGAAGGGGCAAGTATCAACATCAGTATAAGGATACTTGAGCAAGTTTCAGGGCCACCATATATCTTAAGGATTGTACCTTTTCCTTTGTTTCTTCTAAAGGGGAGGAATTTCATTCAACATTAATGAACCAGCGTCTTCCTTGGAGTAGCTTTCATTGATAGACATTCTTTATTTTGGGGGGGGGTGACTACCTTGTCTCACTTCGTCTTTTTTCTTATAGGGGGGACTTTTTCCTCTTATGAGGTCTGTTTCTTCTCCTTCATCAGTACTTTATATGCTAGATGTATGTCATAATGACGGGATCTTGACTACTCCATCCATCCATGCATTCCTATTTATCTCTCTTTTTGAGGGAGGATTTTTCCCATGAGGTTTTCCCTCTTTATCTGCTTTATGAGAGATCACATTTTCATTATGTACATGGGTACCTAACATGGCCTAGTAGTTGGGATCCATTCTGTATCTCATCCTAGTTTTCTTAAGCTTAAGGGCATTCCCCTAAGTTGCACTTAAGGGGGGTTGTTGGTGTAAATACATACTTACTATTTACACTTACTTAAGTTAACTTAGTTTAATGCATTATTTTATTATATTTTATTATTTCATTATTTTATTTTGTGAGATACTTAGGAGTTTGCACACCATTTTGAATTTTCATGTTGACAACACAAGAGTATGCAACTCTATTTTAGCACATGGTGTCTACAACACTGACTTGCATGTCACACTCTTATAGGCTTATCCTCTCATCACCACACTTACTTCTGTGCTTAATGGAGGATAACCCAAATCTAGTGGACATGTGTCTAGTTGTATGATATATCATGATACTGATTATGAGACATTCTAGATGTATCTTAGAGGGCTTTATCTACAAGCACTCCTAGTGTACTTGAATAACACATATTGAATGAATATATCATCATTCTGATCATACTTTCTCTTTCTAGTCTATAGTTGTGCTTGTGTTTGAGTTCTCAATTCTTGAGTGAATTTTATTATTAGGGAAATTCTTATAGTTTCAGAGAAAAATGAATGTTTAGGAATAATTGTTGTGGTTGAGTAAAGAGAACAAATAACTACCATGAATTTTGATAAAGCACTGTGGCACAATAGACTTGGGCACATGAGTGAGAAACGTATGAAAGTAATTCATTCAAAGAATATTTTAGTAGGTCTAAAATGTGTTAATATGGATTTATATGAAAGTTTTGTGTATGGAAAACAAAAGATAGTGAGTTTTGTGAAGATTGGGAAAGAAAATATAAAGGAGAAATCAGAGCTTGTACATAGAGATATATGGGGAACAACTCAGGTATCTTCCCTTGGTGGCTCTCATTATTATGTTACATTTATTCATGATGCAACTAGAAAAGTATGAGTTTATTTCCTTAGATAGAAATTTTATGTACTTCAAAATTTTAAGAAATGGAAATTCTTGGTTGAAAATGAGAAAAGTAAAAAATTAAAATGTCTCAGATTTGATAATGGTGGTGAGTATTGTAGTCATGAATTTGAAGATTATTGCTCCACTAATGGTACTCATATACAAAAAAACTATTCCAAGGACTCCATAGGAAAATAGAGTAGTTGAATGCTTGAATAGGACTATAATGGAGCATGCAAGGAGGATGAGGTTGCATGTTGGGTTGCCCTTACACATGTGAGCAGAGGTTGTTAATACTACTATATATTTGATTAATAGAGGTCCCTCTACTCCTTTGGGTTGTGGTATTCTAGAGGAAGTGTGGACTGGCATGAAAGTGAGTTATTCTTTTCTCAAAACCTTTGGTTGTGAAGCATTTGCTCACATATATTCTAAAAATAGAACAAAGATGGAAGCTAAGTCAAAGAAATGTGTATTTGTTGGATATGGTATTAATGAATTTGGTTATAGGCTTTGGGATTTTGAAAATCATAAAATTGTAAGAAGTAGGGACATCATATTCAATGAGAAAGTGTTGTACAAAGATCTATTGCAGCAACATGAGAAGAAAGAAGATGATTATGTAGTGTTGGATGATACCCCAAAAGATGATGTTCCATCCATTCCTCATGATGTGAAACAATCACAACAACAAATACCACACACACTAGTGAATGTTAGATGGTCAACAATGCAAATTAGACCTCCAAAAAGATTTTCTCCTTCTTTGTATTCTATTTTACTTATCGATGCTAGTGAACCTAAATGTTATGATGAAGATGTGCAGATGGAAACTAAGATTTAGTGGGAGTCTACAATGAAAGATGAAATGGACTCTTTGCTGAAGAATAAGACATGGGATTTATACAAGTTTCCTACAAGTAAAAGGGCTTTATAAAATAATTGGGTTTACAAGTTAAAAAAAAAGGAAGGAGGTAAGAAAAGATTTAAAGCTAGGTTAGTTGTAAAAGGATTTACACATAAAAAATGAATCGATCTTGATGAGATATTTTCTCCTATTGTTAAAATGACTTCTATCTGTACTGTTTTCAATATTGTGGGTACTATAGATTTACATTTGGAGAAGCTTGATGTTAAAACAACCTTCCTTCATAATGACTTGGATGAAGAGATATAAATGGCTCAGCCACAGAGATTTGAGGTCAAGGGTACAGAGAACTTATGTTGCAAATTGAAGTAAAGTTTATATGGCTTGAGGCAAACACCTCAGTGATGGTATATGAAATTTGATAGGTTTATGCATGAGAATGGATACAATAGGTGTCATTCAAATCATTGTGTTTACTTTAAGAGGTTGGAGGATGATAGCTACATTATTTTATGTTTATATGTTGATGATATGCTTTTAGTTGGGTCTAACATGGATCATATTAAAGGGCTAAAAAACTAGTTAGCACATGCATTTGCTATGAAGGATTTGGAGTAGCAAAAAAAATCCTTGGCATGAAGATTTGTAGAGATAGGAAGAATAGAAAATTGATGCTATCTTAGGTTGATTATGTTGAAAAGGTGTTGCAACATTTCTCTATGGAGAATGCTAAAGATGTCAGCACACCTTTACTTGGTCATTTGAAGTTGACTAAGAAGATGTGTCTCAAGACACAAGAAGAGGAGGATAAGATGTCCAAGGAACCCTATGCTTCAACTATAGGAAGTTTGATGTATGCTATGGTATGTAATAGGCTAGATATTGCACATGCAATGGAAGTCATTAGTAGGCATATGAGTCATCCAAGAATTGAGCATTGGAATGTAGTCAAATGGATTCTCAAATATTTGAGAGGAGCATTCAATAAGGGTTTACACTTTGGGGGCTCTACTACTAATTTATAGGGCTATGTTTACATAAATTTGATAAGGATATTGATATCAAGAAAAGTACTATAGGTTATGCCTTTACTATTGGTGGGGCACCCATGAGCTAGGTTTTTAGGTTACAGAAGGTTAATGCATTATCCACTACAAAGGTAGAGTATGTTGCTACTATAGAGGTAGCCAAGGAGATGATATGGCTTCAATTCTTCTTCAAATAATTGGGACATACTTAGAAGGATAATTATTTGTTTATAGATAGATTGCCATTCATCTTGTGAGGAATTCAGCTCTACATTCCAAGACCAAGCACATACAATTGTGGTACCCTTTCATTCAGTTAGTTTTGGAGGATGAACAGTTAAAGCTGGACAAGATACATATAGATGAAAATCTAGTGGATAAGTTTACCAAGGTAATGACAAGGGAGAAGTTGGATTACTCTTCAACTTCAATTTTTCTTCTAAACTGAATAACAATCAATGAACAACCCAGTCTAGGGTGGTTTGATTTAGTGGGAGCCCCATGTGGTTTCCATATTGCTATAGGATTAGTCTCCAAGTGGGAGATTGTGGTTTAGTGTGGATTCTGATCACTCTCCAAGTGGGAGATCATTAGTTTGTGGTGACTAATTAGGAAAGTACTATACATACTTTATAAATTCTTTGGGGCTCAGGGCATTAGCTTGAATTTTTTTTCTTGGACCCTATTTTATCAAGATTTTGGGCCAACATGTAATTAATAATTATAACCCTAAAGTAGTTTAATACTTGTATAAAAGGGCTTAGGGTTAGGGATTATTTCATAAGGTGATGTAAAAATTTGTTCTTGTGGTGATATTGACCTGTAAGGAATTACATATTGTAATTAGGTTGTAATGACTAGATCATAAAAATATTGGACTTGCTATTTGGTGGGCATAGCCTAGGGTTTGGGTGAACCACAGTAAATCTTGGTGTCTTGTGTTTTTTTTCTGTAATCTATTATTTTTTGATATTGTTTATATTTGCATGTAATTGTTATTTTTGTCTGTGGTTTAATCCTAACAATAAAAACAACTCCCTTGTATGAAAATTTGTAGAGATAGGAAGAATATAAAATTGATATTATCTCAAGCTAATTATATTGAGAAGGTGTTGTAATGTTTCATTATGGAGAATGTTAAAGCTTTGTAGCCAAAATTTTAGTTCATCCCTTTTAATCTTCTTTCTTGATGAGTTTATAGTGCATTAGATATTTGATTCCTTGTCTAGGTAGCCCTATGTGGCTCTCTTCAAATTATACATCCTTGAGGTTTTCCTTAAGTGTTCTTTCTAGATTTTTGTTTCTCTGCTTCCTTCCTACACCTCTATGCAAGATTCTCCTTTTTTCATTGCATTAAGGTCTTAAATGATCTAGGTTTGGGTGTGTTTCTATTTTAGCATGGATAACTTTAAGAAACCCCTCCCCACAAAATGCCTAAAATGCTAGTGAATCCAACATTTTATGGGTGGGAAATTTTTTAATATTGAAGGCAATAGTTTGTTCCATGTAAGAAAATAAAATAATATATGCTGGAAATTTTTTCTTGCCCTAACAAAAATAATTTTAAATGTTGCAAATTAAAAAAATTTCTTGTTGAGAAATAAATAAATGATAGCTATTTTTTCATTCCCAAAAATGAGATTTTAATGTTAGAAGGGAATTACTTGTTTTGTAGGAAAATAAATAATAATAGTCTTGGCCAATCTTTAGTGGGTATGTGTAGGATCATTTTGTGCCAAAAAGTGGTGATCTAAAAAAATATGTAATTTTGAAATGCCTCCAAGCATTTCAAAATCTATTCCAATTTTTTTCCCACCCATATTGATACCAAACCAAAAGATCAATACCTTTATAAGGCCTACTATATCTTTGGATATCAACCCTATATGGTCAACTTTAAAAACATCCCAAAATCATGTTTATGGTATGTTCTTGTGTGTTTTTTTACTTTCAACATGTATTTGAAAACTTTTTTTTTATCCCAAATTTGATGAAAATAAAAGGATTTCTTAAGAATGTTAGAATTTCATACATGTAATTTTTGTCAAGCTATGAGTTTAGTAAGTAATTATTACTTATTTTTTAATGGAGTTATGTATAAAGTGTTGATTGACACAATGATTGAAAAAAAATTATAACTTTCAAACAATACAATATTTTTGAAATCCAAAAGATGCATCACATTATATGCTTCTTCTACTCTAAGGGAAAAAATAAAAAATAAAAAATTGTACAGTTTTGAATTAGTTAAGGTGGTCAAACATGTGAGTTTTTATTCCAAAAATAGTATAGTAGGAAATTCATAATTAATTAATTATTTAGAATAAAAATACACAAAAATATGCGTCATATTTGGGCATGATTATACTTAATATATGTTGAATCTTATTAAAAAATAGTATCATTTGATTTTGGTTAATGTGGCCAAACATACATCTACTTCTAATTTTTATCCTAAAATTTTTATACTATTGAATTGAAATTCACAATTTTGAATAATCAATTTTTCTTTTTATAGATAAAGCTTAATAGTTTAGATGCTAAATTCAATTTCCTACAGATTCTTTTCTCTCAACTTGTTGATAGAAAGTTCATAACAAGTTGAAAAATTGCATGTCAAGTTGACATAATCTTGATTTGTTGATTTTTCATTGCCACTTAAGGGCATAGTTTGGTTGACCATGATCCTGCACATACCCTAGTGGTAAACTAAAAAATTGTTTAATCTAAAAGCAAATTTGGAAGTGTATTGGCTAGTGACTCTTAAGGTTTATGGTTTTCAAGTGTATTGAATACTAACTACTGTAATGTCTATTATTAATAACATTAGTGTCACCATTACCAACTTGGCTACAATCACTCTTGTAACATTAATATGTTATTTTTATTGACCATTTATTAATTAGAGATCAATGACAACATATGCATTTTTGAGCCAGTTGCTTCAAAAGACCTACAGATCCATGAAAATTTATGGAATAGAGACACATGAAAAGATTTGCATGAAAATCATTAACTAGAATATAGTGAACATCATATCAATATTAAAATCATTAATGTGGTACTGATAGTTACAATTATTACATTCTATTTATAACCATCTTTGGTAGGTACTTTGACTATCTGATATTATGGAAAGTACATTTTGCATGAAAATCATTAACTAGAATATAGTGAACATCATATCAATATTAAAATCATAAATTTGGTACTGATAGTTACAATTATTACATTCTATTTATAACCATCTTTGGTAGGTACTCTGACTATCTGATATTATGGAAAGTACATTTTGCACACTTGAAATTAATAAGAATATTAAAAATAGATATGAAAGATCAAGGATGATGAACAATTTAATACAACTTCTATTAAGGAGTGTCTTCAATTTTTCTTTCACTATCATTTCTCAAATTCACAATTTGGTTTGTAGCATTTCTTAGTTTGTAGAGTTCCTTATAATCTTAGGTTTGTAATTGTCATTGATACACCAATTTAGTTGAAATGCACCATAATGGGTCTGCAAAAGCTCTTTTTGACATGATACCCAAGGATGTCCTAGCCATGGTTTTCAAGGAAGATGCCACATGCCTTTTTATCCACTATTCTTTTTTCATGGTCCTCAACCATGAATTCTTAAGAAATGAGAAGAGGTATCATGCATCCACAGATATTACTTCCTGCTTCCTCTCATCTCTTCTCGACATTGGAGGTAATCAAGTAGACATTTTGATGGTTCTATGTAACTTTTTAAAGGATTTTTTTTAAAAAAGACAATGTCAAAACTCTTGTATTGGCCAAGTAGGTACAAGGGCTGCAAATTGGCATCCCTTTTGTAGACATAACAGACAAGTGTTGGGAGAAAAGTATAGGGAGCATTGTAGAGAAGCATTCCTTCCTACTTAACATGAATGAATGCCAATTGTATCGCCATTAGAAGTGGGCATGAATCAAGAGGGATTTTATATGAAAGTGGTTGTTGTTGGACAATGTTAGTGACTCTAAATTCACATGGATGCATGAGTTCATTGACCTTACCATCTCTAAGAGATTCCTTGTGGAGGGGCTTGAAGATGTTTCTGATTGAAGGCTTCAAGCCCTCAACCTACTTAGGCTCCCTATTTCTTGTTTCCTATTTCCTATTTCCTTGACCTTAGTCCCTTGCCCTTTAGGCAAAATAATGTTCTTAAGATTTTATTTTTTGATAAAAATGATAACTAGTTACTTCAGATTAGGCCTTCCCCTTGTTTCCTTGAATGTAAATTATGAAATAGTAAAATTAGGCTGATTTAATCAGCAATTTTGAATATCTATGCTATGAATTTGTACACTGTACAATCTCAAATATAATCAATGAAAACAATAGCTTTTGGCTTCTCAAATTGTTGTTCTTGTTAGCTCAAACAACTCTATTTTTGGCTTCTCAATGCACTGTTCAAATATTCGTCTATGACTCTATAATAAAAATTTAACTATTAAAAAATTAGAAATAGAAAATTTTTTTCAACAATCCTTTTATGGTTTCATATTTGATTGATTTGATTTATAGTAAAAAATATTCAATTGAAAATTATCCAATACAAATTTGTAATTGTAATATGTATATGTATGTTCTTTAAATTTTAAAACCTATAAATTTTGATAATATATGAAAGCAAGGGCCAAGACTATGCACATTAATAGTTTTAACTATTATTAGTTTATTTAAAATATTTAATAATAATAAAAAGTTAGTTGTTTAAAGTTAAACTTAAGATATATGTAACATCACGAATCATGAATATTGAATCATGAATCATGATCATACAATTTAAATTGTATAAATAATATTGAAATTTAATTTGAAAATAATTTTTTTAAAATTATAACTTATATTTAAATGTTCATATAAAATATTGAATATTGTATTTTTAAATCTAAATTTATTTAAATATCATGATAATCATAGTATTTTAAAAATTTTATCATCTTTTGAATTAAATGAAAAATGTCATGGCTATTTAAATTTAAAATATGTTATCATTATCAAGTTCAAGCAATTAAGCAAATATTAATTTTAATTTTAATTAATTTTAATTAAGTAAAAATGCTACAATTATTAAATTAAGTTATCATTATCAAGCAATTATTGACTGATGAATGATTACAATTTACAACTTATAATTCATATTTTTGAAAATTTGATGTTTCATTAATTTTCCATGTTTAATTTTATTCCAATCCAAATCAGGGGTTTTGGAAATTGTCTAGAAATTCAAATAATTTGTATGTTTTAACTAAATCATTTAGTTAAAATTTGTGCAACTAGTTACTACACTTTGTGATTTAAATTTTAATTTGCATTGTGCAATAGTAAGATAAATTATAATTTAGATTATTAATATTTGTTATGTGAAAGGTTTAATTATTCACAAATTTATATAGATTGTTCAATGAAGATCAATGACCATGGCTCTATTCTAGCTTAAATTTTAAAATATCTAAGTTAAATTCTATTTCTACATGATATCAAAACATGTTTAGTCCAAGATTCTTTCTTATAGTTATGTTTGACCATTGATTAAAAGAAAGATCGACAACTCAAGATGAATTTCAAATTGATTTGGGAAATGTTTTCCCATGTGCCTAGATTCATTTGGAATCATGACACATGTATGGTCATTACAATGCTCAATTAAGTTTTAGGACTCAGTTATTATGTTTAGTCTTATTTATTAGTTAATCCCAACTATTAGGTAAAAGAAAGATCAACAACTCGAGATGAATTTTGGGTAAACTTTGGAAATGCTATCATTGTTGTCAAGAAATATCCAAAATTGTGACATCTATGAAGGACATGTGTCTGTAAGAAGTGTCATGATTTTGGATGAATCTTGACAACAATGACAACGTTACACAAATCAACCCAAAAATCAATGAATCATATCAGGTGGGATCATATGAGGTGTCGATTATTAAGTTTGATTTTTATTATTTAATTTATTTAACAAATTTCAAATTTCAAATGTATAATTTAATTAGTTATTACTTATTATTATTATTATGTATGTTATTGATGATAGTTACATGTACATTGTAAAAATTACAATACTTTAAGGCATCAATTACTTATATTTTAACTTTTAACTATTAACCTTTTACTTTTATGTTTTTAGACAATGAAGTTTAGAGTTCTCAATATTCTAATACCATAGGGTTTTCAAATTTCAACTTTTGAAAGACTATGACTGAATTTCATCTACTATTTTGAAGGCCGAAAGTCTAAAACTTGAGTATCACAAGACATCACCAATTATCTGAGTATCTGCTAGCACTAATATTATCAAATCTCAATCTCAATTCTTGGTATTTAATTTTTTTATTTTTATTTTTTGCAGTGCAATTGTAGTAATAGAAATCTTACTATCTTAGGTTTACACATTACAATTTTTAAATTAGGGATTGAAGAAGAATTTTGTGTAAGAACTAGCAGTAGACATAGACAAAACAAAGTAAAAAACCTCTAGTATGAATGCAAAGAAAAAGGAAAAGGAAGACATTGTAGAACTCAAGCAAGTGCTACAAACCTCAAGTTCCATCAATGAATGTCATGATATTTTTGATCCTATTGTCCATAAAGATTTGGGAATCATGAGAATTAGACATTCATTATTTTATAAGTGGAAAGAACCACAAAAGGGGAGAAATTATTTCAAATATAACAAAATTATTGGTGCACATACAAATAAACTAGCTACTTTGGTTAGTGAATTAGCAAACCTAGTTGTACACAAAGTACTCCCTTGCCCTAAAATTGTAATGCTATGCACTCTTAATTATGAAGAAAATAGAAAGACAATTGTAAACCAAAACACTAAGTAGGAAATATTATCCATAACTGATAAATTTTTTTAAAACTTTGTTAGAAATAGGGCTAGGGTTTAAACTAGAAAGATTTAACAAGTACATTGAGTTGCATAAACTAGCACATGCTTATGAAAAATTGGATAGAGTTTTTCAAGATTCATATATTAATGGTTTAATAAACTCAAAGTCATGTATTGATCATACTAGTGTTATTGTTATGCTGGACATAGACCATAAACCTCCTTATTAGTATGATATTTTTGTGTCATGGGTTTAGAATACTATTTCTTTGTAATCATTTTGTCTAGGATTAGCGAGTGTTTTTGTAATGATTTATAATATCGATTGTTAAGGTCAATTTATTGAGAAGGTAGAAGTAAGATATAATTATGCTCAACACATTGTTGAATCTATGCAAGAACAATTACTAATGATTTAAAAAAGTACACCAATAGGCAAGATGAAGGTTCACAAGTTACTTGTGCTACCTTCTTTTAGCAAAGCATCGCCCAATATTTGAGAATGAGAACAACAAGATTGATATTGAGGTATATAAGTTTCATGAGAAAACCTATAAGAAATCAAAGACTCCAAGTCCAATATATGAGAAGACACATAAGAGGAAGATGTTTTGTAACAATAATAACTACAACCATTTTGTAGACCTATTTTTGGAACCTATTTACTAAAAAAATGCAAGCACTTTGACGCCTAGATTGCCTATGTCTTGTAAAGATTATATTCAACTATGAAGTCAAATTCAATTAGCTGAGTGGTTCTTCATGGAAGACTACACTTTGTTAAGGTTTTATGGTTTAATGATTGAATTGGGAAAACTTCCAATGCATGTTACATAAAGGTTTTTCTCACTCAAATATGTATAGTAGATGGAGAGTGCAGATGAAATTTTTAGTGGACAACAAAAGAAATGCCGTGCCCAAACTACGAGGCAAAAAAACACGCATATTTTTTTCTATTTTTTATTTTTAAATTAATAATAATAAAAATGCTCTAAGTTTGATCTGGTTGAATACATGTAGTTAAAGTAAAGGTTCTCTACATTTCATCTTAATGTTAAAATCCTGCAGAGGAATACATCGTTAAATTTTGAACTCTCGTTATTAATCTAATCTTGACATTTGTTACGTTACTACATAATTATACTTAATCTAAATTGCTTTAATTAGAATCTAATTTTAACAATTACTATCCAATTCTCGATTAAAGCTAACAAAATTACATTTAATTAAATATTTAGAACACTAACTAAAACATAAACGATGACAGAACTTATAAATTAATATTAATTTAACATGATACTTAATTCATAACAAAACTAAGCTTATCATTTTAATTCTAATACAATCACAAATCAAATACCAAATTCAATTAACACTAAATTAAAACTATAATTGCAACTAAACTATATTAAAATATATATATTAAAAAATACTAACTAATTTAAAATCTAAACTATTTTACATTTAATATTAATTTAATACTAAATTAACTTAATTTATAACTAACTTTAAAACAAAAACTTAAAAAAAAATATGTGTGTTTATTTGCATTGTAGTTTGGACATGACAATAAAATGATATTTCCTTCCATGTATCTCACAATTGGAGGCCTTACATTCAAGAGAAAGGCCTTCAAAGTGGCAAACAAATTGGTAAATCTTTTTAGCTTTGATTTTTTTAGTCACTATAATTATGACCCACTTAACATAATAAAAATAATCTATTTATTACCAATGGGAAATTTGTAATAAAATATGAACATCAGGAGATTTCATTGATAGAAAAGTTAAAAAACATGGATTCATGGGATGAGGTTAAGAAAGAGATGGAGAAACATGCAACAAAGAATAATATTTCAATGCAAGAATTATCATCCCAAATTACAACATTGCACATATCAAAGTCACACAAATCAAAGCCTTTGACATACTTAAATTTTATACAAGAAAGCATACCAACCTTCTAAGAGTGCTATGTCAAAAGAAATTAAACAGGCATGTAGATTTGAATTATGGTGCCAAACCAAGATGAGTGAATTTTGGAAAATGAGGCAAAATTTGGCTGAACCAAAGACCTCAATAGCTTTTGAGAAAATTGAGGAGGATGAACATTTTAGAAATGATTGGAATATAGAGTATCCATCTATATTATATCAATTTGGCACTTGCAGTGACAGTGATAGTCAAAATAGAAGGCCTCGATTTTGATGAAGACATTCAAGGTACTTAAGATCTCGAGCCAACCATGCATATTGTTACACTTCAAATGAGTGATTCTATTAAAAAAATGTATAGAAAAGGGACAAGTATAATACTAAACATGGGTTATGTAGGTATAGGGCCCATTGATGCAAGTGGTGAAGAGATTTGATGTTAATATCATATTGGTTTTGACATATGAGTGAGAATATACTTAAGTCATTTACTTAGTTCATGCCAAAAAAGTAATACATGCTAAGCATAAGTTGTAAAATAAATCATGCCAAGCCAAGGATATTTAGTATGTGCCAAGTAACTAGTAAGTGCTGAGTCACTCAAGTGCCAAATATATAGTATGTGCTAAGTTATTCAGATGTTGAGTGATCAATGAATGCCAAGTCATTTAGAGTGCAAGTCACAACATTGAAGTTGCAATTGATGTTGAGCATCAATGACTTCAAGTACCGAGTTATACAGTTTTGACATAGTTGTTTGTAATGGCACAAACTTGTATGTAAACAATTTTTGGGCTGCCTTAAGGATTATTTTACTATCTTAGATGATAAGGGTGAATCTTAATTGTAAATTCCTATGAATTACATGCATCCAATCAGAAAAAGGTAAGGACTAAGTGGCAATATGGGTGAATCAAAATCATTGATTCATACCTAACCCTAAGTCACATAGGCCTTCTTAAGGAGGAAAAACCCTAAATTTTTTATGAATGTTGTAAGGATAAAGGAGAGAAGTTTGCATGCACAAATAGAGCATTCATGGTGACTAAGGAGTTATGATTTAAGTTACATTGTATAATCAGTTTGAGGAGAATAGAGGAAAGGAATTAAAAGACAACAAAGATACATCTCATTAGAAAGGATCAAGTACACATTAGGAAAGAAGTGATCTAACATCAAGCAATAGAGTGCTAACCGAAGGATCATTACTAAGACATTCTAATAGGTGAATTAATTAAATTTCTTAACATAGTGGTCTTGATAGGCTATTGTAAATCCTTTAACATGGTGCTTACTTCATTGTAAGTCAAAGTCCTTTTAAACTAGGCACACTTTTAACAAGGTGTTGAAATCCTTTAACAGGATAGACCTTTCATAGGGTAGATCATGTTTCATGATCAAAACATTGTAACCTTCATTGAATACTTTTTATTACTACAGCAATGGAGATTTGTGGGTGTCATCCCCATCCCAATTTTACCTTTTCCTTGGAGGGTTTCCAAGTAACCAAATATCTTATGTCTTACATGTTTTGAATTTTTTACTTTCATGCTATGGATGTATTACCTTAATTTTGTATTTTAGTTTATCTGAATAGATTGTGAGATGGATGTATGGTGAATGTTTTTGAGGTTGAAATTTTTAAGCAAGAAAGAAGTAACAAAGGTAAGAACTCCAAACCTACTTTTCATAATTATGGTAAGATAGGTCATATTACAAATGTATACAAGAGAAAGACTGCAAATTAGAATCCTAAGAAAAATTTCATGGGTCATTTCCACAAATACAACAAACAAGGACATTAGGCATATGAATATAGGACAAAGACCATAAGAACTCAAAGATTTGAAGGATATTTCTATAACCATCAAAAGTATGGACGTAGAGTGTATGAGTGTAGATCCAATCCCAAGTAGTAATCAAACAAGCAAACAAAAGTAAAGCACAATGGTGACTCTTATAATTGGGATTATAATACTATGTATAGTTGTCACTAATGTCAAGAGGATGGACATGTTAGTAAAAATTGCATAAGAACACACTTTGGAAGTGACTACAAAAGATGGTTGAGTCAAACTACATGTTTTAGCTATTTGAAGACTCATCACATAAGCAAGAATTATCTGAGAAGGTCAAAGGAACTAAGCAGTGAGTTCAACAAAGGAAAAGGAAAGGAAGATGTTGAAAATTTTTAGAGATGAGATGAACAAGACATGGAAGAAAAAAGAAGATTGCAGCACATCAAGTTCAGATGGGATCACTTAACCCAATGGTTTAGGTGATCACACCACCTCTAATTAAGTAATCAAGAGGTGTGTATGGGACTGATTTTTAAAAGACACACTATACATCAGTTCCATGAATTTAGTTTTTTGAAAATATTATATTTGCATGAAGAAGGATGCAAGATGTTAATTATAACATGGAAAAAATCTTTAAGGTTTGTCAGTTTTCATGTTACTACTAAGCATAAAAAGTTTCATTATGGTTGCTGAGTGAAATGTTAGTGGATGTCAAGCTATCAAAGGTGATAGTGTTTACTGAGCTTCTAGTGGTTCTTGAGCATAAAGGAAACTTCATGGAAACTAGACGAGTTGAAAATTCTATTGAACCTAAGCTTACAACTGTATAAGAACTTAGCATTAAATGTGAGGTTTTAAGGTCTATATCATCAATTTCTACTCATTTGACATCATTTGAATTTGAAGAGAAACATGAAGAGTGATAGGTGAATTGAAGAGATCATTCCAATAATTTTCAAATATGATTCAATAGTTTCTCGACATCATCTCAATTGATTTACAAAGGTATTTATCATGTTTCAAACAATGCAGTTTGAATTTTTGCAAACCCTAGGTTTTCATAATAGAATCTATTTCTTTAGCTCCTAAGATTAAAGAGGGTAAATAAGTTTTGAATGCACAATTAACAAGAAATGAGATTAGACAACCAAATTTTAGAGCTATTTCTGATATTTCTTATAAGCAAGATCCATCTAGTGCATTATCGATGATACCACCACAAGGTTTAATGATTCAAGATGTGATATGTTGCTACACATGCAAGATGGGTAGCATAGATAATATGGAAATTAGAGAAACCTATAGGAAACTATGAAAAAATGGAGTATTGAAAGATGGATTCAAAATTGTATAGAGAAAAGGGTTAACCTATGTCCTAGATTTCTTGAATGTCTTCAAAGCAAAATGGATAAAGATAGTCCTGAGTAGAATTCATGATAATTTTGTATGGTTGGATAATGGACTAGTGAATATCACAAAGAATATTTTACATAGAGTAATATGGTATCCATTCCTAGACTAGCCTAAAACCATGAGAAGTGAAGCTAAATAAGTTATTGAGAAGAATATATGGGCAGTGTGGAACAAAAGAGGGATGAAAATTAACACTATTTCAAATCCTCTAATTGCTTTTGTAGTGAGGATTATAGAACATAAATTCTATCAATCCAGTAGGCTCAACAATGTACCTTGTATTTTTGTTGACATGGGCTACAAAATAGTTAAGAAGGATCATACCTATGACCTTGCTGAGTTGTAGATGGAACAATTGTCAAAAAAATTGGGAGCAATAAGGAAGATTGGAAGAGTACACAATGTAATTTTGGTTCAATTCTTTTATGTACAAAATACATTCCCTACTTTTGGTAAAGTTTCATCAAAAAAACTTAAATATATTTCAATGCAAATATTGGAAATAAATTTGAGTTTTTAATGACTAGCTACTTTGAAGATTTCAAGCAATCAAAGAAGAAAATACTGAGGATACCAATTTCACTAGTTGAGAAACATTTCAATGATGTTTTCTTTCTAGTTAACACTAATTCGATATATGTTCAAGTTGTTATTCCAAGGGTAAGGTGGATAAGGACACTAGGCTATGAGATAAATGAGGATGAAACCTCCGCAACAATTACAACATTACTTGCAAAAGATGTAGATGCTAAGGCTACTACCTTTGGAAGTTATGATGTGGCTAAATCTAAGATAACAATGGATTTAAAGATTTGTTTAGTCATAAGAAAGAAAAACAAGATTTTCAAGAAGCTTAAGGAGAAATTTGGTGGAGTAGAGGAAAATGAAGAAGAAGAAGTTATTCTTGCCCAATTACCACTAGCCTTAACTCAAGATCAAGGGGAAGATCAAGCAAAAGAGGTAGAAATTGAAGAAGGTATCAAGGGAGAAGAATCCAGTAAAGCACCTAAGAAAAATAAGAGGAAAGATAAAACCCTAGTATTTAGCAAACCAAGGAAATTTGTAAAACCTAAGCCTACATTTCAAGCAACTTGAACCACCACAATAGCTACTACCAAAAAGGCTCAAGAGGTAGATACGATGAAAGAGAAGAGGGCTAGAACAACTAGTAAAGATGAATAGCCTAAGAAGAGACCAAAGAGAAAGTATATAGCTTGAGAAAAATTTGATGAAGAGGGGACATAATCTAATGACAATAGCCAATTAAAAGTGGTAAGTCACTATCCTTCCTTAGATTTAGACAATATATGTGAGAACATAAAGAATAATCCTGACTTATCTGGCCTCACACATATTGAGTTTGATAAAATTGGAAAGGTTGATATGAACCAAATATAGGAGTCAATATATTCCATGATGAAAACACTCAAACAAACTCCAATTGAGATTTCCAAATCATTACCAAAAGATCTATGTGAAAGAGTTGAGCAAAAGTGGCAATATAGTCTCAATATAGAAAGACAAATTAGAGAGACTATACTTGCACAATTGATGCCAAAACTGGATAGGGAAATAATGGCTAAGGAAATAAAGAAGAAAACTATGAAATTTTCACCTAAATATAAGGCATTCATCATATTGCAAAATAATATTGAGGATTTTGTACAGAAGATCACCCAGTTGTGGAAGTCACTATATAGTTTGATAACACCCAAGGCAATAATGTAGACATCTATTGAAGTAGGTGAGGAAAAAGATGAACAAAAAGTAACTAAGGTTACCAAAGAAGACAATAAAAAAGACACAATTATGGAAGGCACTAAAATGAGTGCATAGACACACAAGCACCAGCTGAGGATGAGCAATAGACATAATAGAGTGTACTAGATACATTAGTGCTGAGTGTCATTCGTCAACATGAGTTGAATACCGATACTATTACTATAAATATATAGGATTTTTTTGATACTATTACTCATAACATCAATCCCATTATAGAGGGAGACTTGAAGAGGATACTAGTAGAATCCACTACCTAGACCAAACTTGGTGAGAATCCTATACTAGTAAGTGTTGATGAGATTGAGAAGGTCAACAAGGCATCTATAGGGGAGGAAATTCAGAAAAAATAAATCTACAACCCCTCCTCAATTCACCATGGTACAAGCTACATTACCTATTGTGATATTTCAAAGGAAGAAGACAACAACTTTTATTGTTAGTACATTGGTACAAAATGATCTAGTCTTAGACATTGTAGAGGAAAAAGAAAATAACAAGGATGAGACACATGGAGAGAAAAAAGGTGAAAAAAAAAGAGAATAAAGGAACACAAGCACAAATAGGACATGATGCTACTCCTACACCTATAGCACAAGATCAAGGTGCAATTGAGAATATAGAGAAAGCACAACATAGAACTAAAGAGCTACATTTGACTACAAAACCTAAGGATCAAATCACTGTACAAACACTGGTGACTTTACCAAAAATTGCTACTCTTCTAATTCAATCTCTTCATAGGCTGAGTATCACAACTATACCTTTATAATAATCAAGGTTGAGTCCAAGCACATCCAAGGTAGCTGAAGTTACATCATTTGGTGATGTGAACTTGGATATAAAGTGATTGAGTTACCAAAGTTTAATCTTGAAACCATCACTATTGAATAGATGGGCATACTATAAGATGCTCTTGCAAGTAAAAAGGAACAAGAACTACTTAAATGGGAGCATAGGAAGAAGCAAGCCTTGTTATATATCAAGCAAATTTTTCTTCATACATTTGACCTACTAGTACTAGAAGAAACCAAGGCTATCATAGAGTAGCTAACCATCATAGTTGAGAAGGTGAATGACATAGACTTGGATTCAAATGTGAAATTACTTGAATGGTCTAAAAGAAAGTTTTAGAATAAGGTAAATAAAAATATGTCAAGTGCTATTGCACTATCACAAGTTGATTCAACAACCAAAATTGACAATGTGAAGAAGGCACTAGAGAACCATTTCTCCTTATACAAATTTTTTTTCAATCCAACACTCTTTACATAGGAAATTAGGAGGCACATAATGAGTTTGGAAATCATATGTAGCCAACTGGCATGACTTTTCCAAGGTCTCCAACCTAGAGTGAAAGACATTTTAGGAATCTGTTGAACTCCCAGAGTCACTTAGCAATGCTACATACATATGAAGTAGAAAAAAAAGGCTAAACTAATCAACATCTAGTCTATCCTGACTCCACATATCGATATATTTTACAAGGAAATAGCCTTTTTTAAAACACTCATGAAGAAATATTTTCATCTTTCTACTCATGAAGGTTTAGTATACCTTACTGCCAAGTTGACCATCCAAATCAAATCATTTGAGGTATCTTGTGACAATTGGGATGTTGCTTTGAAAATTATGCTTGAGTTCCATAAAATTTTCTATGGACAAACACACTATAAATGTATAACCCTTTGACATAAGTGTCAAAATGGGGGAGAAACAAGTATGGGGAAAATGATGGAGGAGATAATTTTTTTTGGGAGCTACTATTTTTGTGAAAGAGGAGTCAAGGATATAAAAAAAGTACATAGATCAACTTAGGCACATATACTCAACATGAGGAATGATTTTGGTTTAGATATAGAACAAAAAAATTAACTTAGGAGGAGTTAATAAATTTTGAGGAATGACTGATGAGTCATAAGTTTTTAACAAAATTTTGAAGTTTTGAAATTTTGTATGTAAATGGATATTATTTGAGTTATACTAGTTGAAAGGCATAAGGTTATTCATGGATGAAAAAGTACTTTTTCCACTCATGTCAAAGGGGGAGTTTGTTTGTCTCAGATTGGTTTTGACATATGAGTGACAATATACTTAAGTCATCTACTTAGTTCATGCCGAACAAGTAATACATTCCAAGCATAAGTTGTCAGACAGTAAATACTGAGCAAAGGGTATTTAGTATGTGCCAAGTCACTCAAGTGTCAAGTAGATATTATGTGTCAAGTAATTTAGATCCTGAGTGATCAATAGATGTTGAGTCATTCAGACGTTGAGTTATAGCATTAAAGTTGTAGTTGATGCTGAGCATCAAGGACTTAAAGTACCGAGTTATACAGTTTTGACATAGTTGTTTGTAATGGCACAAACTTGTATGTAAACCATTTTTGGGCTGACATAAAGATTGTTTTACAATCTTAGATGATAAGAAATTTTTTTAATTGTGAATCCCTATGCATTACATGCATCCAATCATACAAAGGGAAGGATTAAGCTACAATATGTGTGAATGGAAATTGTTGATTCATACCTAACCCTAAGTCACCTAGGTCTTCTTAAGGAGGAAAAACTCTAAATTTTTTATGAATGTCATAAGGAGAAAAGAGAGAAGTTTTCATGTGTAAATACAAAATTCATGGTGACTAAGGAATTATTATTTGAGTTACATTGTAAAATCAATTAGAGGAGAATGGAGGAAAGGAATTAGAAGACAACAGAGATACATCAAATCAAAAAGGATCATGTACACATTAGGAAAGAGGTGATCTAACATCAAGCAATAGAGTACTAACTGAAGGATCATTTCTGAGACATTCTAATAGGTGAATTAATTAAATCTCTTAACATAGTGTTCTTGACAAGCTATTGTAAATCCTTTAATAGGGTACGATCTAACAATCATGTAAGTCTTTAATAGGGTAGACCTTTCATAGGGTAGATCATTTTTCATGATCAAATCATTCTAACCTTCATTGGATACACTTTATTACTATAGTAATGGAGAGTCGTGGGTGTCATCGCCAACCAAATTTTACCTTCTCCTTGGAGGATTTCTGGCTAACCAAATATCTTATGTCATACATGTGTTGAATATTTTACTTTCATATGATGAATGTATATGCTTAATTTGGCATTTTAGTTTTATATGCATACATTGTGAGATTGATGTGTGGTGAATGTTTTTGAGGTTGCAATTTTTGAGTGCTAATTCACCATCTCCCCCTCTCAGAGTTTACTTTCTATTGTATTTCCAACATTTGGAATCTAATTGTAGTACTAGACCCACCCAAAAGTAGAAGTAAACTAGTCATTGGACTCTCCAATGAGATTGAAGATGATTCATCTAGAAAATAAAATAAAATTATACTTATGCTTGTAAAGGTCATCTCCACAAAAAAAAATTAAATATTCAAATCTAGTTGTAGTTGATCCCACTAGCACTAGCATGGGTGAACCTTGTCCAAAAACTACAAAAGTTATGACAATTACAATTCAAGCAATGTTAGTGGTTACTTCACCAATGTATGCACTAGTAGCTTCTAGAAAAAACCCCAAAAATAGTTCTAAAATATTAGGATTTGGGATAGGTCATCTTCAGGTTCTTAGAAATCCTCAAAATACAATTGTATGTGTAGTAAGTGTAATTGGATTTGGAGGAGCATACAACAATACAACTGATAATTCACCTTTCAAACACTCAATTGTTTCACCAAACCCAAATTTTAGTTTAAATTACTTAGTAAAAAAAATTGACCAAACAAGAAAAAGAAATAGGCAAATTATGAAGACTTTGACAAGTGATGCAATTGTTGAAAATTAGGGATCTAGTAATAGTATATTTCCAACATATGATCCAAACACCTAAATGATGAACTTCATGGTTGTTATTCCCCTAGCTAGAGATAATAATCCACTATAAAATATAATAAATCATAATGATGTACATGTTACTAGTCTTCAAATAGTTTTCTCAAAAGTGAAAAATATTGGCAAAATCAATATATCAAAAGAGAGCAACAAAATGGTCTACTATACACTTTTGAAAGTGGATAGGGAAAACAAAAGGCTTGCGAAGAAAATATAAAAGTTACAAGAAGACCTTGATAATGTGAAGGCCAAGGAGAAAGTAACAAACAATAGTTTCAAAGAATTGCAAAATAGGATAAAGAATTCTTCTTCTACTGAGGCAATTGTCTAGCATGAAAAGATGAATGAACTAAAAAAATTGACTAAACAATTAGATCTGTGCAAAAAAAGATTTTAGAATGAAAAAGCCTCTACTACATAGTTGTTTAAGTTTGTAGAGAATAGTGCATAGGTAAACAATAAATTAAAGTTGACTTGGACTTTGTTATCAAGGAAAATAATAATTTGAATATTGAAACGGAGAATGAGAGGAAAAGATATTCCTCTACTTAAAATACAATCCATAATTTGAATATGGCATTAGAGAATGAAAAGAAAAATGAGGAGTCTAATGTATGGATAATTCATAATTTGCAGAAGGAATTGAGGAATGAGAAGAAAAGATCGGAGTCTAGTGCAAATACAATCCATAATTTGAAGAAGCAATTGGAGAATATGAAGAAAAAAGAGGAGTCAACTATAAAGATAATCCTTAATTTATTCTCTTTTCTTTGTTTCTAAGGAAAGATTCATGCATAAGCTAAGTTTCTAAAATAATTTGTAGATGTGTTGAATGTAGATGCTTTAGAAAATATTTCCTCTTCTACAAAAAAATCTATAAGTACAATGCATTATTCTAGAGAATCATGAGATAGAGAAATTTTTTTGAAGAATGTTGTTATGTTGCCAGAATTATTTTGGATTTGGATATCATGGATGATTACTCTTCAAGATTTGTGGCTTTGAAGACTGCATTGTAACTTTGTTTCTAAGAATACAATTTCATCTGGCCTTGGAGTGGTGGGTTTTTCCCAAAAGTTTTTCCCATGTATTTCTTGTTTTTACATGTGTAATACATTTTCTATATGTGTTAATTTAGCTTGCAATAGTTTAAGGTTTTGAGAGGTAAATTTTAACATCATCTCTCTTGTTAGATTTAACATTTGGAAGTGGTTCTACACTTTGTCTTCCTTTTAGTGGGAATTATATTCAATCCTCCTTTCCAGTTAATGATAATGTAACAAGGGAGATGAAGTGGGTTTTTTGTTTTTGTTTTCTCTTTTTATTGTCTAGAGACAAGAAAGAAACATCAAGAACTATTAAATACAAGAAAATTATCTTCAAAATTTTAGAGAGGGAGAATAAATAGTATGAATAAGTATGAAAATAATTCAACGAGTTATATTAGAATATTATTTAGATATGAAATATTTTACAATTTAAAATAGATTTCATACTCTTTATGTGATATTCCTACTCCAATATAATTTTTTCAATTTAAATAATTTTAAGTAATAAAATTTGATTAAATAAATAATAATTGAAAAAAAATGCTCAATAATCTAATTGAATTGTGACCTATTTCGATGACAACTTGAAACACAATTCTAGGTAATAAGTATAATTCCATATGCCTATAGATTGTGAATTGAAGTACCTATGTGTAATGAAAATGGTTTTGGGACTTCAATTTGAATATTAGTATTAACATAGACAAAGATCAAGATTTCATATTAAAAAAGATGTTACACTCCATTATTCCTTAGGAACAATCAGGACAACCAAAATTTACATCAATAATACATCTTTAGGAAACCTTTACCCTCTTCACTCAAGTTCTAGTAATATGATCAAGACCCCTTATGTCATTAGAGAAATTAGTATCTAGTGTGAAATATCAAAGACCAACACAAGCCATCATTACTGAGTCACTTATTGAACATTAGAGAGTGCAAGTATAGACTTGATCTTCTAAGTTGGACCTTCTCACTATTTTAAATCGAAGCAATAACTAAGTGATCATAAGAGGATATTTATCAAATGGTTAAGAATAAAGAATGGGACATATAAGAATTTTTTTCAACTAATACAAATAAAATAAAAAAGTTTATTAAAGGAGGAAAGATAAGGGTCCTAACTCCTAATAACAACAAATAAACAACATAACTTTTATGCTCTAGGCCTTTACAACAAAGAATTAGAAAAGACTATCTCTAACTCAAATTTCTAGAGACTTGCTAGAGAGAAAAACTTAATAAAAAAAGGTAAAGTATTTTGAGTATAAGAGTCTAACTTATCATCCAAAAGATTGTTGATAATCCAAAAAGATAATTTATTTATAAGGTATTGACAATTAACAAGATCCACATTTAACATAACATTTTTAAAACTATGTCCCAAAATTACAAGAAGGAACATAATAACCAAAGAAAGCATGTACCTAAAACTACTCAACATTAAAACATGATTAGAAGAGGAAATCAAAATCTCCAAGATGCTAGGCTTGTTTGATGTTCCCCTAGTCCTTGACCAAGTACTTGAGATCTTCCATCCAATTGTGATTATCCTTTGTGTTCTTCATCTCCACATACACATTTTCCTTATGTATACAATCTTTCTTGTATTTTCTTTGACCTCTAATAGTGCCAAAGATGGCCTACCTCATCATTTATTTCTAGACCTTGTATATAGTTGAAATGGCTTCACCAAGCTCAATGCCAGTAATGGCATTATCAAACCTATTGTTAAGCGATCTAACACTTTTTCAATGAGGTCTTTGATTTTTCTTCCAAGTCTTTTTTAACCTTTTCAATGTTAATATATGTAGAAGGCATAGGACTTATTAGAACCTTAGTTTCCTCAGCCACATGATTATTAGAAATGGGGTTTTCAATATTGGGCCCTAGAAAAACCTCAATATGAGCCACCTCAGTATTCTTCTTGACCTGCTTAGAATATTCACCATCCACTTCCACTTCAAATTCCTCCTTAGTGGAATATTATCATCTTTCTTGTCTCATAAGTATCCTCATCTTGTTTATCCTATGTGTCATCTCTTCTTTCCTCCTTGTATTCCCCCCTTGTTTTAATCCTCATCCTTTTATATCTCTCCATAGAACTAGGCTCAATTCTATAACACTGGGCCCTATCTTTCTTGTCTCCATCTTCACTTTTAGACCATTCTAAATCTTGCTTGTACACCTCAATTATTTCCTTAAGGAATTTAATTTTCTTCAGAGTGTCAATCAGACTACATTTGGTAGACACATTTTTACATTTAGATAGAGTTTTAAACATCAAATATTCTTCCAGGGCTTGGATTTTAATTTTAAGGTTTTTGGGTTTGTTCTTGCGATTACTAGTTTCACTAATCACAATGAGGAGATTATATAGATTATTCTTAGACATGATTTTTTCAATAAATAAAAAGTTCCTAGGAGGCTAGGGGGACTATTTGTACCACTAAAAGACCTCCCAAGACTTGGGTGGTGGAAGAACACATTGTCATATAATAAAAGATCAAACCCTGATGAATTGGTGGATTATCACCATTTTGAATACTAGTGACCAAGGATGAGTACATAAAAAATGCATATCAATCTTTTCACCATGTCTTAACAAATTAATAAATGGAAAGTGGTAACCATGGAAAGTGGTAAACTTCCAATATAGAGTAAAATAACACATAATCCACAAGAAAATAATGGAAAAGTGGCTAGGGAAGGATAAACAATCATGCCTATTACTAGATTTAATCCTAACCAACTTATCTATGCCCTCCAGGAATTTATGCTTGAATTTTATGTAATCCATTGTGCCCTTCCTCTTGACCTTCTCCTCTAAAAAATGTAGGCCTATCACCTTGCCAATCAGTGGATGGGTCAAAAAAACTCAACACTACTAATGGTGACCTAACATTTGTACTAGGAGTTGAAAAACTTCAAAAAGAGCATTGAATTATGGACTTTCATATCCTCAATGTATTTGTTCATACCCATCCTCATAAAGTAGTTCTATATTTCCCTATTCTAAAATAATTCCTTGCAATTTCTTAGCTCCAACCTCTCTAGAGGACATCCTATAATGTAGGCCTTATATTAAAAATCAGGTTTCTTCAAGAAGATCAATATTAAACCTCAAAATATCCTAATCAATAATATCTTTATGTATTATAAACTCCTACCTCAAAACTCTCAAAGAAAATAGATTAATTATGAATAAAATTTTAGAGCCACTAGAGAAGCATTTTTATGAATATATTTCCAAGCATTTATAATAAATGTTAGAGTAAATAATTAATAATTATTCATTTATTCTATTTACTTAAGCATACTTAGGTTAATGCATTTATTTAATATTTAGTAGTTAATAGCTATAGCAATGAGTTGTTGACAATACGGGAGTTTGTTCCCTTCTAGCATGTTCCACCTTTTTGTGGAAGTGTGCTTAGTTGTCAACCTTATCTTCTACCTCCTTCCAACTTATTCTACAAGATTCCATGAGGCCTTTATATTTGGTCTCTCTCTCATTGTAAATTCATCCATTCACATAGCAATTTCATTTTCCCATTGTGAAATATTTTCTCTTGCTTTGTTTTCTTCAAGCTCTTGCTCCTTAGGTTTCTCTTCGGCAAGCTATTTGCATGCAAGTGATCTTGGCGATTGTGGAGTTGGATTTCATCAACTCCTAGATGGTATCAGAGCCTACCTATTGCTTCTTATTTGAAGGATTTTTTGAAGCCGCAATTCGGAGACACAAACCCTAGTTTGTTTGTGATTTTTTCTTCAATTGAGAGGAAGAGCATTTTTTCAGTATTTGGAGAAAAAGGAGAAAGAGGGTTTGGCATAACATATCTAATATTTTTTGGGCTTTTAATTTTTTTTTTTGGAGGTGTGACAGTGGAGGTTCAGAAAAAATAACTACAAAAGTGATTTTCAAACAATGATATCTCCCTCATACGGACTCATTTTTTCGAGATTTTTTTTGTTTGTTTTAGGGTATGATTTTGTGATCTACACATTGGTGTAGGTGGTTTGAGATTTTTGTTCTTGAATTTTTTTGCAACTCGCAATTCCCAATTTTTTCCACTTTAAATCCTTAGTACGGGCTCATCTAGACACATAATTGGGTTATATTTTTTTTGAAAGTGTATTTTTTTGTCTACTTTCTAGATCTACAATTAGATTAGAAGTTCTATAGATAGAAATACTACTTTTATAAATAGGCCCTAAATTAGCTATTGTAATTGCACTAAGTAAAGAGTGCCCAATTTATACATTATGGGGGGGGGGGGGGGGGTGGTTATTTTCTTTTCTATAATTTAATTCAGAATAAGACCCTTCTACTTCTATCTTTTTCTCTCCCAATGGCGGATCCATCTATGACCTGTCTCACACCACACAACTATCACACCTAGAAGGCACAAATGACATGGCGTCTCATGTCAAGGGGCTTATGGTCATGTATCAATGAGAATTAACTTGTTCTTACATGAGCATTTGAGGTTCCTTAGCATAGGAACAAAATGGATGAGGCCATGGGATTGATTGCACTCAACATTTCAGATAGTCTACTGTTTCACTTGGATGATTTGACTACTCCATGAGCTTATTGGTAAAAATTTCAAACTTTGTTTGGTCAAGTGAATGAGTTTCGAGCACTTCAACTAGACATAGAGTTGAATTCTTTGACACTTAAAAAATTTCCCACCATTGAGGACTTCTTGACGAAGTTCAAATCTTTGTGTATAGTTTTGCAGGGATCTGGGGAAACCAAGACAAATGATGAGTGTATCTTTTTGATACTCTCAAAGTTGAGGGGACAGTATCAGATCTTCTCTTCCACTTTCTACTCCACTATGGATGCCTTTGGTGATAGACATAGGATGCCTTCTTTTGAGGCATTTTGTGATCGGTTAACTTGTGAACAATCCAAGATCAATCAGATGGATTCACTTTCAAATTCATAGTCATAGGCATTTCTTACACAAGAGCAGAAGTCAAAGAAAATATCAGATCCCTCTTCTACTAGTTCATCATCTTCTAAGAAGAAGGAGAAAAAGAAGACCGATACTCCTACTTGTTCCTATTATCAGAAAGGATCTCATGATGAGGCACATTGTTTTCAGAAGAGATTTGATGGTTATGAGAAACAAATTGCAAATTTTCAAGCTCTTCTTTAGAAGAGCACTATTTCTTCTCCATCCTCTTCTACCTCATAGGGCTCTGCCTTTCAATCTTCTTCCACATCTTCACCATCTACATTAGATTTTGGAAAGGGTCATGCATTATAGGCTACCATTGCATCTCCTTCACAGGTTCCTTGGATATTGGATTTAGGTGCTTCTCACCATATGACATCTTCTCAAAGTGTCTTCTCTACTCTCGAGGCTTCTCCTATTCCTCATATTTACATGGGGAATAACAATGCCCTACCAATGTCTATTAAAGGTTTAGTTCACATCCAGAATGGTGTATTCAATGATGTATTATATGTTTCATCTTTATCTGCCAACCTTCTCTTGATTTCTCAGATTACATGCAGTGGATCAAGGAAGACAGTTGAGTTCACTACTAATTTAGTCTTCATTCAAGATCATGTAACAAGAGTTCTTATTGCTATAGGGGTAGTTGATCCTTCCACTCATCTCTACACCTTCTCACACTTTTTTCCACCATCTCCATTATTGGAGCACACTACTTCTCTTTCATAGGAGCATCATGTGGTGTAGTCAGGATACTTGAACCTTTGTATTGTTCCTGAGATCCTTGTTCTAGTTGAAGACTTTTCTCTTCAATAGGATTCTTCTTCTTCTACTTTTCCTAATACTCTAGCTCCATTCATCGAACCTCCAGGTGCACCTATTGTGGATTCTATAGTGGACATTCATGATAGTGTCATTACACCTGCTATGGGGATTCCCTTTTAGGTACCTCATATTTTCTCCTTTGACCATTAGATAGGTCTTCTAGTTTTTCCTCTCATTCAGGGGTTCCTTATTTTGTTCCCTTGTTTACTCTGCACTAGAGTTTCATTGCTTTGATTCTTTCTTTGGGGGCTCCATTATCCTGGGGGGGCTTTGGTGCCTTTTCTATCTCTCATGGGGGGGGGGGGGGGGGGGGGGCTAGTTGAACTTATGGATTTGAGAGTCTCTTGAAAATTTTTTGGTGGAAGTTGTCCTTGGGGGAGGGTTTTTCCCTTGAGGTTTTCCCTCTTTCCCCATTTTCAGAGGTTGCATTTCTTTGCATTGTACACAGGTACATAACATGGCCTTGTTGCTGGGACCCATTCTACATTCCATCTTAGTTTTTTTGAGCTTAAGGCATTCCCCTAGGTTTCACTTAAGGGGGAGTGTTATAATAAATAAATAATTATTAATGATTTATTCTATTTACTTAAGCTTACTTAGGTTAATGCATTTATTTAATATTTAGTAGTTAATAGTTTTAGTGATGAGTTGTTAACAACATGGGAGTGTGTTCCCTTCTAGCATGTTCCACCATTTTGTGGAAGTGTGCTTAGTTGTCAACCTTATCTTCTACCTCCTTCCAGCTTGTTCTACAAGCTTCCATGAGGCCTTTATATTTGGTCTCTCTCTCTCTCATTGTAAATTCATCCATTCACATAGCAATTTCATTTTCCTATTGTGAAATATTTTCTCTTGCCTTTTTTTCTTCAAGCTCTTGGTCATTAAGTTTCTCTTCGGCAAGCTATTTGCATGCAGGTGATCTTGGTGACTGTGAAGTTGGATTTCATCAACTCCTATAATAAAGACATATTTTTTGCACAAATTTTCTCAAGAACCCCTCAATTTTAAAACTAGAAACTTTTGAGGAGAGGAGTTATTATTACACATTAAGCCACATTATGAGTCTTATTGATATAATTCAAATGATTCATCAAGATTTTATTTTCTTTACAAATAATGTCAATAATATTTATCATAATTTTAGACATCATAATTCTATATGCCAAAAGTTTAATTATTAAGATTTAAATGGTGACTTCACTAAATTTAGTAAAGCCAACTTTATAGTGATCAATAGTTAAAAAATAATCACTACCACTAAGATTCTCGCTCAAAACCTAATTGGAACTTCTTATGAAAATCCAAAAAGTAGATATAGTAAACAAGAAGACCAAAATGTAAATACTTTTATTCCTTGTAACATTACTCTTGATGATAGTGGGGTAAGTTCTTTTGCATGATTCCTATCCTTTAACTATAGATTTCCTTTCTTCATTTAAAATTATATCTTTTAGTTCTTGTAGGTATTCAAGAGTGGAAACATGGATCTAATTTTGAAAAATTAGACCCCAATTAGCCATGAAGTCAGAAACTTTATTTCCCTCTCTTAAGGTAAGGAGATTTCTTAGCTTTTGGGATGAAAGAAGACACCTTTTACAATCAGTCAAGAGACTTTGAATGTCCCACATACATCTAGCCTTGTTTAGAAGACTGACTAATAAGTTTTGAATCCCCTTCAACTTCAATATTAATAGTTACATGGTATTGTAAAATTTTCACTCCATACCCCATAGCTATACCCTCGCCATAGTTTTAGAGTTAATTCCTAGGTTCTTTAAGAATCCTAGAATAAGAAGACTTGTGTTGCTTCTTATGATACCATTACCACCACTATTCCCACATTTTCCTTAGAGTAGTCATTCACATTAACTTAATCCAATTTTCCTCTAGGGGTATCCATCTAAAATGCTTCCTATTCCAAATAATATTCGAATTCATTTTTATCAAGCTATGTGTAACATTTTATTTTATTTTAATTCTTAAATTTGTCAAATTAGGAAAGGACAACCCTTTAGGGAAAATCACATTACTGATACTTTCCTTGATAATTCTTTTAGTGATGTTGAAAATAGGTAATATTTCATTTTTTATTCTCTATAGATTTTGTTGATTCTTTCCTTCCATATAGAACATGGCACAATAGGAATAATAAGAGGCCAAAGGTTTTCAAAACTGGGTGGAGTTGAGGGGCGTCTCTCCATTGATAAATGAGAAGTTTGATAGAGCATATCATCACCACTTTAACCTTAGTCTCCTATAAAACAAGACTCCAAAGTTTTCTTGTTAAGGAGCAATGAATAAATAATAGGTCAATAGTTTTTGTATCCTTCTCACATAAATATCATCTATTAGAAAAATTTAACCCTCTCTTATTGAGGTTATCTAAAGTCAAGATCTTCTCATGAGAAACCACGCACTAGAAGAAATTAATTTTATGGGGAAGGTTAGAAATCCATACCTCTTTCCAAAATAGGATAGCATCTCCCACTAGATCTAAAGAGATATAAGAAAAATGACCTAAGAAGAGACTATTGTTGTGATGTTTCAAACCCCATTTGTCTTCTTTCATACTATGAACAAAAGAAGGATCTGAAAGCCAATCAGTAAGAGTATAGACATCCTCTCTTCTAATACCAACAATCCTTGTTGCCTCGATATGTCTAAGTAGTCAAAGATTTTCTAGATCCAACCATTCAGCCTTGCCATTTCTCCAAACAATGTACTTTCCCACTTTAATATTAATGCTAACCATAGGCCAATACTTAGGGTCTTCATTAGAGACTAACTCCTAAAGTGGTGTGTCGTTTAAACAATAATCAGATTAGAAGAGAGTATTTCTACTATTATCAATAATTTTCCCACTCCCTCTTCTAACAAAACCTTTCATTTTTAATAAGTTCTTCCACAAAGAAGAAGTACCATTAACTTTATTAGCATTTAAGAAGAAAGAAGAGGGGTTGTTAGCCATATATTTTTCTCTAATGCTATTCATCTATTCTTTTGAATCCTCAAAAAATAGATGATCCCATTTTGTAAACTAAAGCTTTATTCATTTTTTTTAAATTTCATACCACTAAACCCCTTTCCTTCCTAGTTTTGCACACTTGACTCTAGTTGATAGGGGATATTATCCTCTTTTCTTCCAAACTAGATGGAAGGAATATTTGTAGGATCTTCTCAAGATCATAAGCCATCTTAGCAAGCATGAGGGAGAAGGTCATAAAGTAAACTAAGATTCTTATAAGGAATCCTTTAAGAAGAGGTGATTTCCCACCCAAAATTAGGAGTTTACCCTTCAAACCAGCCAATTTCCTTTGGAATTATTAATAATGTTATTCCAGTAGGAGTAGCAAGGTTTCACTATTGAGAAAAGGAGACTGAGATAGGTATCAAGTGTTGAAATCTGATTGAAAAGATAATTGATTAGAAAGATTGTTATAAGGGATATTTTTAGGTATTTAAATAATTGTTTTGTCACTAATGTCAAACATGATATTTTCTGGTAAGATAATTGCCTATATGTTTCAAGTACTATCACTTAGTTGATTACTGAGGAGGATTTGATCAACAAGATGTAACAAAAGCATCTAGAGGAAAGGTTGAGTTATGATTATGTAATGAAGTACAAAGATTGGTTAAGATAGTGATGAAATGATGTATTGATGATCTCCTTAAGGTTTCAAAATGGTTGGCTACACTTAGAAAGTTTAAAAGAAGAAGTTAAATAAAGTTTATCTACCAAGCTTGATCGAGTGGATAGTAGGTGCTAAGAAAAGTTAGTACAAGCTAGGTAGAAAGTTAGTTGGAGCTAAGTGAAAGAAAATTCTAGTGGATGCCGAGAAAGATAGTAGATGCCAAGTGAATTTTAGTTGATGTTGAGCACCATTAAAATCTAGTTGATGCCGAGTGATGAAGTATGTGCCGAGCATCAAAAAATTGATAATGTCAACCTTCTACATTATGAAAAAGATCAAATATTTTTCAAACAAAAGTTAACAAGGTTGTTTTCTTGAAACTTGTGAACCAAGAGGTAGATGAGATTGATGAGCTAGTGGCACAGAATTTTATGTAAACCATTTTAGAGGAAAATTCAAATGTATTCTAAGAGAAGTTTCTAGAGAAGACAAGAAATGGGGCAGATACATTTTATCCTACCTAATCCATCCAAAACCCTAATTTAGATGATGAATAATGAGTAGGAAAATATTCTAATTATCTTTATATAGGAATGTCTAGTCATTAAGCAAAAGGGTTGGAGAGTTTTGTCAGAGAACCTAAGGAGGAGAAGGAGAAAGGGTTTTGCTTCATCAAATGACCCAAGAGAAGTGTTTGCAATGGTGTGCTAAGCAAGAAAGCTTAAGGAGATGAATTCTTAAAGGGTGAACAAGCTGTGAGAGCTGCAATAAATGAAAGCCAAAAAAAATTGAGGATTGAATAGAGATCTATAATCTGCAAGTAAAGTTGTAAGTTGTATTAGATCAAAGCTCTACTATTATTCTCTAACAATTGTATCACTCTAGGGTAAATCCTTTGGATTATGGTTGACTTAACAGTCATTGGAAAATCTTTTAATAGGGTGGCATTCCAAGTGAATGGCCTAAAGTCCTTTAACAAGGCTCACTTTTAATAGGGTGATTGAAATCCCTTAACCGGGTCACATTTAATAGTGTGTATTGTAACCTTTAACAAGGTTGGCTTTTCATAGGGCATCACTTTAGAAGACTAAGAAAGGAGTAGCATGTTACTGGTAGTTTTTCCCAAATTGGGTTTCTGTGTTAAATCATTATGTCAAATGTCTTGATGAATGTGTTGTTTCATGATTTACATTTTTGCAAGTTGATTTGACAATAACATATAAGTTTTAGTAGATACACAATGAATACATGCATGGGTATGCATGTTTTATGGGTTCACTAAATTGTGAGAAATCTTTTATTTTGTACATCTAGACCCTCAATAACTAAATTAGCCCCCTATCAGTTGTTCTAAAAGAATTCCAACAATTAGTATCAGAGCCATCTACTTAAGAGGACTAGTTTTAAGGTACTAGAAGCACAAAGATCAAGATGTCTAAAAGAGAAGTACCCAAGTGCAATAGAGATAACTTTCTTGCATGGAAATGTTTGATGAAGCTACACCTTAGAGGACTCAGAGATCATGCAAAATATTCCATTAAAGTGGAGCATGTTGATCTAGTAGGAGCCCTAACTATTGAAGATATGAAAATAAAGAAAGAACACAATTAGGTGATGTTGGAGATTACCTCTGCCCTAAGCTATGCCAAATTTTATGATATCAAAGGTCTTGATAGTGCAAAGAAAATATGGGATGCCCTAGGCACCATCTGTGGATGAGACAAAAATGTTCAAAGAGACAAGTCTAAGAATCTCAGAGGTAAGTTTAATGATATGAGAATGGAGGAAGGTGAGAATATTGCTCAATATGTTGTTAGGATGAAACAAATTGTTAGTGCAATAAAAGGTGCTACTAGTCAAATAGATGATTATACTATGCTAAGTAAAGTTTTGAGGACATTACTACATGTTTATGTTATTAGAGTTTCTGCAATCCAAGAGTTAAAATGTATACTAGGAAATAATCTAACCCTTGAAGGTTTGGTAGGTAGGCTCACTACTTTGAGCTATCTAATTTTGACAATTACAAACTATAGAATCTTGAATCAACTTTCAAAGCTAAATTGTTATTGAAAGATTCTGAGTAGGTAAAGTAGAAGAAAAAGAAAAGAAAAAGAAAATATGAATCCAACAATAGCAATATAGATGAGGAGGACATTGAACAATTGGAAGAACTCCTAGCAAGAATATTTCATGGAGGAAAAGGCAAGTTCAAAAGTATTTTACCCATCATTTGTTTCAATTACAATGAAGTTGGTCATATTGTTGCAAGATGTACATAGAAAAAGAACTACAGAGAAGGAAACAAGCACAAAAATAAAAGAGAAGATGATGGTAGAGACTACAGGGACAAAGGCAAGAAGTCATGCTACATTGCTGATGAACATGATGATAAAGTGGTATATGTTGCAATGAAGGATGAACCTGATGAGGATGAGGCAACCACACTTGTGACTTGTGTGAACAAGAATGATAAATGGATAATTGGTAGTGGATACTCACATCACATGACTAGAGTCAAAAGTAAGTTTGTTAACTTAACTTGTTATGATGGAAATAGTGTAAGGTTTGGTAATGATACACAATGTTTGATAAAAGGTAAAGGGTCTATCAAATTCAGAGACAAGAATTCATGTGACAATGCTTACTATATTGAAGGATTGAATTATAACTTGTTAAGTGTGTCACAATTGAATAATTTGGGATGTAAAATTGAATTTGAAAATAAAACTACCAAGATATATAACACAAATGAGAAACTAACTAGAAAAAGTGATCAAACTAGAAGTAATCTATTCTACCAGAATATAGAAGATGCTACTTATCTTATTGCAAAATTTGATGATGTATGGCTTTGGCACAAGAGATAATGTTATGTTAATTTTGATAATCTAGTTAGTATTAGTAACATGAAAAGAGTTAGAGGTTTTCCTAAGTTGATGATGCGGGAGCATCCAGAGGTATAAGGGCAATCCTGTGTCACCCAAAAAAAATACTTAGACTTAGTTTCTGTTTCATTTGTTTTCATTTTTGGATACCCATTTGGGTCAAATAAAGGTTCCAACTCTCACAGCTCCACTATAAGTGTGCTAGAAAATCTCAAAAAAATAGGAGCATGTAATTGGGCCATAATTTTGGTAAACTAGAAGGTGTAAATTGGCTAGATGAATGTAATTGTAATTTAGAGCATTCTAGAAAAAGAATCAGGTCAAAAGGCCCCACGGTTTGAAATTTATTGTAATTTTTTGGGTTTTGGAGACCTCCTAAGAATGCTTCAAATTTAGGTTAGGGGCATTAAATGACCTCAAAAAGGGCCAAAAAATGGGGAAAAAGTGAAGCTTGTCCATAGGGCTATAGAGTGCTTCAAGATCTTTTTGAAAATGTAAATGGTTCATCAATCAGAGCTATGGTTCAAAAGTTATGCCTCTCGAAAGTTCGGTTATCGTTTTTGTATTCTTCTAGATTTGCACCAACTTGGAACACAGCTTCTGGAACCTTCTATTTGGTCGTCGGATGCCTACTAGCACTTTCTAGAATGTATTCCTAGTCCTTAACCCTTCGAGGTCTATTTAAGGAGATTCATGGCATTGTAAAAGGCAGTTCGGAGTGGAGTTTGAGAGGAGGTATTGAAAGGAGGAATTATCTCCAGATTTATGCTATTGTAAGCCTTTAGGGCATGTTTTGAGGTTTATTTTTTTGTACTGTTTGTACTAGCCTATTTTCTCAATTAATATAATTTCCCCTTTTTCTATTGTGTCCATTCTGTGTGGCTTGTGTCCCCATCAGTTGAAGAAACCAGATAATATAGTATGCAAACAATGTCAGCTAGGCAAAATGACAAAATCAACCTTTAAGAATAAAGCTTATACCTCTAAAAAAATATTAGAGATTTTTCATACTAACTTGTGTGGACCTATTGAAGTGCGAAGCTATAGAGGAGATAAGTACATAATTCTTTTTGTTGATGATTATTCTAGGATGATGACAATCATGTTTCTAAAACAAAAATTTGACTCTTTTCAAATGTTTAGGTGGTACTTGGCAAGAGTTGAAAGAGAAATAGGTAGAAGTCTAAAATACTTGAGATTAGATAGAGGAGGAGAATTCACTTCAAATGAGTTTGGTATGTTTTGCAATAACAAAGGAATAAAAAGATAGACATCTGCACCTAGGACCCCTCCACAAAATGGAATTACTGAAAGAAAAAAACTGTATAGTGGATTGTGATAGAACACTTATGATGGAGAAGAATATTGCTTTGAAATATTGGAGAGAATTAGTAAGTACTACTGTATATACCTTGAACCATGTGAAAGTCAAGAAAGGTACTCATTCAACACCTTTTGAACTATGGTATGGGTATCCACCTAATGTGAAATACTTTAAGGAATTCGGAAGAAATGTTATATTCTTAAAGATGTTAGGAATCAAGATAAAATCATTGGAAACAAAGATGCAAGGCCAATGATAAGAAATAGATTGAGAACTGAATCATGATTGTTAAGCATGAAGGAACCTAAGATAGTAAAAGATGCATTAGAAGATGATGACTAGTACAAGGCTATGAAAGAAGAAATTCAACAAATACAGAAGAACAAAACATGGAGTCTAGTTCCTAGACCAGAAGACAAGAATGCGATTGGCACCAAATGGGTATTTAGAAACAAGCTAGATGAGAATGGTGAGGTGACAAGAAACCGAGAAAAGTTAGTTTGCAAAGGATATGCATAGGAAGAAGGAATTGACTATGGTGAGACTTTTTTCCCTATTGAAAGAATGGAAGGAGTGAGAATTCTACTTGCTTATGCTGCATACAAATGTTTCAAAGTTTATCAGATGGATGTTAAGTCTGCATATTTGAATGGAATACTAGAAGAGGAAGTCTACATAGAATAGCTAGAAGGATTTGTTGATGAAAACAATAAGAACGTGGTATGTAGATTGCATAAAGCCCTATATGGATTGAAGCAAGCACCAAGAGCATGGTATAAGAGACTTCATACTTATCTTGTGAAGATTGGATTTGAAAGGACTAATGATAATAATAATCTATACATGAAGATAGAAGAAAGAAAAGATATTTTGTTATCTAAAATATTTGTTGATGACATCATATTTGGAGGGCAAGATGCTTTGTGTAAGGACTTTGCAAATTAGATGAAACAAGAATGTCTAATGTCTATGTTTGGAAAAATTAAATTCTTTGCAGGATTAAGAGTATTCCAGATGAAGTATGGTATATATATCACTCAGTCAAAATATGCCAAAGAGATATTGAAGACATTTGGATTAGAGGATTCCAAACTAGGAAGTACACCTATGGTGATAGGACTTAACCTATCAAAGAATGATGATTCAACTGAGGTGAATCAAATGTTGTATAGATCCATGATTGGAAAATTGCAATATGTAGTACATAGTAGCCCTAATATTGCATTAGTTTTGGGGATAGTTGCAACATTCTCTACAAATCCTAGAGAGAATCACTTGGTGGTTGTGAAGAGAATAATGGGATACTTAAAAGAATAGAAGAGTTTGGTTTATAGTACAAGAAGAATGAAAAGTTTGAACTAAGAGCCTACACCGATGCTGATTGGGTTGGAAACATTGATGATAGAAAGAGCACCAATGGAGGAGCATTCTTCTTAGGCAAAAGACTAGTTGCATAGACTACCAAGAAGCAGAGTTGTACTTCTCAATCTATTGCTGAAGTAGAATATGTTGCTATTGCTATCAATTGCACAAACATTGTATAGATCAAATAATTACTTAAGGGAAGGAAGAAATCAAGGAACCATTGATACTTTATTGTGATAATACAAGTATTATTAATATGTCAAAGAATGTAGTAATGCATACAAAGACAAAGCACATTACAATCAAGTATCATAATGTAAGGGAGTTGGTTCAAGATAAAGAGGTGAAGATTGAATATGTTAACAAAAAGGAGAAAATTGCTGATATCTTCACAAAAGCATTACCTAAGGATGCTTATGAGTATTTAAGAGGTAAACTAGGGGTGATACGCCTATCAAAAGTAGTGTAAGAGATAGAGGGGGTGCCTTGCATCAAACAAGCTGATGGTCATATAATACAAATTGATGTAGTGGATCTTGCTTTAGGAACTACCTAAAGTAATCATAGAGCTAAAAACTTCAAATCAGTCACAAGCAAGGTGATAGAGGGAGAGGCTAGAGAACTTGCTAAAGCCTATATCTATATGTATTAAAGATATCAAGTGTTTTGTATATGTTTTTGGAATTGTTATCAAAGAGGGAGAAAGTACATTAACCTAATCAAGTGCAAGAGGAAAAGTGAAGAAAGTATATCATAAAAAGTAAGAAAGAGGGAGAAATAGTAGAAACTAATCAAAAGATCAGAGAGGGAGAAAGCAATCAGAGAAAGGATTACAACAAAGAGGGAGATATTCTACTGATCAATTTAGTATGAAAGAGAGGAATAAGAAGGAACTTAGAGGGAGTTATATTTTGTAACCTAATCAGAAGATGGAAGTTGCTGATAGAGTGAGAAATTTCAATACAAGTTTTCTTTTTGGTATTGTCTTACTCTTTTAACCTAGTTAGTTTAATTAAACAAGATGTTTATCACTTGATTGACTTGGTTGATTAGTTTGGTTTTCCATTAATGCCAAAGAGGGAGATTGTTGAAATCTAATTGAAAAGATCATTAATTAGAAATTTTTTTATAAGGGAGACTGTTATATGTTTCAATCATTGCTTTGTCACTGATGTCGAACCTACTATTTGCCTGTAAGATAATTGCTTATATATTTCAAGTACTATAACTTAGTTGATTGATGAGGAGGATTTGATCAACAAGATGTAACAAAAGCACCTAGAGGAAAGGTTGAGTCATGATTATGCAATAAAGTAAGGATCAGTTAAGATAGTGATGACATAATACATTGATGATCTACTGAAGGTTACAAAATGGTTGGCTACACTTAGAAAGTTTAGAAGAATAATTAAATAAAGTTTATCTACCAAGTTTGACTGAGTGGATAGTAGGTGTTGAGGAAAGTTAGTACAAGCTGAGTAGAAAGTTAGTTGGAGCCAAGTGAAAGAAAATTCTAGTGTTTTTTGGGTGAATTTCAATTGATGCCAAGCACTAGTAAAATCTAGTTGATGCCAAGTGATGCAGTATATGCCGAGCATTAGAAGATTGATAATGCCAAGCTACTACATTATGCTAAAGGTTGAATATTCGCCAAATAAAACCTAACAAGTTTGTTTTCTTGAAACTTGTGAACCAAGTGGAAGATAAGATTGATGAGACAATGGCACAAAATTTTATATAAACTATTTTGGAGGTGAAATCAAATGGATTCTAACAGAAGTTTCTAGAGAAGACAAGATATGGGGTAGATACATTGTATCCTAACTAATCCATCCAAAACCCTAATTTAGACAATGGATTATGAGTGGGAAAATATCCCAATTTTCTTTATATAGGAATATCTAGTTATGAAGCAAAAGAGTTGGAGAGTTTTGTGAGAGAACCTAAGGAGGAGAAGGAGAAAGGGTTTTGTTTCATCAAGTGACCTAAGAGAAGTGTCTACAATGGTGTGCTAAGCAAGAAGGTTTAAGGAGATGAATGCTTGAAGGGTGAACAAGCTGTCAGAGTGTTATGAATGAAAGCCAAGCAGAATTGAGGACTGAATAGAGATTTGTAATCTACAAGTGAAGTTGGAAGTTGTATCAAATCAAAGCTCTACTGTTACTCTTTAACAATTGTATCAGTCTAGGGTAAATCCTTTGGATTAAATTTGACTTAATACTCATTAGAAAATCCTTTAATGGGGTGGCATTCCAAGTGAATGAACTAAAGTCCTCTACCAAGGCTTACTTTTAATAGGGTGAATGAAATCCCTTAACTGGGTCATATTTAATAGTGTGTATTGTAAATTTTAATAGGGTTGGGCTTTCACAGGGCATCACTTCAGAAGAGTGAGAAAGGAGTAGCATGTTAACGGTGTTTTTCTACAAATTGGATTTTCATGTTAAATCATTATGTCAAATGTATTGATGAATGTGTTGTTTCATGATTTACATTTCTCCAAGTTGATTTAATAGTAACATATAAGTTTTAGTAGATACACAATGAATGCATGCATGGGTATGAATGTTTTATGGGTTCACTAAATTGTGAGAAAGCTTTTATTTTGTACATCTAGACCCTAATAAATGATTCAACACCCCCCCCCCCCCTCTCATTTATTCTAAAAGAATTTCAACATCAAGAATAAAAACAATAATAAAAACTAGAACAAGCTAGAGATACTCATACAAACCTCTCTATTGGTATTGAAGAAAAATATCTTACATTCAAAAAAAGTTTATATACTATCTAGAAAGAGTAGCAATGTTAGTGAGAAGGGCTTTCCAAGAAGCATCTTCTAAGATTGAAGCTTCCCCATGTTAGAATTATTTAGAATATCTGAGGGGGAAGGGTGGGGGCAGTGGGTTTGGGGGGGGGGGGGGGGGGAGGGGGAAGGGTGGGTGGAATTAATTACTCAATGTCCATAAGTACCATTTGAATAATTAAACATTAAAAATTCATTATTATGCTTATACTATTGTTCCTCGATCTCTACTATGCTAATAAACAAATTACTATTCTAAGCATAACATACTTGGGTATGTGCAGGATCATGGTCAACCAAACTAAGCTCTTAAGTGGCAATAAAAAATTAGAAAATCAAGGTTTTATCAACTTGATGTGCAATTTTCTACTTGTTATTAACTTTATATCAAAAATTTGAGAGAAAATAATCTCTATAAAATTGAATCTAGTTTCTAAACTACTAGGACTTATCTCAAAAAAAAAAAAATTGATTGGTCAAAATTTTGAATTTTAATGCAAAATTACAAAAAATTTAGAACAAAAATAAAAAGTAGATGTATGTCTAACCACCTTAGTCAAAATCAAATGATAATATTTTTTAATAATATTCTAGATATAAGTAATAGACTCATGCCTAGATGTGACACAAATTTTTGGGTATTTTTATTCTAAATAAATGATAATTAATTAATTTTTGAGTTTAGTATTTTTGGAATAAAAGAACTCTCATGTCTGACCACTTTAACTAATTCAAAACTCTGAAAAATTCAATTTTTCATTTTCCCCCCTTATAGTAAAATAAACATAGAATGTGATGCATCTTTTGAATTTAAAAAATGTTGTACGATTTGAAAGTTATAGTTTTTTTTCAAATAGTATGCTAGTCAACACTTTATACATAACTCCAATAGAAAATAAGTAATAATTACTTAATAAACTCATAATTTGACAAACCTTACATTTATGGAAAGGTAAGAACATTCTTAAGAAACCCTTTTCATTTCATCAAATTTTGGTGAAAAAAAGTTGCTAGCTACATGTTTGAATTAAAAACCACATAATAGCAGGCCAAAAACACATTTTCAGGATGTTTTTAAAGTTGACCATATAGGTTTGGTATCAAAAGATATAGCAGACCTTGTAAAGATACTAATTGTTTTCATTTAGTATTAGGATGGGTCAGAAAAAAGTAGAAAATGATTTTGAAATGGTTTGAGATATTTTAGAACTATAGATTTTTCAAATTGCCACTTTTTGGCACACCATGATCCTACACATACCCACTTGCTAAATGTAAAAACTATAAATATAAAATATCATAAAATATTCAACACAAGTTTGACATTAGGATTTCATGTGGAAACCCAATTTGGGAAAAGACACCAACAAAAGGTCACGACTGTTTCACTCTTTCAAAGTGAACTTTGTTAGGAGCCAACCCTATTAAAAGTTACAATACACACTATTAAATGTAACCTGGTTAGAGGATTTAATCACCTTTCTTAGAGTGGCCCTGTTAGAGGACTTTGATTATTCTATTTAAAATGTCACCTTGATAAAGGATTTACATAGACTGTTAAATCCTTCAAATCACTATTAAGTCAACTTCTATTAAAAGGATTTCAATACAAACTATTTACAATGATTAGAAGGAAAACACTAAGGTTTTGATCTGTATTATTACAACTCACTTTTGTAGTTTTAGATCACTATTTTATCCTTGTGTTGATCTTTGATAAGTCCCTTTGTCAACTACATTTCTAGTTTTCTTGGAAACCCTTCAAGGAATCATTGTCCTTCTTATCAAACTCAAGTCTACAACTCTAATCAAGTTTTCAACATTAGCATCCTTGTTCCCTTATATTGAAAACATTTTCACATGCATATACAATCTTCCATTAGATCACTCTCAATCTACTTCTATCAATAGTTTATCCATTCTTACTATAGGACATTACATGCATCCACACACTCACTCACACACATGCACTTAGAGTTTTCATGTTCACCTCCTTATATGGATAATTCTTTCTTTTCCATTTTAAATTATCATCGTTGATCTTAGCCTATTTATGATCTAGTTCAACATGTTCAATGAATCTGTCCACCTTCTTGATCATCCTCTTGAAACTTCTCTAGAATCCATTTCTTAAGTCTTTACCTAATGCCCTCCTTTAATTAAATGATCCAACTCATCAACTTATCTTCAACATGGTTTATATATCCCACTAAATCAAAAAAGTTGGCTGGAAATCATAATTCCTCAAATACATTCAAAATGTTGTTTCTTGAGAATCACCAAGTTCTAATACTCAATCATTAGTTAATCACTCAGTTGATGTAGAACTTCTTGCATCATCACCAACTAGCTTTCTCAGTTGATACTGATGCTTGGTTAACAATATATTTTCTTTTCTTGCACTAGAACTTAGTTAACACTAGTATCACTCATCATTCCTTAATCATTTGTTTTAGTGCCCAGTTGAGATTTACATCCAAGATATAAACAATTACTTTTTCCTATCAAAGTTTAACTAATTAAATGTCCATTGTATCTTCCTTTTCATAACTCAATCTTTCCTCTTAGGTGCTATTGTTATGAGTAATCTCTCAAATCCTCTTCAACAATTAAATAGATATGACATTTAGACCAGATAGGAACATGTCTCATTTGTAGATTTGACATCAATGAAAAAACAATAATTCTTCCAATTGTAAGTTTCCAACAATATTTCTCTTTGACACTAATGGAAAAATCTCAATACATCTTACAATACATATATGTGTAGGAATAAAATCTTTCCCTTTTACCATGCAATCAAAAAGATTGTACTATCATGAGTGATAAATATCTATAGTTTCATTATGATTCTCATCTCTACAAGTTCAAAAACTCCCTCTATCATTTTGTGTCTTTCTTCATTCTCTTTCATTATTTTCTCCCTCTTTGGTATATCTCTCATACATCTATCCCTTTGGGTGTGAGAAATAGATAATACTGAGAGTGGGGGGGAGGGGTGTGAATCAGAATTTTCAATCTTTTTACCCACAACTAAATATTATTATTTACTTTGTCATGTGTAGAAGAAACTAAGCAAATAATGCAGAAAAATGTAAACAACCATACACAAAGAGAGACCATGACTCCATATTTTGTTAACTAGGGAAACCCTGGCCAAGAGAAAACCCTAGTAGGGATGGAACCCACTAGATGATGCACTATATAAAGAATCTTATTAAGGATATTGATCCTGTTAGGAGTCTATAAAGCATGTACAATGTCTTGAGTCCCTATTAGGAGACTAGGGCTTATTAGAAGCCTCAACCCTATTAGGAGTTTCTTCAACCCTATTAAGAGTTGGTGGATTACATACAAATTTGTGCAAGTAGCGCCCACTGCCCTAACATGCAACTATACAATAAGTTCTTCATGAAATAGGTATACATACAATATTGAGTAGTTTGTTGTACTTCAAAAATCTTCTGACTAATGACTCTTCATAGAAGGGAAACTACACACATATCAGATTGCATCATATCTTCTCATCATATAGTAAAGTATCATATTCACTTGTTACTCACATTTCACAAGATCATATCGACTTCGCATTTAGTGATCACTGAATCATTATTCACTTCTTACACATTCTTTTTCACATATTTACTTCATAAATAAAGTTCTTTACTTATACAACATTTTTTGATAAATTCTTCATTAGTTGGCTTATATAGCATTATTATAGTTGGTTCAACAACAATTCATAACTCAAAATAATAAATCATTTTGTTAAACATATTCTGCTGACATGCTCTATTCTACCATGTATCATCACTACATCACTAATTACTTCATAACTTGAATTTAGTTGACTGTATAGACATGTGCACTATTATATGTCATCATTATGATGTCATGCATCTCTAGTCAACTCCACAAGAGAATATTCTAAGGGAATATTCTATTAAAACAAAAACTATCCTACTGCTATAACACTGTGTGATACTTAGACAATTTTCTTTTGCAACTAACTAAGGCTAATCTACAAAACAAATATGTTGCCATAAATGACAACCATAAATTACCATATCTAATTGTTTGGACATATTTCCAACAGTCTCCCCCTTTGGCATTGATGGAAACATTTGGGAAAATTGGCTAAGTCCCAAACATGCTATCATGCCAATCAAAACAAATAGCTATAACATAAGAACAAAAAAAGCATTTCTGTTCATGTTATGAAAGATTACATCCCTTATAACTTCCTATTACAATTTATTTCTCCCCCTTACATATTATACACATTACAATTTCTTACAATACAATTTTTCCATACATCTCCGCCTTTGACATCAATGACTAAGGTATCAAAAACTTTCAAAACCTAGTAGCTGCATATCAAAACTGCTCAAATTATTTCTTCCAATAGTCCTTCAGTGCATCAGATACATTGATAAGTGCACATAAAGCATATGTTTCCAATTCTATTGCATTTAAATATGTAGCCACAAATTTTTCATATGAAGACTTTGCAGACAAGCATTCTTCCAATTGGATTTATAGCAATGTTATCTGAGGGAATAAATGTACTCTCACAAGAGTGAAAATCTTTAGAATTTTCTCCTTCTCCACTTGTATTTCCCTTATATTATCATGAAGTAGATGAATTTTATGCTCAATGGTGTCCACTTTCTAATTCTACTTCAAAAATTTCTTCGTAATTGTTTGAAGCTCAGTAACTTTATCCTTGATCTGATCATCATATTCTTTTAGATAAATGTATGCTAAGTTACACCTAGCATATGCCTATTTTCCTTCCTCTATGCACTGCCTTAGTGCTTTAATACATATTTTAGAGTTCCTATAATATTTCTCATGTTAGTACACATGGTGTTTAGAAGTTTACCATTGTTCTTAGTCTATCCTTGAATGGTAGCTCCATTCATGAATGTAGAAAACTTATCATCAAAAGCCTTGTACAAAATTGTTGTGCACTGCTGAATATTAGTTGGGGTGTCAAAAGGGCTTATTACCTTTTCCATCTTGTCCAAAACTATGGTCAAAGTCTTCTCAAGTGACTTGACTGATTTCTTCTTTTCAAGAATTTTTCTTAGAGAAGATATAAGGTTCTTCACCTCATCTTCTTCATCAGATTGAGTTGGATCTGTTGCTATTGTTGTTTGGGTAGGAGAAGTGGAAGTTCCTAGTACTATTGTTCTTGTCAAAGGCACACTTGAGATACCTTCTTTAGTGCTTGTTTCCATCTTCTGTGTGACTTCTCTAGTAGTCTCTTGATCCTCTTCTTCATTAGAACTATTGTAATCCACAATATTGCCAACAATGTTGGCACCAAAATCCTTGAATGGATCTTCTAATTTGTCAACAATCACTTTAGCTTTGTCTACTTGCATAAAGTTATTACCAATAGTGATGTGAGGAGGACTTGGTGTAGCGACTAGTTCAATACTGTGAAGAGGTTTGTAAGCTATAGGACTATCCTCCTTTTTCTGCACACTCTCCTTGGGTGTCTAGTTGGCTTCTACTGACATTGCACTTACTTCAGGCTTTTTGCTTGCCTCTTCTATCTACGCACTATCTCTAGGTATCTACACACTTTCTCTAGGCATCTAGCTTGCCTTCTTATTCTATGCACTATCCTTAGGCATAGTGGACATCAAAGAAACTATAGCCTCCTAAGTTTCTTTATGACTTCCTCATAATTTCCTTCCATAATAAGAATGAATATTTTCTTATGCCTTAGTAATGATGCTATTCCTTTCAAAATTTCTTTTATGTCTTCTTAACTATTTACAGTGCATAACTTTCTCCTTCCATGTTTATTCATATCTGTTTATCCTCTTCTATAACTCTACTTTTCTTATTTAGTAATCTATTGTATAAATCTTTTAGTATTTTCCATTTTATAGTATCAAACATCTTATCTTTCAAAATCATGTTCCTAACTACAATGTTTTCTAGCTATCTCCTATCCATGTTATTATACAAGTCATAGTATTTATTTAACTATACAAAATTGTTATCATTAATAATTTGCATGTTAAGGTTTTCTACCTTTGGCTTCCATGCTTTGCGTCTTGCCAATGTCTTGGCTTCCTAATCAACTGCTTCAACTAGTTTGTCACTAGTCTCTTCCTTAGACTCAGATGAGCTAATTTGTAGAGTTTTCCTTCTTTTTCTTGGTGCACTAATGGTCTTTTTTACTCTCCTTTTAGGAGGGGTTGTAATCCTTGTGGATTTTATTGATGTTGATGTTTCCTTTGTCTTTATTGGTTTTCTTGGTGGTTTTTGCTATGCAACTGCTGCATAAGGCATAGAAGAAGTCTGTGAACTTGTTTTGGCAATTGTGACCTCTTCAGTAGGTTCTACCACTACAATGGATGTAGGGGATAAGAGCTCAGTTTGATTACTGGCCTTCATTTCCATAGCAATTCCCTTTACCTCATCAACCTCTTTCCTTGTCATTCTAGATTCTTTTAAGATAGAATCAATAGCATTTTCTACCTTTTTCTTGGAGTCCTTCATGACTTGAATAGTTTTCACTTCTATCATTTTCTCTATATATGTTACCCATCTAGGATAGTTAGAATTAACATCAAAATGAAGGATTATCTGTGCATATCCTTCAATTAGATCCTCACTCATCTCATATCCCATTGGTTCAATAAATTTTACCTGAGCAACTACTACCTCCATGCATGTAAAATCTATCTCAACCATGAAACATAACTCATCCTTATATTTTTCCACTAGTGCTAGAGGTATTCTATACCTTTTCTTCATTTTTATTTGGAAATTTTTCATGATCCTATCCAACTTGTTATCTCTGATTGCTTTAGATCTTAACCTATAAGCTCAAGTGGTCTACTACATAGCACACTCATTTTCATTCCAAACTATGATGCTAGGAAAATTCTTGATAGCATAGAAGAATATGTGTGTCATAAGGGATTCAAATCTAACTATTGCACTTCTTGATTTCTTGATTCTTGAGGTATTATCTAATAGTTGTATTCTGACAATATCACAGATGTTCACTTCTTTAGCTCTTATTGCCAGGTAAGCTACATGTAGAAATCCTACAAGGATTGAATCTATTCTTAATCCATGATTATACTTGTAACCCAAAATCTTGCAAATAATTTTGACTCCATCATCTTGGATTTAGTTGACTTTCATGTTCCTTCCATCAAAATATGTGTTGAGATTTTCCTCAACAAGTTTGTGCACAATCTTGATGTTTACTGGATTGTTGTCCTGATTGTTCAATCCTATGACCTTGTGAATTAGATCATTTTCAATGCTAATGATAGAATCTCCCAACCATAAAAGATCATCATGTACTCTGCTAAGGATTATTCTTGCCCAATGGTTATTATTGAAATTAGTGTAGAACATATGCTTAACTAGGTTAAGATGTTATAGATATCTATGTTCAAATTTCAATACTAAATCATTGTTGCACATCTTCTCCTATTCCTTGTGAATCTCTAAATCACCTATACTTTCAATCTTGCTATGTATATAACCTTTGATATCTTCCACATGAAGAACATTTTCTAGAACTTGTGAAAATGATTCAATGGTGTCATCGAGAAAAGAAACAAATGGGTGTTTCCTTAAATTATACATAGGCCTATTGCTTACATTATAAACTTCTTTCCTTGACATTATTGAAGGATTATGCTCAACAATTTAGAAAAATACCTCAAATTTTGTGTTATAGGGTTTCTGGTGACTTTGTGTTCTTGCAGAGCTCTTTAATTCTCCAAATCTCACTTCAATCTCGCACACAAAATTCACACAAAAAAATGATGTATGGAAGTCAATTCACATCCTTGAAATCTTTTGCAATTTATACTATGCAATAAATGCATATATGCCACTAGTTTAGTATACTATCTCTATGCAATAGAGAGTTTTATTCTTTCATATATCCTCATCCCGATCATATCAGGAAATGCACACTTTACTATAGATTTTTCTCAATGTCTACTACCTATTGTTAACTTCACAACCCTTAATATTTCCTCTAGCATTAGTTATCAACAATTGATACTCTGTTCCATTGAAAATGCTCAATTCTAGTGAGAGGAGTCATAGATAATAAGTGACTTCATTGTCTTGTTAGGTGCATTTTCTATAGTTTTATGGGAGATTTCTAGTTCCTTTTCCTTCAAAAATGAATCCTTCAATTCATTTGGCTATACTTTTACTTCATTTTTTCTATTGTTCCTTTTGTAATTTTGATTCCTATTCAGATCTCTTTTGTCCATTTTGCAAAACCTCACTGTGTGTCCAAAGTTCTTACACAATTGACATACGGGTACATCTCTTTTCTATTCATTTAGCTTATCATCAGGTGTTTTGCAATTCCTTGCAATGTGTCCAAGATTTTTGCACTTGTAGAAAACAATCTATCTTCTTTCTCCACTATCATTATTGTGGGATATTCTTATATTACGTACATGGTTAGTGTTCCTATACATCCTAATATTTACATTATCACTATCAAATTTAGGTTTCTTACAATCTAGTGCATAATGACCATATCCATGACAATTATGACAATAAAATTTTGAAATAGGTTTGAAAGACTTACCTTCGCAATTGGCTTTAGTGTCTTTAGGTTCATCACACTAGGCAAAAGATTCCTTTCTTTTGGTATTCATATCCTGATCAGATTCTTTGTCTTTCTTAGAGTAAGCAATTTTGATTTTTTCTTTAGATGTATCATCTATCTTGCTTAGGTCCTTGTTAACTTCAAAAGTAATAGGTTCTTTTGTTTCAATAGATTTCTTGGTGGATTGACCAAGAAAGAATCCAAGTCTAGTCTTATCATAACTAGGTCTTTGTGCACATATTTCTTCCTTAATTTTATCATTAATAGTATAAAATTTCTCAAGTTTCTACTTGGTTTATACCAACTCTCCTTTCACAATGGTGTTGTATTTCTCTAATTTTGCATGTTCTAACTTAATAGATTCTAGTTCTGATGTTACTTTGCTTAACAGGGATGTTAGATCTGCATTTTCAACTTTTATTTCATAGTCAATCTTTCCTCCATTTTTCTTAAGAATCAACTTAAGTTCAACTATCTTTAATTCATGTTTTAGGATTGTATTTTATTTCTTTAAATCTTGAATATCATCATCACTAGTCTGATTAGTAGATCCTTTCTACTTTAACTCATCTATCTTGTCATTTAATCCACCAATGTAGGCTTTAGCATCCTTGTATTTGTCTTTGAGGCCATCTCTTTCATTAGTAAGAAGATCAATTTGTTCAAGCGCTTCGTCAAGATTTTTCTTCAGTTGTTCCATATCTATTGGGATCTTATTCAAGTTGTTAAATCTCTTCTAAATAAATAAGCTCTAATACCAATTGTTAGAAATAGATATTACTCAGGGGGTGGGGTTTGAATTAGTATTTTCAATATTTTTTACCCACAACTAAATATTATTATTTACTTTATCATGTGCCTAAGAAAATAAACCAATAGTGTCGAACAATGTAAACAACCATACAGAAAGAGATAACATGGCACCATATTTTTTTAACTAGGAAAACCCTTGCCAAGGGAAACCCCTAGAGGGGATGGAAACCACTAGACGATCCACTATATAAAGAATCTGGTTAAGGATATTGACCCTGTTAGGAGTCTATAAGGAATGTATAGTGTCTTGAGTCCCTATTAGGAGACTAGGCCTTGTTAGAAGCCTCAACCATGTTAGGAGTTGCTTCAACCCTATCAAGAGTTAGTGGATTGCATACATGTGTACAAGCAGAGCCCACTACCCTAACATGCAACTATACAATAAGTTCTTCAAGAAATAGGTATACATACAATACTAAGTAGTTTGTTGTACTTCAAAAATCTTTTGATTGATGATTCTTTACACAAGAGTGACTATGCACATATCAAACTACATCATATCTTTGCATCATATAAAAAAGTATCACATTCACTTGTTACTCACATTTCACAAGATCATATCGACTTCAAATTTACTAATCATTGAATCATCATTCAATTTTCACACATTCTTTTTCACACATTTACTTTATAAATAAAGTTTTCTACTTATAGAAAACTTTTTGATAAATTATTCCTTAGTCGACTCATATAGCATTATTAGAGTTGACTCAACAACAATTTATAACTCAAAATAATAAATCAATTTGTTAAACACATTTTGTTCATATGCTCTATTCTATGTTGTGTCATCATTGCATCACTAATTACTTCATAAGTTGAACTTGGTTGACTATATAAAAATGCACACTAGTATACATCATCATTATGATGTCATGCATCTCTGGTCAACTATGAAAGAGAATATTCTATTATCATCAAAATTGTCCTCCTGCTATAACACTGTTTGATACTTAAACAATTTTCTTTTGCAATTGAATAAGGCTAATCTGCAAAACAAATATGTTGCCATAAATGACAACCATAAGTTACCTTATCTAATTGTTTGGACATATTGCCAACACTAGGTACATCTCTCATACATCTCTCCCTCTTTGAAAATAATGCCAAAGACACATAGTATTCTTGATTTCAATTATTTTATGCATCTTGATCATGTAGATATTTGCATGTCTGGCTGAATTATCTATCATATGTCTATGAATAATCTATTATATTGGTCTTGTTTACTACCTTGGGCATCTCCTAAAGTAGAACTATCTACATTAATGTGTATGATATTTTGATTAGCATATTTGATGCAATGCACCTTATCTCCTTAAGTTTCTTTATTTAGAGGAATCACCCCTAGTTTATCTCTAAGATATTCATAAGCATCTTTAGGTAATCCTCTAGTAAATATGTTTATAATTTGTTCTTTCATGTACATATATTCTAACCTTCTCTATCTTGAACAAGTTCTATCTTTGATATATTGACAACACTTGTGCTATCACAATAGATAACAGCTAGATCTATAATCTCTTATTTCATTCCTTTCAGAAATTACTTGATCCACATAATGTTTGACCAATTCACCACAACAACCACATATTAAATTTTAGCTATTGATTAGGAAATACAGTTTTGTTTCTTCCTTGTCCATGACACCAATCTCTTTGCTAGAAAGAATGAACCTCCACTAGTGGTTTTTCTTTCATCAATATTTCCCACCCAATTAGGGTAAGTAAATACCTTCAATTCAAACCTTTCATTTCTCTTTTAATACAAGCCATAGTCTTCTGTACCTTTTAGATATCTTAATATCCTTTTTACTTCCATCATGTGATTCTCCTTAGGATTTTCTAAAATTCTAGCCATTATCCCAATAGCTAATGCAATATCAGGTCTACTATGAACAACATGTTACATTTTTCCAATCATGGATCTATATAGCATCTAGTTCACATAAATAGATTCATCATTTTAAAATAAATTATTTCATTTAGACATAGGTGTGTTGATTGGTCTTGATTCTTCCATTCCAAAAACAAATTAGTATCTCCTCGATATATTTGGACTAAGTAATGAAAATACTAAAATTTATTTGACATACTCACAATCCAACAAAGAATTTGATTTCACCAAATATAGATAGCTCAAATTCCTTCTTCATTTCATTAGAAAATATTTTGGAAATTTCTTCTTTTCCTCCAAATTTAATGTCATCAATAAAAATTTTTAGATAGCAAAACATCATTGTTCTTACTAGTCTTTAAATATAGGTTATTGTTATCATTTGTTCTTTCAAAACCAATCATCACCAAATAATTGTGTAGTCTCTCATACCATGCTCTTGGGGCTTGTTTCAATCCATAAAGATCTTTATTTACTATACATACCATAGTCTTCTTGTTTGGGTCCACAAATCCTTTAGGTTGTTCAATGTCCACTTCCTCTTCAAGTATACCATTTAAATATGTAGATTTGACATACATCTGATATAGCTTGAAATTTTTGTAGGTTGAATATGTAGTAGAGTTTTGACTCTTTCTAGTCTTGTAATAAGAGAAAATTTTCCTCCATAGTCAACTCCTTCTTCTTGAGCATATCCTTTGCATACTAGTATTTCCTTGTTCCTTGTTACTTTGCCATTTTCATCAGCTTATTCCTAAAAACACATTTCATTCCAATAACATTTTTACCTTTTGGTCTTGGTATTAAGGTCTAAGTATTTTTCTTCTCAATTTGTTCAATTTCCTCATTCACTTCCTTAATCCAATCTTTATTATCTAGAGTATCCTTCACATATTTGGGATCATATTAATGAAGGGTTCTCCCCTTAATACAATAAAATTATAATACAAACAAACAAACAAACAAAAAAACAAATGAAAAAATTAGCCATTTGAATGGCTGCTACTCCCGTTCAAAATACTAGTTCTCCCACTCCTCGTCCTATTCAAAATCTTGGATCTCCTACATCTGGTCCTATTCATTTTCCTAGATCTATCGATTCTGGTCCGATTCAAGCTCCTGGATCCTCTGCTCATGGTCCTGTTCATACTCTTGGATCATCCACTCTTGGTCCTACTCGAAAACCTAGATCTTTCATCCATGGCATCCCTTCTTTTGGTCGCATGGGTGGAGGTGTTATTTCTGGAAAAGAAGTCGGCTATGGTAGTAGCAATGATGCTGCTAGGGTTTTTGCAAATGGTGGTGTGGTAGCTTCTGCTTCTACAAAGGTCACTGGAAATGAATGTGGGAATCAGGGTGCTAGGGTTTCTGAGGATTCTAAACCTAGCAAGGTCGCTTGTTGTGGATGTGGAAAATTTGGAAACAAAGAAGTGTTGGCTTTCGATTCTGGCAATGTCACTAGCTATGGAAGCAGATCCGTGGTATCCCCTTTGATCCCTTGTAAGCCTATTTCTCTGACTCTTGGGGAAAAGTCACTTTTAGAAATTGAAGAACGTTCGAGGGATATTTCCAAGGATTCTATTATTTTTTGTTTTATAGGTTTTTGGCCTTCTCTATCGGAGCTCCATGCTTGGATTTCTAAGAATTGGGATCCATATGTTACAAATACTATTGAGATTTTCCCTTTGGTTAAAGGTTTTTTCATTGTTACTTTTCTTAATCCAAAGGATAGGAATGCTATTCTGTGTGATTGAGTCTTTTTTTGGGAGCATCGCTATCCTTTAATGGTTAAACCATGGCATCCGTATTTCAACCCTCAAATGGAGACTTTCAAAGTCCCAACTTGGGTAAGGTTACCTAATCTTCCTCTTCATTTTTGGGTGAAATCTATTTTTAAGGAAGTTGGTGATGCTTTAGGGGATTTTTGTATGGTTGATCCCCAATCCTCTGAGCATTACCATTCTAATTATGTAAGGATTCTAGTTGATATTGATGTTTCTAAGGGTCTCCCAACTAAGCTTCTTTTACATCATTCAAAGGGATTTTGGACTCAGTTGATTGATTATGAGGGCCTCCCTTTTAGGTGTAAAAATTGTTTTAATATTGGTCATTTGGTTGCTAAGTGTGAGTATAGGAACTCTTCATACAAATGTCCCTCCTCCTAGTGGAAGGGTGTTTTGGAACAACATTATCCAATTTTCAAATCTTCTCCTATGGATGGGGATTCTGGTTCTGTTTTGGTGAATGCTTCTGCTTCCAAGGTGGATGCCCAAGATGGTTGTTTTGGTCCTCTTGGTGTAGATTCTGGTCTTGTTAATAGTGTTGTGGATCCTATAGTAGAATCAGGTCAAGGCTCTAGTTCTAAGGATGCTATGGGCTTGGTACACTCTATTTCTATTATCTTTGATCATGGTGCTAATTCGAGTACCCCTATTTTTGAATCTGGTCGAGATAATGTGGCTGTTGATTCTGGAAAAAAAAGAAAAAGTATCTAATCTTAGTGATAATGCTAGTTCTCTGAATACTGGTTCCAAATTGGTGGATGTTTTGAAGGTAGATTGCCCTGGTCAAAAGGATGTATGTCTTTTTGATGTTGTTGCTGGAACTGGTATTCAATCCCATGGTTGTTGCTCCAGATTGCAGGATGTTGTGATGGTTGATGGTCCTAGCCATAGTTTGGATGATTTTTCAACTATTATGGATGCTCAAAAGTGGTAGTCAAAGGCTGCGTTGGTTGAGGAGGGATGGATACTTGTAAAAATAAAAAGATATAAAAAGTCTCACCCTCAATTTGATATGATTTTGTGTTCTCATAAAAATGAATTGAAATTAAAATCTTAGTCCTCGCTTTTTTAGTCTGGGAGATTTCTTTGGTTTATCCAATCTGTCTTTCCAGGTTCCAGGTTTCTCTCTAGTTTTTCTTTCTAAACTTTTCTGTTGGTTTTAGGTCCTAAACCTAGTTCTATAGTATTGTTGGTTTTGGGTCAGTTTAAAACCTGGTAGAGCTTCATGGTAAATCTTTCGTTATGATGTAAAGGGTTTCGAGGCCCCTTCAAAACCTGCTTTTACCTTAATCTAAAACAAACAAACAAACAAACAACAACAAATGCAAGAAAAAAAATGGACTTCTTATTTGCATTGCAAATGCAATATTATATAATTCACAAGTACAAAATTCTAACCCAGATGGGCATCTTCAGTACAATAATTTGCAAGACAAGCTGAGAACTATCACCCAGAGTTGTCCTAGACAAACTTTGGACCTTTCTTAAATAGCTAGTTTTCTTTCACCCAGGAAGGTTCTAGATGCTCAAACTTAATACCTAGGGCCAATAGACCCTATCAATACATATAGCGTAAGCCAAGTACATTTTTCACAAATTATTTTAGAAATTTTGGTAGCCCAACTTTGGAAGGCCATAACTCACAAGCCATTGCTCTGATTGGCTATTATAACCACTTTTTAGAAATGCTAGCTCGTGATCTACAAGCTTGGAATAGTGCTAGCACACTTTTGTCAAGTTTTCAAACCTGATCTGGGCACTCTAAGGTCTCCAATGGTGAACCTGAAGATTTTTCTACAAATCTTTCCACCAAAAATTTACAATTACTTCTTTGATACTAATGTTTGACCAATGAGATTTTTATGGTAGCCTTACAACTCTAGAATGAAACTTCCTATAGAAAATGAGAACATTCCAAGCTCATATGATAGACCTACTAAAAATAGAAAGCTCCCAGAAATAGCAACCTCCCTGTCTACTTGTCCTTATTAAAATAGAATAGATTGAAAATAAAAAAAATATTTTTGGGTGATGCAAGATATCTCATACACCCAAGATGCTCATGTATCAAACACCTAGGGTAATTCAAGAACTGACCCTACCATGTCTTAGGTGTGTAGAGGAAAACCAAGATAGTTAACCTCCTCCTTTGCTAGCCATGACAAATCCTCAACTAGTCTCCCTTTCCATTTGACCAAATATTCCTCATAAATTTTGTTTTTGGTACTTTTTCCAACACAACTATCTAGTATCTCCTCAATATCCTTTGTAGCCAAACTAGCTGCTAGAATGCTCCACTACGATTCTAAAACTTCATCTCCATCACCTACTTCATAATACATTGTCAAATCTAAAATATTAAAATCTAAAATATTAAATACTAGTGAAATATTCAATTCAGCAGGCAACTCCACTTCATATGCATTGCCATAATCATGCCTCTTCACTATCTTGCATAGTCCAAACTTCTTCATCTTCAGCTTATTATATGTACACATTTGAAAATGTTCCTTTCTCAAATTCCTTATATCTCCTTTTCACATCTACCTTAGCCTTATACTATGTATTCATCTTTATGATGCACTTCCTCACCTCCTCATAGATATTCTTCAAATGTTTAGCAAAATATTCTGCTACAATACTGATTATCTCTCCTTTATCCAATTACCTCAATTCAAAATTACTTTTGGGACTACTCGCATATACAATCTAGAATGAATATTTACCAATACTCCTATTGACAGAATTATTATATGCAAATTCTACCTTTGGTAAAATCATATCCTATCCTTTTGGTTTATCTCCAACCAAGCATCTCAACAAGTTTTCCATACAATGATTCACAACTTCTGTGTGTCCATCAGTCTATGAATGATGTGAAGAACTAAAAATCAAATATGTCTTCAACTTCTTCCATAATGTACACCAAAAATACCCAACAAATTTGGTATCTCGATCTGAAACTATACTCTTTGGTAGACCATGTAATCTCACCACTTCTTTGAAAAATAATTCTGCTACTTGAATAACATCACTAGTCTTCTTGCAAGGAATAAAATGTGCCATCTTTAAAAACTCATCAACCATCACAAAAATAGAATTATGCTCACATGGTGTCCTTGGTAATATAAGAATAAAATCCATGCTGACATCATCCCATGGTTTCTCTAGTATAGGTAATGGCTGATACAACCTTGTATCCTACTTCACTCCTTTCACTATCTGACATACTCAAAAAATTTGTAAAAACTGCATCACATCTTGCTATAACTGTGGGCAGTAATAATTTTCAACAACCAAAGCTATAGTTTTATCTCTGCCAAAATGTCCAACCAATCCTCTACTATGTTTCTCCTCGATGAGATTCTCTCTCATTGAACTTCTAGGAATGCACAACTGGCTTCCTTTGAACAAAATATTATCTTGGATCATGAAATCCAACCTTTTTGTCCTATTAAGTATAATAGGTTCTGTACAAGCCTCCTACACTTCACCAAAATTAGGATATACAAAGTATTGAGTTCCTTGAACCTAACCACCTCTATCTGCATTTCTATCAGCAAAAGTTGTCTTCTAATAAGAGAATCTGCAACTTTTTAAGACTTCCCACTCCTATGTTTCAAAACAAATGTATAACTTTGCAAAAAATAACCCACTTTAAATATCTTTGGTTCAATTTTCCTTGACTATCCAAATATTGCAAAGTTTCATGATCAATATACAAAATAAACTCCTTAGGAAGAAGATAGTGTCTCCATTTCTTCAATGCTTGAACTATAACATAAAATTCTTGATCATATAAAATATTTTCTTTTTCTATCATTCAAATTCTCACTAAAATAAGAAACAAGTCTACCTTCTTGGCTCAAAATAACTCCTATTACAATACCACTAGCATTACAGTCTACTTGAAATAGCTTATTAAAATCAGGAAGTGCTAAAATGGGCTATGATGAGGCTAATTATTGCCTCTATTTTATGATAGTTTTAAAACACTTTGTTGAACACTCTATTTTATTTTCATCAAGATATTTGTGAACTTATGTTTACCTAAACTAATGATTAACCTATGGGTAGATAGTATGTCATCTTTTGCCAATATTATATATATGATGTAGTATTTCATATAATTATTAGAATGTGTGTTCTTATATTTGGATTTTATTTGATAATACTTATTTGCAAATATCTCCATATTATAACTAACCTGTTAGCAATGAAGCTCAAGATGATTAGAAGAATTTAGAGATGAATGTTGAAGATAGCCAATAACATTCAAGGAGAGAAGAACGTTGAGGTTTAGCCATGGTGGAGAAAAATTATAATGGTACCACAACACATGGATGTGAGTATGGAGGAGCTATGAAGACTTACTACATTCTCTGCATTTATTATTATGTCAAGCAGTTGTTCAAACATTATTATTCCCACCTTGAGCTATTATCTTTCCTTCTTTTTCACCTATGGATTTGTAGCTAGTTTTTTTGATCTTCTATTTTGGAATAAGCATCAATCTTCTCTATATAAGGATCAGACAAATTGTGTTAGGTTAGAAGAAGAAGGTTAATGAAAACAAACTATTAACTTTTGCAGTGAGTTTTTTTTATGGTTCTATGTATTATTCACATGTAATGAATTTTTGAAACATAATAAAATAGTTTTTGGCTTCTATATTGTGTTAGTAGACTAGTAGAAGCAAGTAGACTAGTAGTGCAAGTAGAAGTTGTAAGTTCCTTCCTGTAGCATCATACTTTGTGAATGTTCTTGCAACATCTATGAGAATAGTTAGAGTAGATGAATTGAGTTGGAATATATATTAGCATTTCTAGTATTTTTAAATATTTAAGCATGCTAGCTTCCTATAGTGATAGTGTAGGTTCTTTTCCTTGCATTTTACTTCCCTAGATCACAAGATAATGACTAATTAAGAGACCTAGTGCACATACTATGCTGACCATTTCAAGCATATATCCCTAGGTTGACAAGATTAAATGCACCTCTTAGTGGAAAAAATAGTCCTTATATTGAATACATTATTCCTAAGAATGGCCTAGAGTATGATTATTATACACCTATTGTGAGGCAGACCATTGTTGGCACTGTTGTCAGGGATGGTGTCAAGCTAGGAGCATTTTTGAGTCATAGTTGTTAGATAAAGTTTTTTTAGAAAATTCTAATTTTAAAGCTTCCTTCACCAGTGTGAAGAGTTTAGTTGCATGCATCAAAGAGGAAGATGAAAAGATGAATATGGAAGATTTTTTCCATAGGAGTCTATTAATTTGAATGAAGAAATTGAAGAAGAAGAAGTTGAGTTCCCTTTTGAAGACACATGCCTTGTTTTTCCTATAGAATCATCTTCAAGAGTAGAACCTATAGATACAAGTAGTCTTCAACCTTTTACTGAGATTTTGACTAGTTTCCTTGATAATACTACTTTAAATCCACTAGTTGTTAATAATCTAGTACCCAATGTTCATTTTCAGTAGCAACCTCATAATCTAATACCTCTAGTAATGGCACAACCTACATTTCCATTTCCTCTCCCAAGCCTCATAAATAATGACAATCTCAAGAATATACCTACAACTACTCTTCCAAAGTTCTATGGCCTTGCAACTGAAGACCCTAATATATTCTTGTTTTAATTTTACATACTTTGTCATACTTTTGACTACAAAACTGATGCCCATAAGCTCAAATTATTTTTAGCAACATTGAAAGAGTTAGCTCTATGATGGTTCATGTGCTTAGGAGCCAATGCAACAGGATCTTGGGATGAAATGCAAACTCTATTTCTAGATAAGTATAAAGAGTATTGCAAAGTATCTAGTTCAAGAGGAGATGATGTCTTCAGGATATAATAGAAGGAGGAAGAAATGTTGGAAGACTATGTTTCACATTTCTTGTATACACTATAGAAGAACCCTCAGCATGTGGTGTTTGAGGATTCACAAAAGCTAGTCTTTCTAAGAGGTGTGAATGATATGATAACTATCTAGAAGCACTAGACCTGATGGCTAGTGGTGATTTATATCAAGCTTCTTGGTATGACCTTAAGAAGATCTATCAAAACTATTCAAGGTAAACCATGAAGAAAGGCCAAGGATCTTGTTCCATAGTCACTAAAGGAATCAACCAAGGGATTTCAAAGCTTGAGATATCTAACCTATTGTCAAATTTCAAGCAAGATATCATCAATGATGTTGCTACACATCTTGAAACAATGACTACAAAGAAGAAGTATGCATAAGCTGAGTTACAACTAGTTGAATATTACCCTCATTGGTTGAAGCAAAAGAAGGATTGCTAATGCAAATTGGTTACAAGCATGGAGAACCAGCATTTTCCAACTGAGTACCTCAAGATAGATGGAGATGATGAGAAAGTTTTTTTTGTCGCTCAATGTTGGCCATGGGCCCAACATCAAGGTATGCCTTAGAACCCTTTGCAAAATTCAAATTCATATGGTAATTAATGGAAAAACCATAATTCCCAAGGTCCTCCACAATATCAACCTAATTGGAATAATTTCATGCAAAACAATCCACAACAACCCCAATAACCTCAAAATTCCCAACCATCCTAACCCAATGAATAGAATAACTAACGGTAGAACCAATGGAAACCACCCCAAGGGAATTGGCAGTCTACAAACCAATGGAGGGGATCTCAATAGTGGCTTAACCAAAATACCAGTACTCCACAATTACTACCTCTAGTTCAACAATCTGCTCTAATGCCATCACTTGCAAATCCTAGACCTCAAAAGTAGACATAGTTATTTACACAACATCAACTAATTACAAATAGCCAATAGCCACAACAACCCATGTATAGTGTTGATACTCAACAATATCCTACTTACACTCTGAGTGTTGTAGATATACATCTGAGATCTGGTACAACTTTACCAATACCTAAACTACCTCTTATAACTGAAATACCAGATACTCCTACATCATCAAAAACCTCAGTCACTTATGAGGTTGACCCAACCAATGTCACCATTTCAACCTAAGCTCAACTAGCAGTGGAACCTCCTTTTCCAGAAAAGCTTATACAAAATAAATCTATAAAAATAGAGGAACAACTTTTTGATATTATTGATTAGTTGAAGAAAATGCATGCACAAATACCGCTATTCTAAGCTATTAAAGATGTTCCAATCTATGGAAAAGCCATTAGAGATGCCCACTTGAAGAAGCCTAGAAGGAAGAAAAAGGACCCCACCATAGTCCATGTTGTGAGACAATTGGCTGGGAAAATTGATCACACCAAAATATTCTAATCTAGGTAGTCTAGTAGTGGATGTGAGCATAAATGGGCAGTCTATTAAAAATTCTTTAATAGATCTTGGTGCTGCTATAAATGTCATGACCAAAGAGACTATGAAGAAGTTGAAAATATAAGGATTAAGGGCTACTCCAACAATTCTGCAACTTGTAGATAGTTCTACTATCACCACTGATGGGATGATAGAAAACATAGTTGTAACCTTAGATTCTCTAGAGTATCTTGTAGACTTCATGATTTTGTCCCCCAAAGTTAATCTATTTGGTTACCCTATCATCCTAGGTCAACCATGGTTAGCTATAGTTGATGCAAATATAAGTTGTAGATAAGAGAATATGACCATATCCAATGGGCAAGCAACAAAGAAATTTGATTTATATCCTCTAGCACAACCATTACCAGATTTGAGCACATCTGTTTGCCCAAATTTAGGGGACAAAGAAGAAGAGTTGAATTTTGTAGTGTAACTCATGATGTTATATAGACAATCCTTTCTAAAGTTTTAGGAGGAAGATTTAGTACTTTAGAGTATCCTTAGTAATAGTTATGTGGTAGAAAAAGATGTATCTAAAAGTTCTATGTTGGAAGTAATCACATATGAGGAATGTGATGAGAATTTTACTCTACTCAAAGAACCTAACAAAATTGTACTCTACTCAAAGAACCTAACATTTTTCATCCACTCTTACCATGTGAATTAGAAGTAAGTCCAATCTTTGAAATTATTATGATAGAGTCTACCACTACTATTGAATTGTCTAAAGGTCATAATCTCCATGTTAATCCCAAATTAACACCCACACAGATGGAATAGTTAAAAAAGTTGCTTCAAAGGCATGAAAAGGCCTTTGCATGGGACTATGGTGATATGAAAGGGTTGAGTCCTACAATTTTCACCCATAGGATATAAATCAATGAAGGGTGTCTACCACTCTGCTAATCCTGAAGAAGGATAAATCTAAGCCTTAGAGAAATAGTTAAAATTAAATTGCAAAAATTGCTTGATGCTGGTTTTATTTATCTTATATCTGATAGAAGATGGGTGTCATCCTTGGCCATAGTGCTCAAAAAGGAAGGAAAATTGAGAATTTGTGTAGATTACAGAGAATTGAACAAGGCCACCAAAAAAGATCACTTTGCTTTACCATTTATAGACCAAGTTCTACACACTCTAGCTAAATTTTTTTTTTCTTTTTCTAGATGAGTATAGTGGTTATAATTAAATCAGTATTGCTCCTGAAGATCAAGACAAAACCATGTTTACATGCCCATGGGGTACTTTTGCATACTCTATTTTACCATTTGGTCTATGCAATGCTCCTACAACATTCAAATGAGTTGTTATTAGCATCTTTGTTGATATATCACATGATTGTATGGAAATATATATATGAATGATTTCACAACATTTAGAGTCACCTTTGAGGAAGAAATGATGAATCTTGAAAAAGTTTTGGTAACGTGTCAAGAACATAATTTGGCACTTAATAGTGAAAAATGTTTCATGCTCATGTAGGAAGGTGTAGTACTTGGCCATTTCATATCATCTATAGGAATACAAGTGGATCCAACTAAGATAGAGGTAATTCAAACATTGCCCATACCTACAAAATTGAAAGATGTAAGATCTTTTCTAGGTCATGTTGAATATTATAGATGTTTCATAAGAGATTTCAGAAAAATAGCTAGTCCCTTGTATAAATTACTTACAAAGGAAGATAAATTCAATTGGACATTTGAATGTAATGAAGCCTTCCTATAGCTTAAGAAATTTCTCACTACAACCCCAATTTTACAAGGCCCTAATTGGAATTTACCTTTTCATATATATATATATATATATATATATATATATATATATATATATATATATATATATATATATACATACTTTTGACTATGCCATATGTGCAGTTCTAGGACAACAATCTCAAAATCTTGAAAATGAAATATATTATATTAGAAAAAGATTTCATGGACTAGAATTAAACTACATAGTGACTAAAAAAGAACTATTAGCATTCGTTTATGCCTTGAACAAATTTTGACATTACATCTCATATTTGTTCATACTAATCTTGCAGCAGTTAAATATCTCATGAACAAACCTATTATAACATGTAGGTTACCAAGATGTTTACTATTGTTGCAAGAATTTGATATAACTCTCTTTAATAAGAATGGAAGAGCTAATGTTATAGTTGATTATTTATCAAGAATCCATCATGATGATAATGACACTACTCTGGTAGATGATGCATTTCTAGATGAGCATTTATTTCATATTGCTATTCAAACTCCATGGTATTCAGACATTGTTAACTACATTGTAGCTAATAAAATATCAAAAAAAATTTCTTACAAGGAAAAGAAGGTACTTGTAGAGAAAAGTTTCCATTTCTCTTGGATAGATAATCTCCTATTTTACATTGGACCTGATCAAGTTATGAGAAGATGTGTGAGAGAGGATGAGACATATGACATTCTACATGCATGTCATAATGAACAATGTCAAGGATACTTTGCTGTAAAAAGAAAAATCTTGAAAATCTTGACAACTGGTTATTATTGGCCTACACTACACAAAGATGAAATCAACTATACACGAAAATGTGATAAGTGTCAAAGGATGGGCTTACCAACAAGAACAAATGAAATGCCTCTTAACCCACAAATGGCGTTAACACCATTTGACAAATAGGGCATGGACTTCATTGGTCCATTGATCCTCCATCCAATGGGAAATCCTATATCCTTATGCACATTGATTACCTGACAAAATGGGTTGAAGTCAAAGCCATGAAGCATGCTCGTGATGAAATTGTTATAGAATTTTTGTATGAAGAAATTTTTTCTCACTATGGTGTACCCAAAGATCTAGTCACTAATCAAGGTGCACAATTTAACTCTAATTTGATCTCAAAACTAATGAAACAATATAACATTACGCACCAGAAATCAAGTCCTTATCACCCTCAAGCTAATGGGTATGCATAGGTCACAAATCGCAAGCTAAAGAACATCCTAACAAAAAAAATTCATTTACACCATAGGTATTGAACCAGTAGATTACAAGAAGCTATTTGGGCCTATAGAACAACATGGAAGACTACTATAGGATTCATACCATTTGAGCTCCTATATGGGAAAGTAGCAATGCTCCCCATTGAATTTGAACATAAAACTTTAAGAATTGTACTAGAGTTAGACATTGAACTTCCTCTAGCACAAAGAGGAATTCTTCTGCACCTTAACTCTTTGGATAAAATGTGCAAAGCGACTTTGGAATCTATTGAAATTATATAGAAACAAAGAAAATAGTGACATGACTCTCACATTATCAAATAAAAAAGTTCAAGTTGGTGATTGGGCACTACTATATGATTCTAGATTTAAAGATATGCCAGGCAAGTTGTAGACAAGATGGTTGGGTCCATATGAAATTAATTATGTCTTTAACAATGGAGCTATCCAATTAACTACCATTGATCTAGTGCCTTTAAATTATTATTCAATGGTCACAGACTCAAGTTATATAAATGGCCCCAAACAAAAGATGACTTTCTATAGTAGTTTCAGTGGCTAAATTCAAGTACACACCAGGTATCTCTTTCTACAACTGAAGGTGTTAACCTTTCATCTGCCACTCTTCAACATTAATTTCTTTGTGCATGCTCATAACATAAATTTTATGCCCACATAAAGTTCCAAACTTCTCCATTCACTTTCTTATTTCTTCTTTATCCATCTTATCTCATTTTCTAATGCTTTCAATAAACACCACAAGTTTGCTAGTAGATGTTGTCACTACTGATGTAACTTTTACCACCTTTTGATATGTGTGATGATCAATTAACATGTATAATATTTTCAAATTATTATTCATTTATAGTACATAGATTTCATTTATTATATCTAATACTACATTCTTTATATTATGGCAGTGTTATGCTAGTTCCATACCTTGTACTAAGTTTGACAAGTGTGGACACTTATCCATATTTTGTAGGGGGCAGGGAAGGTTACTCAAACCCAATGATATTCCTATTTATTCATAGATTTTTTCAAATCTTCATATTTCCTTTATTGATGGAATTCAATTGTCATAAGTACATAAGTGTCTAACTGTCATACCCCTCATTTTTTAATGATTTTATTGTCAGGTTGCGATGTGACTTGTATTTAAATTTTAAATGATCTGAATCCCATTTTTGGATGATTTTCACACACATCCATGATTTACTCTCATTGAAGCCATATTATTGCTTATAATGAATCATTATGAAATTAATTACCTATCAAATGCAATGTGAAATGGGTCTATAAAATAACAAAAGAAGCCTAAATTCATAAGGGGAAAATAGTGCTAACAGTGTAGACAGTAAAAGTGTTAAGAAGAAATGGGTGGACAATTGTAGCAATGAGAACTAGTGGAACATACCATTTTTCTCTTAGATGTAGAGGCACTAAGGAGATTTAATGTGTGTGGCCGGTTAGAATATATCTTAAGTTTGACTACATTTGATGAAGAAGTAGCCACAAAATTCACAAGGACATTTGATGAAGGAGAAGCTTTTGTATAGGGTTTAACAATGCTTTCTACAGAAGAGAAAATAGCAGAAGTAACTGGGTTACTAATAATAGGAGAACATTATCCTAATATACATGATGCAAGATCAATGAGAACTCAGTTTGTCATACCAACTGATCCTAAAATGGATATTACCAAGCAAGGTTGCAAAAGAATGTCTCTTCTATCGCCATGCACATTATTAGGTACCTCACATGTGAAGGAAAATTTTCATATTTACATGGACATCATTTTAAATTGCTTAGTTGTATAAGACATAATCATCTAGTAAATGTTCCCAATTTCTTATATAGTGTGTTGTGTATTAGTGTTGAAGAAACCCAAAAAGGAAAGGACAATTTTGTCACCCATCATGACCTAATTAAATTACTCATAGAGAGATCACTTAGGGATGTCTTTCCCATGTCATGGGCATAATTTGTCCAAGCTAAAACCTTACAAACCCAAGCTACCCTTAATGAATAGCCAACTGAGGAGAATGTAGTTGCCAAATATGAACCTATTGAGAAAAGCACACAAGAGGCTAAAGCCAAAAATGTGCAATGAAAAGTACAAGAAAATGTCAAAGAGAATGTGCAAGAAACTGTGGCTTTACCTATTAAATAAACCTAGAAACCTACCTCTAGCCTAGAAAAGAGAAGCTGAAAATTGCAAGAAGAGATCTCTACTCCAATAAAAGAAAAGCCAAACCCTACAGTTGTGAGGCAAAAAAGAACTAAATGGGTCTTGTAGTAGTTACTCCTACATCAGAGACACCAAAAGGAAGAGGTAGGAAGAAGGTTGTGATACTAGAAGAAACCCCTGTAAGAAGAAGTCCTAGAATGAGAGGACAAATTTCTAAAGAATCCACTTCATCCAAACCATCTACTAAGGAATCCCCAGTACAAATTCTTCCTGATCACTCTCCTCCCCATCCTGAAACTACAAACATTCCTAAAAACCCTAATGAGGAATGTAGGGTTGAAGTCAATAAAAATCAAAATGATACCTCAATAGGCCAACCAATTACTTCAAGCTATAGAGATGAAATAGTTCCTAAGCAAGTTTATCCAAACACTGCCCTAGTTCCCTATAAATCAACATGGCTTATTGCTTTTGTGGAATATTTATGGAGAGAACATAGGAAGAGGAGAAGAAACCATGAAGAGGACATCAGTTCCATTACCCTGCAGAAACTCCATTTTTCCAGTTGCTTGGACAAAATATGTTTGTTGCAACCCTATGGGAAGAAGAGAGGAAAAGAAGGAAGAAAGAAACATTGTCTCTAAGTGCAAAAATTATAGATTTGAAAGAACAATTAGCAAATAAAAAACAAAGGATGGATCATGCCCTTAAATTGGTTGATCAAGCACTTTCTTGTAGATTGCCGCCATGTATTTATGCTCTTTATTTAAAAGAACAATTTATTTTATTCCAACTTATGCTAACACTTAAGGATATAAATGTAGAATTCAAATTAGCCTAGGAATTCTTTGGTTTATACCAGACTCTACCATCCTGGCAGTAGAATTTTCTCTGTGAATTATATGTGCATAATTTTATTATCCCATCAGAAACCCAATGGAATCCTTTACTCTATATAGGGGATATACATCTGAGGGCTTTCATGTCTTGGATGTCTAATGAAGCAAACTATGATAGGAAATTGAATAATTATAGAGATGAGGAAAGAATAGAGCACCTATCATTAAGAGCTAAGAGTAGTAAACTAGAAGAAGTTCTTAGGGACTGGTTTAGATTAACTTATGGGGATAAGAACAAGGGAGTAAGGGATAGAATCTTCATTTCTAGAACTAAGGCCTATGCTAATTATGAGAACTTACCCTACTTTTCCTTCCAAAGAGCTATGGCTGGTGCTAGAAGTAGATGGGCCAGATTACCTAAGTCACTTAAAAGGTCAAAGCCACATAATCCCATCAATTTGGAGGTTTCCCTTCATCAAGCTCCAAAGTATCTAGAGTTAGGGAAACATGCTAGACCAAAACTATAGTACCCACTCAATATTCAACCTCCAATGCTCATGTGGCCTTTATATGACATTAATGTTGATAGAATTGACAAGTTGTAGGAGGACAATAGAAGGGAGGTTTGGGAAAGAAGATGAGGATTTTATTATACCTTCAAGAGAAATAGGAAAGAAAGGATAGAAGTTGGGGAATTCAAGTAACTCATGAGGAAATGCAATGCTTGAGGATAAGCATCAGTCTACTGGGGGCATATGATGAGGCTACCTCTATTTTATGATAGTTTTAAAATACTTTGTTGAACACTCTGTTTTATTTTCATCACGACATTTGTGAACTTATGTTTACCTAAACCAATGATTAACCTATGGGTAGATAGTATGTCATCTTTTGCCAATATTATATACATGATGTAGTATTTCATATAATGACCAGAATGTGTGTTCTTATATTTGAATTTAATTTGATAATACTTATTTGCAAATATCTTTGCATTATAACTAACCTATTAGCAATGAAGTTGAGGATGATTGAAAGAATTCAAAGATAAATGTTGAAGACAACCAATAGCATTCAAGGATGGAAGAATGTTGGGGTTTAACCATGGTGGAGAAAAATCATAATAGTACCAAAGGACATGGTTGTGAGTATGGAGGAGCTAAGAAGACTTGCTGCATTCTTTGCATTTATTATTATGTCAAGTGGTTGTTTAGATTCTATTGTTCTTGCCTTGAGTAGTTATTTTTTCTTCCTGCCTTGAGTTGCTATCTTTCCTTCTTCACCAATGGATTTGTAGCTAGTATGTTTGATCTTCTATTTTGGAATAAGTGTCAATATTCTATATATAAGATTAGACCAATTGTGTTAGGTTAGAAGAAGAAAGTTTATGAAAACAAACTGTTAACTTTTGCAGTAAGTTATTTTTATAGTTCTATGTATTATTCCCATGTAATAAATTTTTGAAATATAATGAAATAGTTTTTGGCTTCTATCTTGTGTTAGTATATTAGTAGCAGCCAACCAAGGGGCCCACTTGGGAGGTGGATTAGATTAGAGTAGTATAGATTTATTTCCAAGCATTTCTAGTATTACAAGTAGAAGTTGTAAGTTCTTTCTTGTATCACCATACTTTGTGAATGTTCCTACAACATCTATGAGAACAGTTATAGTAGATGAACTGAGTTGGAATATATGTTAGCATTTCATTGCATTTCCAGTATCTGTAAAGAGTTAAGGGTGTTAGTTTCCTACAGTGATAGCGTAGGTTCTTTTCATTGCATTTTACTTCCTTGCAACATAAGCATAATGACTCATTAAGAGACCTAGTGCACATACTGTGCTAACCTTTTCAAGTATACATCCCTTGGTTGACAAGATTAAATGCACCTCATAGTGGGAAAAATAGTCCTTAGATTGAATACATTATTCCTAAGCATGGCTTAGAGCATGATTATTATACACCTATTATGAGGTAGACCAAGCTGCTTAGTAACATTCTATTTCAACATATTGAAACTCTTATCAGTGCCTATAGTCCACTTAAACTCTTTCCTATCCCCTCTCATTGTTTCAGTCAAGGGTCCAAAAATATTGCTAAAACTTTTCATGAACTTTCTATAAAATGTAACCAATCCTAGAAAATATATTACCTCTATTGCACTCCTTGGAGTAGGCCATTCAAGGATAGCCTTCATTTTCTCTGGGTCCATTTTCAAACCTTCTCCTAAGACTACAAATCCCAAGTACACCAACTCCTTTACAAAATTGCACTTCTTTAGGTTTATCAACAACTTTTCTTCACTCAACTTATTAAACACCTTACAAATATGAATCAAATGCTCCTCCAATGTCTTACTAAAGATCAAAATTTCATCTAGGTAAACAATGAAAAACTTACCAAGAAACTCCTTCAGTACCTCATTTATTAGCCTCATGAAAGTACTCGGTGTATTGATTATCTCAAAAAGCATGACTAACCACTCATACAGTCCTTCCCTTGTCTTGAAAGCAATCTTCCACTCATTACCTTCTCTCATACAAATTTAATGGTACCCACTCTTCAAATCTATCTTTATGAAATACTTAGCTCTACTTGAACAATCCATAATATCATCCATCCTTGGCAAAGGAAATCTATACTTGATGGTGATCTTTTTCATAGTGTGAGAATCTATGCACATCCTCCATTTTACATTCCTTTTTGGTGCTAACACTATTGGTATAGCACATGGACTCAAACTCTCTCCAATCAACCCCTTTTGTGACAACTCATGCACTTGCATGTTTAACTCTTCACTTTCTACTGGTGTCATTCTATGCACTACCTTGTTTGGAAAACTGGCTCCTGGAACCAAATCCATCTGATGACTAATCTTCCTTACTAGAGGCAATCCATTAGGTACATAGAACTCTTCCAACATATCTGCATCTTCTACAGCTACTTCCTCTACTTCTTCTTTACTATCTTTACAAATTATAGCAAAACACATATGCTCATGCTTCATGCCTTTAAGAAACTCTTTTCCATCAACAAAGCATATTCTAGTAGCACTACATATCTTTTCATCTTTATCCTTTAATGACTTTAACTCATGTTTCACTCCATCCTTAGAGTGTAGGTATTTGCTCACCCATCGTGTATAGCATGGTTGTCAAACTGCCATGGCCTACCCAGCAGCATATGACATATGTCCATAGGTATGATATCACATAGTACTTAATCTTGGTAGCTTCCAATCTTGAACTTCATTGAGCACTACTCATTGACCATGACCTTGTGGTCATCTTGCACCCAAACAATATGATATAGATATGGGTATTTCTGTCTCTTTAGCTTCAACTTGATGACCATCATTTTTGACACTAGATTATTAGTACATCCAACATCAATAATCACATCACAACACTTATCTTCACATCTACACCTTGTGTGAAACAAGCTCTTTCTTTGCTTAGGTTCATTCTCACCATTTACTTCTCCTCTTTCAACATCTTCAAAATGTGAGGATCTAGCATCTTCATCAAAATGTGCAAGTCTCAATTGGTCTTCTATTCTTTGATCTGTCCTTCTTTGGCACTAGGTACATTCAAATTCTCTATGCCCTTCTTCTCCATAGTGAAAACATTTCCCGCATAAGCCTCCTCTTCTAGATCATTTTCCTCTACATCTTCCTCTTTGATCTCTATTATTTTGATCATAGAAATCATTGAAATTATTTCCCCCTTGGTTCTGACTGCTCCTTCCAGCTCCATCCTTATTCATTTGATCATCACTACGACCACCATAAGATCTTCCACCAAATCTTCCACCATGACCTTTTCCACTATTCTTATTGTCAAAATTTTTGCTTAGTTTCTCCTCAAATCTTAGGGAAAACTAGTGTGCCTCCTCAAAACTATTTATTTGAACCAAACTCAACTCATCTTGAATGCTTGGCCTTAACCCATTAAGATAACAAGTGACTTTCTCCTTATCAGCTTCTGCATGGCCTATTCTAACGAGAACTTGGTAGAACTCTTCGGTATACTCTTGAATAGATTTTCCTACTTGCTTCAAACCTTGCATTTTCTTCAACAGATCAAGCTCATAATCCATAGGAATGAACTGTCCCTTCAATTTAGCTACCATCCATTCCCATCTGATGATTTTGTCCTTTCTCTTTCTAGTTCAGTCCAACTAAACCTCTTTCCACTAGATCTTCGAATGTCCCTTTAGTTTTTCCTTCACAAACTTGACCCTTTTAGGATCTTTAATATCTTCATATTCAAAGTACTCCTCTAGTTCATTGATCCAATTGATCAGCTCCTCTAGATTAAGATGTCCAAAAAATGTGAGAACTTCAAACTTAGGTCTTTTTTCAATCTTGGAGATGGCCCTAAAAAACCTCTCTTCCCTTGGGTTTAGAACTACCTCTACTCTGGCATTTTCTTTTACTTCCTTCTAATCCTTGCTTTCATCTCTTATAGGAAGATTTATTCCTCTTAGCATTTGTGCTTCCAATTCTTACATTTACCTTTGGAGGGCTCAAAAACCCTCAGGTGTAACACCTATAGCACTTTTTCCACACTCTCTTCAAGGAGGCATTTTCACATTTCCACTGAAACCCTAGTGTAAAATGACTCACAATTGGTGTTCTATCTACACACTTAGCCCAAACTAATGTCCTAGTGCAAACTACCTCATAATCGGCCATCTATCCACACACTTGAGAACTCTAGCTCTGTTACCACTTGATGAACGATGCTCCCCTTAATATAGTAAATTCATAACAAAAACAAAGAAATAACAAAAAATGCAAGAATAAAATATGAATTTCTTATTTTTTCCACAAATGTAGTATTATAGAATTCACAAATACAAAATTCTAACCCACATGGGTACCTTGAGTACAATAATTTGCAAGACAAGTTGGAAACTATCACCCAAAGCTATCTTGGACAATGTTTAGGTCTTTCTTAAATTGGTAGTTTTATGCCACCCAGGAAAGTACTAGATGCTCAAACTTAATATCTAGGGTTGATAGACCCTAACAATACATATAGAGTTGGCCAAATACATTTTTGACAAATTATTATAGAAATTTTGGTAGCCCAACTTTAGAAGGCCACAACTCATGAACTGTTGCTCTGATTAGCTATTATAACCACTTTTCAAAAATGCTAGATCCTTATCTATAGGATAAGAATAGTGCTAGTGCCCTTTTGTTGAGTTTTTGGACCTCATCTAGGCATTCTAAGATCTCCAATGGTGAGCCTGGAGATTTTTCTACAAAATTTTCCACCAAAAATCTGCAATAACTTTTTTGATACTAATGCTTGAGCAATGAGATTTTTATGGTAGGCTTGCAACTCTAAAATTAACCTTGCTATAGAAAATGTGAGCATGAAGAGCTTGTATGATAGACTGACTAAAAATAGCAAGCTCCCAGAAATAACAACCTCCTTATCTACTAGTCCTTATTAAAATGGAAAAGACTAAAAAATAAAAAAATATTTTTGGGTGATGCAAGATTGCTCATACACTTAGGATGCTCCTATATCACATATTCACAAAGTAAGCATGCATCATCTTTGAGTTTATTTATTGTAATAACACTATAATCTACATGTCCAATGATTAATATTTGATTAGACCTTTTTGATGTCTTCTTATATACTTTTGTAGTATAGGTTGTCTCCTTCTCTATTCTTCGATAGGTTCATCTTGAAAAATAATGTCAAGATCATTTGCACTTCCTTGTTCAAGTTCTATTCCAAATTATGCATGCTTGACATTGTCTCTCTAATGGTTGGCATTTCTTGTATGTGACTCAACATGTTTATCTTGTTTCTCGGCACCCACTATCTATTGCTTAACAACCTATTGTTCCACCTCATCATCTTCAGATTGTTGAGAAATTGCAACATGGTTTTTTTGTTCATTTGGAATGCTTGGAGCATCATCATCCACATAGATGAATGCACTATAATCTTTAGGTTCCTTTTTACATGTAAGGTCATTTCTTTTTGTAAACTCATCAACTTTCACATTCGTAATTTCCACATCTTTTTTAGTGTTAGAATTTAAAAACTTGTAAGCTTTACTTTTGGTGGAATACCCTAGGAATATGTCTTTATCACATTTTGCATCAAGTTTTCCATTCCAATTATCTTTGAATCTATAGCATTTACTTCCAAAGACCTTGAATTTTTTAAATTAGGAGCATATCCATACCATGGTTCAAAAGGTGTAGCATTTGTACCTTTCTTGACTTGTACTCTATGCAGGTTATAGATAGTAGTACTAACAACTTCTCTTCAATATATACATATATATATATATATATATATATATATATATATATATATATATATATATATGTATGTATGTATGTATATATATATACAAATGCATATATATAGATATATATAGATACATATATATATGTATATATATATATACATATACATATATATACATATATATATAGATACATATATATATGTATACATATATATATATACATATATATACATATATATATATATATACATATATATATGTATATATATGTATATATATATACATATATATATATGTATATACATATATATATATACATAGATATACATATATATACATATATATATATGTATACATATATATATATGTATATACATATATATATATGTATATACATATATATATATATATGTATACATATATATATATGTATATACATATATATATATATGTATACATATATATATATGTATATACATATATATATATATATGTATACATATATATATATATATATATATATATGTATATCTATATATATATATGTATATATATATATATATATGTATACATATATATATATGTATATATATATATATATATATATGATGCATCTTCTCCATCATCAATATTCTTGCATAGTCCATTATTTATTTGTTTCTCCTTTTAGTTGTCGCATTCTAAGGAGGGGTCATTGGTGTTGAGATCTATTGTTTAATCCCTCTATCATTGTATAATGTATTGAACTCATTGGAAATGAATTCACCACCTCTTTCAAATCTCAAACACTTCAGACTCTTCCCTATCTCTTTTTCAACTCTTGCTAAATACTACTTAAATAACTAAAAAGCATCAGATTAAACTTTAAGAAATATCACAATCATCATCCTAGAATAGTCATGCACAAATAGAATGAAATACTTATCTCGACAATATCTTTGAGCATTAATAGATCCACATAGGTTAGTATGAACCAATTCCAAAATTTCACTAGATTCATATGTTTTTTCTCTTGAAACTAGACCTGGTCATTTTTAAAAATTGACATTATTTAGACTTAGAATTTTTAGTCTTCTTGAGTTTTGGACACCCTCTAACTTTCTTCATTTTACTAATATTCACCAAATTGTCAAAATTCACATGACATAAGCTCTTGTGCCATAACCAAAAATCTTCTTATTGTGCAAACTAACATGTCTCATTAGATAAATCTAGATAGAACAAGTTGCCTCTTATTTGATCACCACTTCTAATTAGCTTACTATCAACATCATATATCTTAGCCTTTCTGTGATGGAACTCAACACTATATCCTAATTTATTCAGCTATGAAACACTCAATAGAGTATAGTTAAGTCCTTCAACCCAGTAAACATTTTCACACTTGATCTTGTCAGTCAATTGAATTGTATCTTTACCTTTCAAAACACATGGAATATCATTACCAAATTTTACACATCCACTTTTATATGGTCCAATATGCTGAAAGTTATTTTTATCACTAGTCATATGACTAGAAAAACCACTATCAATCATCCATCTATTACTCTTGTTTTAACTTGCAAAAAGAGGGGTAAAAATTTATTAAGACAGAAAGGAATACAACAAGGAGCTTGATCATGAGCAACAAGATCATCAAATTCTTGCACCATCTCAAAGGACAGTTGCCTGCTATCCCTAATATTCCAACCCGGATCATGACTAGAAGCCCATTTGGCTAAACAATCAGCAGTTCTATTCCATTCATGAGGAATATACATGAACCTAATGAATTGAAAAGAGGAAGAGAAGAAAAGAATTTGCTTAATAACAGTGGCCAGCTGCCAACTAACATCCTCAAGCTCTTGCGAAGAAAGCATGTTCACCACCACCTGAGAATCAAACTCACAAATAATCTTACTCCATCGCCGCAAGGAACACTATTCCACAGCATATAAAATAGCATGAGCTTCCATGATATTGTTAGTATAATCACCCTTATGAACTGAGAAGAAAAATTTAACATCCCCAGAACTACAACAAGCTACTCCGCCAATACCAGCTGGACCAGGATTCCCACGGGAAGAACCATCAGTGTTAATTTTCAGAACTCCACAGGGAGGAGGAGTCCAGTGCCCATCCTGGTTAACCCGACCCTTCCTCTGATGGTGAAGCTGCCTGGACATAGAAAGAAACCTATGAGCTGCAACCCCATCCTATAGATGAAAATTGAGGCGATTACAGATAGCAAGATCAACCGGATCCATACCCCCATCAAGCTCACACTTCACAAGAATAGTTTCTTGAAGAGAATGTGATATTTTCCACCAAAGATGTAAAACACCAAGCCGAACATCTTGGAATATGCAACGATTCCTCTCCAACTAGATATGCCAAAGCATGAAAGATGGGCCAGCAATCCAAGCAGCATGGAGAGAAGAAGACTTGGAGGGAGCACTACCCAAGTGGGCCCAGAAGTTAGGCAAAGAGGAAGCATGCCGACAAGAGCAACCCCAAGCGCTGCACCAAAGGTGCCATATCTGAGTAGAATAGGAGCAATGGAAGAACAGATGGGAGACAAAATCCTCTCCATTACCACACAAAACACAATAAGAGGGGCCCTGAAATCCACATTTACAAAGATTATCCCAGGTAAGACAACAATTGTGAGCCACTAGCCACATGAAAAAATTGCACTTGGACCAAGAAAGTTTATTCCAAACTTGCTTCCACCAAGGGACCTCAGCATCCCCAAATAATTGTCTAGTTATCTCCTGATACCCAGTAGAGACATGATAAGTGATTAATGCAATTTTCTCATCTTCATCAAAATCTTCTTTCATAGTAACATAGACAACTTCATCATCATTACTTTTAGATTTAGTGTTAGTTTCTTCTTCAACAATACAAAAAGACTTCTTACCCTTTTCATCCTTGTACTTCTTGTAATCGTTGTCATATTGTCTTTCTTTGCACCTTTTTTCCTTTCTTTCATCCATGTCTTCTCTATTGGGATACCTGGAAGCAATATGACCAACCTTGTTGCATGAAAAAGAAATAATAGGTAATTTACCTTTGTATTTACCTCTACCTCTTCCAAATATTTATGTAATAAGGACTTCAAGTTCATTTCAAGTTCATCATTAGAACTATCATTTTCACTCTTCACATGTTTATGTTTCTTTTTACTAAGAACTAGTTGTGACTTGAAAGCAAATTCAATTGTAGTAGTTGTGTGCTTATCAAAGTTAGACATCTCAAAAGAAATAAGTCTAGAAATTACACCTTCTAAAGTCAATGTGTTACCTAGAGTATATCTCAATTATTGAATCATAGAAACTCTAATGACATATATGGGAAGTAAAGTCCTTGATATCTTGCTTATCACTATTTTGTCCTCAAATGTTCTCTTTGCACCTTGAATAGCATTGACAACTTCTTTGATTCTTGTGCAATATTGTACTATTTTCTCACCTTCTATCATTCTCATGTCATCAAATTTTCCTCTTAGGTTTTTTGATTTGTCTCTCAACACATTGTCATCTCCTCCATATATGGTCTTCAAATTGTCCCACATCTATTTTGCACTATCACAATTGTTTATGTCATCAAAATTAGAATAGCTTAGTGTTGAAGAAATTTTCAACATTACATGATTGTGTTCTTATTTCCTTTTAGTTGTTGAGAAGTCTGAGGAACAATTTTTATCTTCACATGCTCATTGTCCATAAATTTTAGAGTAACATCACTAATACTAGATATATGCAGCCTCATCAATGTTTGCCATGCAGGAAAGTTCTTCTTGTTCAATTTTGGTACCTCCCTTTTGTGAGTCACGATCTTTAGCTTTAAGTACCTTCAAAATTATTTTGGTAAGAATTAAACTCTCATACCAATTGGTAGAATCATTTAGAATAAATAAGGGTGGGGAGGGGGGTTGAATTAGTTACTCAAGGTCATAAGTATCATTTGAATAATTAAACAATAAACTGTTACTATTCTTCTTATCCTTTTGTTACTCACTTTCTACTATGTTGATAAACAAATTACTATCCTAAACATAGCATACAAGTGCTAAATGTAAAACATATAAATATAAAACATCATAAAACATTCAACACAAGTTTGACACCAAGATTTAATGTGGAAACCCAATTTGGGTAAAACCACCAGCAACATGTCACCACTTTTTCACTCTTTTGAAGTGAGCTCTTTTAGTAGCCAAACCTAGTAAAGGTTACAATACACACTGTTAAATGTGACCTAGTGAGAGGATTTAATCACCCTATTAGGAGTAGCCTTGTCAGAGGACATTGATAATTCCATTTAGAATGTCACCTTGCTAAAGGATTTACATAGACTGTTATGTCCTTTAAATGATTTTTAGGTCAACTTCTATTAAAAAGATTTCAATAGAAATTGTTTACAATAATTAGAAATAAAATAGGAGGGTTTTGATATGTATGATTACAACTCATTTTTGCAATTTCAGACCATTGTTCTTTCCTTGTGTTGATCTCATATAAGTCCCTTCGTCAACTTTGTCTCTAATTCACTTGGAAATCCTTCAAGAAATCATGATCCTTCTTATCAAAATAAAGTCTACTACTCTAATCAACTTATCAACATCAACATCCTTACTCCCTCATACTAGAAACATTGTCACACATGCATACATTCTTACACTAGATTAATCCTTATCTCCTTTTGTGAATAGTTTATCTATTCTGACTATAGGGCATCACATGCATCCTCTCTCTCTCTCTCTCTCTCACACACACACACACACACACACACACACACACACACACACACAGAGTGTTCACATGTTTTCCTCCTTATATAGGTAATACTTCCTTTGTCATTCTCAATAATCATCATTGATCTTAGGATTTATGATCTAGTTAAACATGTTCAATGAATCTATCCATCTTCTTCATCATCCTCTAGAAAATTCTCATAATCCATTTGTTAGGTCTTTACTCAATCCTCTCCTTGAATTAAATTATCTAACTCATTAATCTTGTTTTCAACATATTTTACATATCCCAAGAAATTAGCTAAGTTAGCTAGAAATCATGATTCCTCAAATGCATTCTAAATACTGTCACTCAAAAATTATGAAGCTCTTATATTTGGTCATCATTTAATCACTTGATAGATATAGAACTTCTTGGCTTGGTATCAACTAGCTTTCTTGGATGATGCTAATGCTCAATCAACAATAGATTCACTCATATTGCACTAGAACTCAATTAACACTAGCATCACTTGGAAATATTTAATATTTTACTTTATTTCTTACTTAAGCTTTACATCGAAGATACAAATAACCACTTTGTTTTATCAAAGTCTAACTAAGCAAATGTCCATTGTGTTAGGATAAACCATGGATAGAAATAAAAAATACATGCAAATATAACCAATAACATAAAATAATAGAACACACAGAAATGAACACAAGGCACCAAGATTTAACGTGGTTCACCCAATCCCTGGGCTACGTCCACCAAACAGCAAGTTCGATCTTATTACAATCCAGTGATTACAACCTGATTACAATCCGTAATCCCTTACAGCTCAATACCGCTGCAAGAACCAATTTTGTATCACAACATCATGAAAAATACCCAACCCTAAGCCCTTTTTATACAAGTATTAAATCGCTTTAGGGTTATAACATGTTGGCCATAATTTATGAAGTATGTGCCGTACTTTCCTGATCAGTCACCACAATCTAACACATTGTAGCTTCCTTTTCATAACTCAACCTTTCATCTTAGGTGCTATTGTTATCAGCAATCTCTAAAATCCTCTTCATCAATCAAATAGATATGACATTTAGATCAGGTAGGAACATGCATAATTGGTAGATTTGACATCAATAACAAAACAACAATTGTTCCAATTGTAAGTTTCCAACACCCCAAAAAGCATTGTTTTGTCCACAAACTATTGGTGAGTAGATGGAGGAAGCCTAGATGTAGATTTAACTCCTAAGATAGAGTTAGCTAAGAAGAGTTTACAAAGGTTCCTTCGAAGAACTTTAGTCACCAAGATGAAAATTTAAGATTAAATGGGGTCTCCTTGTCTCACACCTTTGCTAATAGATAATAAAAACTAGTGGGCTTACTATTAACCAAGACAACCTAAGTAGAAGTTACATAGCTCATAACCATTTTATTAAATTTTCCTTTAAACTTCAATCTAGTTACAACCTTGTTAAGGAAGCACCATTTAATTATATCATAAGAGTTGGATATGTCAATTTTAAGAGCCATAGTAGCCTTATTGTTAATAATCATAGAGTCAAAAATTTCATGGGTAGTAATAGTAGTATCCAAAATGTTTCTTCATCCAACAAAACCTTTTCGATTCTCGGAGACTAGTTTAGCCAAGACAGGTCTCATTATGTTCACCAGCTAGCAATTATTTTATATATTGTGTTACAAAGGCTAATGGGTTGGTAATCATTCATAGAGAAAGGGTCTCTCATTTTAGAAATAAATGATATATATGTCCGGTTCATTATATCAGCCATAATGTCAAGTATTTGTAGGATCGTGGTGTGCCAAAAAGAGGCAATCTAAAAAATATGTAGTCCAAAAATGCTTCAAAGCATTTTTAAATCTATTCCAACTTGTTTCCCACCCATGCTGATACTAAATGAAAATAATTAATTCCTTTAAAAGGCCTACTATATCTTTTGATACCTACCCTATATTGTCAACTTAAAAAAAATTCTTGAAAATGTGGTTTTGGCCTGCTCTTGTGTGTTTTTTACTTCAAACATGTAGCTGACAACTTTTTTTAAACCAAAATTCGATGAAATAAAATAGGTTTATTAAGAATGTTCTTAGCTTTCCATAAATGTAAGGATTGTCAAATTATGAGTTCAATAAGTAATTATTACTTATTTTCTAATAGAGTTACATATAAAGTGTTGATTGACATAATGCTTGAAAAATAACTATAACTTTCAAAAGGTACAACATTTTTGAAATCCAAAATATACTTCACATTCTATGATTCTTTTACTATAAGGAAAAAGAAAGAAAATTTAAATTTTGCAAATTTTCGAATTAGTGAAGGTGGTCAGACACGAGAGTTTTTTAATTCCAAAAATACTAAATTAGAAAATTAATAATTAATTTTTTATTTAGAATAAAAATACTCAAAAATATGTGTAAAATCAATGCACAAGACTACTTCTTCTATCTAGAATATTATTGAAAAATATTATCATTTGATTTTGATTAAGGTGGTCAGACATACATCTACTTCTTATTTTTGTCCTAAAATTTTTACACTTAGTAAAAGCACAAACTTGTGTCACCCTTTTACAAAGGAAAATGTTAACAAAAGTATAATTGTTCAACTTCAGTGACATAAAACTATTATTATTATTTAGAATTTGATAATGAACTAATGAAATGTGTAGAAATAGAGGAAGTTTAAGATTATAATTTTTAATAATTATTTGGAATAAGAAATGATATACTTTCCTATTTTTTAAAGTTGACTTTTTAGTTGCTGAAAAATACTGGAAATTAGGGGTCTAGTTGCCACCACAAAATGATATCAAAATAAACTTATTTGCTTATGATCTTAGATTATGTTATAGATAACATACATAGCTAGAATAATCAAAAATAAAAATTGGCTTTAGACCTATATTTTCTCTTTTATAACGATTCAAATTTTAACTTATTTGAATAAATGGTTTTCATCTCCCACCACATTTTTCAAAATAAATCTATTCCAACCAAAATAAAAATTATAGATTCTGGAAGAGGACTCTCTCCTCTAGAACATCATATAATTTTTTTCAATTTTTTTGATATGATTTAATAATTTTTTTCTTTCTCCAAATCAACATCTCGAGTGTTAAAATATGTACTTGTAATTTTTTTAAATTTCAAAATACTGTATCTAATTAAAAGACTATGAACTCTATATGAGAATATTCATGACATTGAGCTCTATAAAATGGTGTTTATATGTTATTAAAAAAATAATCATAAAAAATAGTAAGAGTTATTGAAATGTCAGTTTTCTAAAATAATTTTATTTCTTTAGTAATTGGATACTAACTAGTATAAAATATGCATTTAATAGACATTTCCAATTGGAAAAGTGTGAGACCATATATGACTAAGCTAGAATAAATTAATCAAGATCATATGTTTGAACAAAATTTATATTTTGATAGAAATACTCAAATTCAGTCATTCTGATAAGTTAGCCTGAAAGGTGCCACAACTTTGTACTTCATACTTTACATTAAAATTCAAAATTTTGACCAATCAATTTTTTATTTTTTTCAGATAAGGCCTAGTAGTTTAGAAACTAAATTCAATTTCCTAGAGATTCTTTTCTATCAAATTTTTGATATAAAGTTTATAATAAGTAGAAAATTGCACGTCAAGTTGACATAACCTTGATTTGCTGATTTTTAATTGCTACTTAAGAGCATAGTTTGGTTGACTATGATCATGCACATACCCAGCCCATTCTAAAGAAGTGGTAGACAACCTTAAAAATATATTCCCCTACAATACAAGGTAGGAGGAAATCCACCAGGACCCATAGGTTTGGAATATTGGAAGGAGAAGGTACTATCTTTAACTTCTTCTCTTTTGACTGAGGAAGTCGGCATGGTATTGTCTTCATCTATTTGAGAAAGGGGGAAACACCCAAGGATGTCCTTAGGGTCTTCCATTCCTTGATCATTTGGTCCTTTTTGAATGAATAAATTTATAATCTTAGTGTTGATATCTTCCTCTTCTACGAGCACCACCTTGTTGTCAAAAACTAGGGATCTAATACGATGTCTGCTTCTATGTTTCTAAGTAGTTTGGTGAAATAACATAGTATTTTTGTCTCCTTCCTTTATCCATTGAACATGGGATTTTTGTTTCTAAAAGGTCTCTTCCTAGACAAAGAGAGTAATCTATTGGTCCCTAAGGGACTATTCATGCAAGCTCATGATAATATCATGATGATTATTTTCTTGTAACACTTGAACCTCTTTTAAATTTCCCTCTATGACCCATTTTTTAGCAAAGATGTTTCCAAAGGAAACCTTGCTCCACTTTCTTACTTTATCCCTTACTTCCCTTAGCCCCATCTCATTATTAATCATTGGGGAGGACTTAGTAGGATTATCCCACCATGAAGAAATTAGGTCCCTAAGATTGTGGTTAGAGAACAACATATTTTCAAATCTAAAGGGACTAGCCACCTTTTCATCAACTTTCCACTCTAGGAGGAAAGCATTATGGTCTGATCTAGTACATGGTTTAGCTTCCAAAAAAAAAATCATCCTTAATGGTGAGTTTGAAGAGAGAGAATCCCTATCAAGCCTAACCTTGGTAAGGCCATGACCTTGTCTCCTATTAGACCATGTGAAATTGGCCTTGCTTAGATCTATGTTGATAAGATTAGATCTAAGGAAAACCTCCCCTAGCCCCTCCATGCTATCAGAGAAGTCTTCTATATCCCCCAACTTTTTTGGAAGGATGAAAGGGAGAGTTGAAGTAACCAATGACCATCCATTTAGAACTGCCACTATTTATGAGGTTCAAAAGGAAATCCCAAAGAAGTTTTCTTTGACCTCTATTGTTCAAGGCATACACATTGACTAAATTACACAACCACTAGGATGATAGATTCTAGAAAGTAGTAATAATAGAGTTACATGAGGAGTTCAAAAGAGTACTTGATAGCTTACTCCCATTCCAAATGATAGTTATACCCCTTGAAGCACCTTAAAAGCCCTAAAAAATCTAGAAAGCACACAATCACATAAACTTCACTGTGTTCTCCATTATTTCTTTATCCATTTTAGTTTCTTGTATGAGAAGAATATTCTTTACGAGATCCCAAAGAGTGCATTTCAACATATGATGCTTTAGATGACTGTTCAAACCACTAAGATTCCAAGATAGTATTTTGACCATGATAAAAAGAAATACAAAAAGCTCTAAAATCAATAAAATGCTAAAAAAAATAACCACCCAAAAAGCTTAAGGCTATAATCACTTGTTGACCTCCCTTATTAAAAGAGGATCCCTAGCTCAAGACCTAATGCCCCTTTGGTAAGGAGCTAACTACTTTGCTTGCTATCATACCTACCTTGTTACCCTTTCCAACATCAATTTTAAACTTTTTTTGTTTTTATCAACTTTCGTCTACTAAAATTCCTTGATAATATCATCCTCTATGACAAAGTTAGCATCCAAAAGTGCATTAGGTATATTAGATCTCAAGGGAATATAATGCAACATCTTACTTCCATTCTAAGAGAGAGATTTAGGACACAATAGTAATATAGGGATACACAAGTTGTTATCCAAGGTGGGGGGAGAGATGCCAACCAATTTAGAAGAAGAGGAGGAGGAAAAGAGAGATCTAATTGACTCATCCATGATCTTTTGATGAAAAAGACTAAGAAGAGGGATAATCTTTGGAAGAGGAAGTAAATGTCTTTAGAAACTTTCTCAACCAATGGAGGGGTTGGGGTAACACTCTATGATAGAACCTTTGAAACCAAAGGGGCTTCAAAGATCAACCTATAACAATAAATCTTCCTTGGGCCCCTCCTCAAACATGGGGGCAGAAGAAGGAAAAGAGAGGTTGATGTGACCAAAATGTCTACACTTCAAACAAAACAAGTATGTTTTTTTGAAGACCTATGGTTGCACATAGGAGCCCAACTTCAAGTCTAATGCATAGAAGATAAAGGAATAATCTTGTTGACTAAAACACTCACACATATTCTAGCAAAATAAAAAAATAAAAAAATTGTCAAGGTGACTTTATCCATTGATAATAAAGAACCAAAATTTTCAACAATACCTTGCACAATGTCAATATTCAAGAACTCTAGGAGGATCCTTGGGATTCTAACCCACAATGTTACAAAAGATCATAGATCAATAGCTGGGTCAAGTTTAGGTTTCAACTTAGAAGCATTGAGAATGTTCCTTTTGTTAGATCATAGAGACTAGGGCCCATTCATGACCAAAAAAAATTCTCTTTAACTGCAAAGGAGAAGAAAAATAAACTATTAAGGAGAGTGATAATCTTAACACTACCTTTCAGAGTCTAAGAAGAAGTTTTTGATTGTTTGAGCTAATCAATAGTCACCCTAAAAAGAAAGAATCAACCTACCAGGATGATTTCCAACCTAAAAAATGTTTACTCTTCAATGATATCATCAAGAATTAGAATCATACTACCTATAACAGTACAAGATCCCTTTGGTTTGGGAAGGGAAGACCCACCAGTAGAAGCACCTAATTTATTTTTTGTGAAAAAGCTTCCTCCAAGCAGAATCACCAAAGGAGAGCTTATGACCAAAGCCAAAAAAGAGGAGGAAGGCATAGAAGAAACCACAAAGGACTTAGGCCATCCCATAGAGACAAGAGATGATTCAAGAAAACTCCCTGGAAGAGTCATAACATAGAGCCAAAGAGAGAAAGAAGGGGAATGGAAAGGCTGATGCCAGGGGTAAGGGTTGAAGGGAGTGAGAAAATGAGACTTTCAATTGTAAATCTTGTACAAATAAACAATTACTATGAATGGAGATGTGTACATGATAGACATGTGATGTGTCCTTTGTAACACAACCAAACCTCTCAATTGCATAATATATAAAGTATTGAATAGGAAATTTGGTAATATATAAGAAGTGAATATTAAATATGGACATTCCTTCTCATACAAGGATGGAGAGTGAATACAAGTATAACAAATATTCTTGGAAAATAGGACGAATGACATGAGATCCTTGATTTATATAATAGGAAATTATTCTTTCTATTTGAAGTAAATAATTAAATAAATATTATCAAATTATTGATTATATTTATAATACAATAATGCAATTATATTTAATCTTGTATTTTATTCAACTTACTAGGGAAGTCTGGATGTTATCAAGAAAGAGCTTGTATAAATTCAAGCAATAGATCTTTTTCCCAAGAGAGGGCTCGACTTAGCATTTTTCGTGATACAAATTTGGAACTGTAAACTTTGAGAGAATCCATTGATAGTAGTGTCTAGCATTGATAGTAGTATGTAGGTATTCTGGATAACATCAACTCCTCCCATATTAATTTGAATTAATAACAAGGTTGGATATGAAGTTGATTCTAATATGATTAACAACTAAATCTATTATGAAAAATTACAATCCAAATTCTAGTTGAGAAATCTATGGTAAATAAGTAAAGTTTCACTAGGGGACATTTCACTTTCTAATGATTATGACCATATGTCAACATTGATTCTAATGAGTATGTGTAGTTATATCACATGCTTATACAGTTCACACATTTGCATATACCTAGTTTCTTATATGTTTATGTACATTTATATCATGGGCTTATTATTGTCATCACATTCATCGTGGTCTTTTTTCTCTTGGATGGCCTTATATCTCATCATGAACTCTTGACTAATAGAGGTTGTGGAGATATTTTGTTTGTGATTAGGGTAGGTATAATTGGTTATCACTTTGTATCTACAAGCTTAGACTTGGAGTAGTTATTAACAAGGTTTCTCCTAAGGTCTTGGTGGCAAGTTTTGATCTTCTTACAAATTTGCATTTCATCTTGGATGTGTTTATCAAGTCTCGTCCTCCTACTCTAGTGACATTTGTTCCTTAAGGTGAGGATGATGCTTACTTGTTTCCAACTCCTTTACATTCCCCAATTGGAAGGGTTGAGTGTCATTTGCTCCTTAAAATTGAGGATGATGCTTACTTGTTTCCAATTCCTTTATGTTCTCCTTTAGAAGGGTTGAATCATTGGTTGAAGCCTTGTGATTTTTGATTATGCCAGTTGGAAGCTTAACTGGGAATTAGTTTTAATTATTCTATAGAAAATCATTCATCCATATTTACTTTTTGAATTAGAATTCATAAATTCTATCACTAGTTGTCATTTTCATCATGATGATTTTCTCTTGGGTGGCTTCATATCTCATCTGAAAAACTCTTGACTAATAGTGACTTTGGAGATTTTTTATTTATAATTTGGATAGATATAGTTGGTGATCGCTTGGCATCTAAAATCTTGGACTTGGAGCAACAACTTGACAAGGTTCATCTCGGTGGCAGAAATTAACGTTCTTATTAATTTGTATTTCATGTTGAATTTGGTTATAAGTGCTCCTCCTGCTCCAATGTGGCATGTTCCTTCAAACAAGGATAATGCTTCATACCTATTTCCAATTCCTATATTCTCTTCTTTGTAGAATTCAAGTCATTGATTGGAGCCTCAAGATTTTCTTAGCACGCCATGCTGGAGATAATGTTATTTGAGTATTATATCTGAACATTGCCTCTTACAATTTTTAATTTGTCTAATCTGCTGGTTATGGGCTTTCTTAATGTTTCTTAAATATGGTAGGTAACTTTTTATTTTAAACTTACATAAGTTTAATTTACACGTACTAAATGGTACTTATACTTTCGAAAGGTTTCACCATTACTTTGCTTAAAATGCCTGTTATTTTTATAGTATATATAATTCAGTAATTAGAAATAGGGTAATGCTACTGTTTTTGTCTATTATCAGTACAATAATTGTTGTGTTTATATACAAAACATATTCCAGAACAATAAGTCTAAAACTTTTTCCTTTTTTTTCTAATGCTATTCTGAAATTGTGATATTGTTATCAGGAATTCAACTGTTCATTGACCCATATTTTAAGATGCCCATCAAGTAGAAAATTGACTACACAAACTTTTGCATAATAAATTCGAAATTGACTGTAATTGATTCTAATTTGATTGTTGGTAGTTCTTAGATTAATCGCAATCCATGGACTTCTGTAAACATGTTCGAGGAGAAACATGAAATGCCGCGGTATTTGCTGTTATATCTGTTAATCCGCATGCACAGTCGATGAATCTCTTGGCAGACGTAGTTTCTATTGAAACAATCAAATTAAAATCCATGACGACGTGGTTAGAATTGACAAGATCCTGTAAATCCATGAAATCCTGATGGAAAGGACAGAATCGGCCCTCATGTTAACATACCTGACTTTGCGCAGAGTACTTGTCGAGAGAAGATACCTAAATGGGTACTCTCGACTGTCATTTCCAAATCAGAGTATTCACATGGTAGTGCCAGTGAATACTGCTCAGTGGGCCTCATTCTCTAAACAAATCACGAGTGATTGCCCAAAAGCTGCAATCCTATGCGACCATGGATAAAAGGTAGGATTCTAGAATTGTAGTAGTTTATTTTTAATTAAATTCACTGTCTGATTAGATAATTGTTTTGTAATAATATTTTGGAACATATCTTATGATCTAGGGGAAGAGGTCCATTAGTTGTTCAGCTTAGTTTTACAGATTTAGATCTCCTAAACAATAAGTTGAATTATGCTAATTGTTTAAGTGTATTTCTATAGGTGGATGAAGAGCTTAAAGCTAAGGTTTTAACATTTAGGCATTTACGAATCTCTCTGTTGAGGCGTGATATAAAACTTAAGAAGATTAAAAATAGATCATGGAGTGTGATTCAAAAGTTGATGCAAAAATATTTTGCAATCAAATTGAGAAACAACAGCAAATAGTCTCATATATTGTGGAAATCTTCTAAAAAATTTATTCAGAAGGGCCAATAATCTATAAGACCTTCGGATAACATATAAGATATATTAAAAGATGAACAAAAATAAAGCAATGCAGGACCTAGGTAAAGTGTATGGGTAGCCTTAAGGTCATAGACTTGTATAATCTAAACTACATATTGGATTATTAACAAAGCTCTCTATAGGATTTGTTAAGTGTTAAAGAAAGGGTAAAAAAGTGATCATTTCAATGTGTCCACCAATAACTTTTTAAAGATACCCCTATAATTATGCACTCAAAATGACTAGTAGCTATGAACAAATTCCCAATAAATTGTGTTGAAATATTCCAGTGATAGTGCAGAAGTAGACCAATTCTGCACCAAAAAGTTTAAAAGTGGTTGGTTATTGGTACATGAAAAACTTATTAATGGACTTTTAGTTATATTTCATTGGCTCCTTTAAAATTAGAAATTGTGTGGTCAGATTTGTATGGAAGATATGGCTATTGTAACACGCTCTACTATTGGTGTTCTTCTTCTACCTTATATTCCTTTCATTTTAGATTTTAGATTTCTGTTATATATCTTGATCCAATAATTTACAAATTATATTATCTTTTCTTCTTCAAATAAAATATTTATAAAATTCAGTATCAAAAGCTTAATATAATTGATCTAAATATCTATATAGACACAACATTACATAGTTTAGTTTTAATCCGTCTCCATTTCCATCACCCATGAATCACAAAAGAAAATACTCTAATCTACCCATTTTTTGCTTTTAGTTTTGAAAAATTCTGTTACTAACGTGTCAATGGACAGGATCAGCTCCCCTATAATTGGAGAACACCCTTTTCATTACATAGAGTATTTGTTTAGCTCAGCATAAACTGTCTTGAACATAACAATTGTTCCTGATGTCTAACAGTCAATAAGACCTTTGGATTATCACAAAAGATCAAAACAAGCAGAATCTCAACAAGGACCTATTTAATCTACCTTTGGTTTTGGATTCAGATATTCTGCTGCATATCTTGATCTAGCAATTCACAGTTTTCTCATGTCTTCTTTAAGCGGAGTCCTCTTGGAACCCATATTTAACATCTTGATATAATTGATCTGAATATCTATGTAGACCCTACACTCCATGAAATAATGTCATTCCATCCCATCAACACTAAAATACAGAAACTGCATACTCTATCTACCCACTTTTTCTCAAGTGAATTTGAAAAGATTGTGCAACCAACGTGTCAATGTTATTGGAGAACACCCTTTTCCTTAACACTTGTACTTATTTTGCTCATTCTAAATCACCTTACCCACTGTTACTGAAGATATATTTTCAATGTAGTGGCCAACATGTCATAGTGTCTACAACAGTCGTTTGGCTGCCTTTGATTGTAACGTTCTGTTCTAAATTCTGACTTTGACCCTTTTTTGTCTTCTAATTTGGATGGTTTGGACTGCTAGTTAAAAATATAAGTATCAACATGGTAACGTGTTTTTCTTCTGCGGAACAGGAATTCATTTCTCTATCATACAACTTTAAACCTAATAAGAAAGACTTGAACAGAGGTGAAAATAAGAATAATACCACCATCATTTCACCAGTTTAACATTTTGTGCTTTTCTGGAAAAAGATGAGTAGTACTAGTCAGTTTGTAAATTTCAATTAATCAAATACTCTAGAAGCTACAAAACAAACTCAACGTCAGGAACGATCATGTCCTTTGCTTTTTCAACTTTTTCTTTAGGGGAGGATTTATATTTATGCATGCGCGATCAACAAGTATGTACCGAGCCTATCAGAAGAAAACTGAGATGTCAAAGGTAGGCATCTAGGCAACCATGTTTACTTTGCTGCATTTTTAGGATTAGAGTTTTGTTTCAGATTATGATATATGAATTCTAGGAGGAATAATGCTTTTGGATTTGATTGTATTAGTTTTTGATATTATGTTTGCATCATCCTTTGAGATTCTTTTCTTCTTTTAGATGATTGGTTAGAGAAAGTGATTGGAAACACAATCAAATCTAAAAGCATTATTTATAATTTCATGGATTTGTGAAGCATGGAAGTATTTGATGAATTCTGTTTTGTAGAAAATTGTGTTGAGAGTTACCATTGATGGGGAGAAGGATAAGCGGAGGGTCATGAAGGCTGTTGCAGGGACAGAAGGTTGAAATGTGGGTTTCTCAGAGTTCAAAGCTTTTCTTTTGGGTAGAGAGAACTAATTTGTACCAGTTTCATTTGTGTTTTTGGCAGGCGTTGATTCTTTGGCATTCGATTCCAAGGAGGAGAAAATCACAGTGATAGGAGATGCAGACCCAGTTTTCCTTACAAACAAACTCAGAAAAATTGTATGGACAGAATTGTTGAACGTTGGGCCTGCAAAAGAGCCAGAGAAGAAAAGTGAAGAGAAGAAACCTGAAGAGAAGAAGCCTGATGAGAAAAAACCTGAAGAGAAGAAACCTGATGAGAAGAAAGAGGAGAAGAAAGAAGAGAAGAAGGATGAAAAGAAAGAGGAGAAGAAGGCTGAGGCAACAAAGGCAAACCCAGAGCCAAATGTAACGTATGTATATGTCCCAAATAGCTGTGACCGTTGTAGGGGTTATTCATATGCCTCGAACCATGAGAATCCCAATGCCTGTTGTATCCAATGAGTTTTGGCTGTTGTTGTTATTGAGATTATCTGCATGTTTTAAGCAGAGCCATATATGTGCCCTGATCTTATCTGCCATGTTATAAACGTAGCCATATAAGTGCCCTGATCACACGATGGAATGATTCAATGAAATGTAGGATTTTAGGATTTCTTGATTACATTGGCAGCCTGTTAATTAAATTTTACTGCATCTATGTCTCCAAATTGGCTTGCCCTGGTACAAGGGATGAGGGCAAAGCTCCAGAATAACAAATAGCGTACCAGTTGTTTCTTTAACTTTTGTGTTTGAAATCTTGAAATGCAGGTTTATAAACCTTTTTATTTTTAAAAAAAATTCAAAAGAATTTAATCAACAAGTTACAATTCAATAATTCAATAAGATGATAAATTTATTATAAAAAAATTATAAATAATTATTAATACAATTATATGTCAAAGAATATGTACTTGTTATTGTTGTCTTTTGTCTATGAATAGACATTAGTATTTTTATGCCGTTGAGAATAAAAGTGGGCATTCACAAAATTAAGTAGGTGGATCTGTAATTATACTTCAATAGTCCACGTGTTGGTAGGACATAAAGGTTAGTAAGCAGAAAAAACTATAATGGGATCTGGAATAACATTGGAGGATCTCACCCCTTGTCAACCTTTTATTTTTCTTCATTACAAACTAGATAAATAAATTTCAAATGAACACCAAGGAGCCACAAATGAACAGCAAGGAGCCACACTAGTAGGCCACTTTGAAGCATTCCTAGAAAGTGGTCCATGAGAAATGTCCTAATGGAGAATCAATGGCAAGCACCATCCAACAAAGCATAATCCACTCTTTTGACTTCAACCCTTTTAACTAATCAAGGGGGATGGAATGAAGAAGTTTGATTATCATGAGATAAATAACTTCTAAGAAGAGTTACCACAAAAGGGGGAAGGCAATGGAGGAACTTTAGCCATGACACAAATGCTTGAAGGTGGCTTGTTGGCCTACACTTGTATATATAACATCGTAGTAGTACATATATGACTACATTCAAAATATAAAATCATTTGGAACTTGAGTCTTGATGGCACAACTTCTAGAAGCCATAACTTTTTACCTAGGTGTTTGATTTTCTTACATAATATATTGTTGAAAAGATTGAGAAGATATATAAAATGGCACATATATCCAAAGATCTATTTGTTAGGATCTTGAACCTTTTTTGAGCTTGTGAAGTCTTCACATTTAATTTCTAAGCTTCACCCGAAATTGGTTGAGACAAATATGTCAATTCTTTCAAATTATTCTGGATATTGAGGTGATTCTTCTCACCAATCAACTAATTTTTTAATTACGCTTATTGGACTGATTTTCATGTCCATGTGATCCTAAATGGAAAAATTTCTTGAAAATAGCATGTGACTATACATTCAAATTTTTAGGTTCTATACATATTATATAGTGCAACTATCATAGTGAGCACCCATAAAACTAAAGAGAAGCTACAATACAAAAGATATAGATAGCATTTCCTTTTTGGGTAGTGCAAGATTTTTGTTACATCCTGGATGCTCCTCCATTATATTTGAATATGCACAATAGGAGGAATAATAAACATGAGTGATTTTATTCAATTTTGAGAGAACTTTTCAATTCTAAAGAAAATTTGTACCATAAGGTCTCTTGGGAAGCCTTAAAATCAAATGGAATGGCTAGATATCTAAATATTTTATTGTGACCAGTCCATCCAAAGGCATGGGGCCAATGAGGCACAAAAAGATAAGACTAACAATAATAATGGGTCTTGTTCCATTCAACGGTTGAGGTTAATGTTTAACAAAAATGTCAAAACACTTGAGAATGAATTGAAATTATCCTCTTCAATGAGAATGAGGAAATCCTTTTCCACAAAGTGACCCAATGGTAACAAGTTGGATAGATGAATCATGCATGAGGATTCCCTAGACTAGCCCATGAGAAGCCAAGCATACTGAGTATATCTAAAGCCTTCAACAACAAGGACATAGAGAGGAGGGTCTAAAGGACAACATTGATAAATTGAATAAAAGAGCCAAAAACATGAGACTAGCTACCAATGATGGTAATGCAATTAGAGGCATTGGAAAAAAGCATGGAGACTAACTAAATGAAAAAGGCTCCAAACCCCAAAGCTTGGCACATGGAAAGAATAATATGTAATTCACAATTTCAATTGTAAGATTTGAAAAAAAAAACATTTGAGTAAGGAGCCTTTTACTCCATTGTATTGTTAGAGAATGTATATATGTTATTTTCTACATAGGTTTGTTGTATCATGCACATTTATTTTCGTTACATAAAATAATTGTGGACATGCTTAAAGAATAGTTTCATGTATAATTGATCACATGGTTGCACATGGATGCTTAGCTTAGCTTAAAGTTCATCCAATTGATCTTTAGTTGAGCCTAATTTAGTCTAATTTGGCTCCAACTTTTTTCTTTTCACATATTCATTGTAACTTATGTCATCCAATCTGATTTCCTAATTTCAACCCATTGTGCTCTTGATCAAATACATAAATCACAAGTTGTGCATATTATCTTGTTAGATCTTTCTTTGTGATGGCCACCCTCAAACATCACATACTACGGGAAAAATAAATCTTGAGAAAAAAAAAAAGTCAACTTTGACTATTTAACAGCTTTAATTAAGGAATTAAGCTTAGTTTGTGATGTTTAAGCCATTCCCTTTGTGACAAGATTATGCTTGCAAGAGATTATTACCCTGTGGGTTGAAATCATCATCTAACTCTTACATGGTATGAGAGCCTAATTTGTTAAGCATGAATCCATTTCTCAAAGACATCCAACCTCAAAAAGAATTTTTGGTACACTTTGAATTTAATTTGTCTTACAAGTATATTCAAAATAATGAAAAATATAAAGATTATATATAATTTTACCAAATTCTAAGAAGTTCAAGAAAATCGTTTTCTAATACCACAATTCTTGTCTTGAAATGTGTGCTATTTGTCCTTCAAATTTAGTTATCCATATGCACGTACAACAATCCAAAGTGTTGACCGCATGACCTAAACTATACAAATTAATAGCTGAATTGATTAAACAAGCCCTCAAATCGATTTTACAAAATTATTAGATAAACCCCAACATAACTTCGTAGTGATGTATAATGAACCTTCATCTACGTCATCATCCGAACTATCTAAAATGATAGTCAAACATGAGTAAGCTAACCTAATAATCAATCTCAAAAGCTCAATCAGTTATCCACCATTTTATATCTTGGAGTTTAAATTTGAGTAGGCATGAAAAGTGCTTCAGTAAATCATTGTTTATAATGATCCAAGAATGCAAACCTATTCAGACCCACCTTCAGCTAAAAAATAGCTTTGGATCAGCGTCCTCCATTTTTTTAAATGTAAATTTTCAATCGAAGCTTCTGGTCGCCTTAGAACTGGCCTTTAAGTCGCTCGAAACGTCATTGAATGTCCGTTGTTGGCAGACAGCAATGGAGATAGTCAGGATTTGGCCACACTAACTTCTTATGATAAGAACGTTAACGTCAAAGGTAATGCTCTGTTTTGTTTTGGCTTTGTTATCATTTTATTCAAACATTGTATTTATTTGACTCTTATGACTATTATTAATTCTTTGAACTCTACGAGAGCTTTTTAAATATATATATATATCTATTTTATTTTCAAATTCTATAGTTTTTCAAGACTAGGATTTGAAATAAAATAAGTACTTCAAGAAAGATCACACACACAGAAGTACACACGCGCACACACAATTTTCAAATTCTATGATTTTTTTTGTAGGTTAGAATTTGAAATAAAATATTCACCTCAAGAAAGATGACTGACGACTCTCGATATACATACATACATACATACATACATACATATATATATGGAAGATATTTTTGAATTATTTTTTATGATAATTAATTTTTGTAAATGCTTATTTATTTTATTTTTAAATTTATTTAATAGTGTTATGGATATTGTTGGCTTACATATTGCAATTATTAATTCTATTTTTATAAAGTTAGTATCAAATTATTCTTTTACTTATTTTTACATAATATTGTATATGTAGTGTATAACTTGCATACATATATATATATATATATATATATATATGGAAGACATTTTTGAATAATTTTTGATGATAATTAATTTTTATAAATACTTGTTTTTTTTTTTTTTAAATTTATTTAACAGTGTTATGGATATTGCTGCAGGTAGGCTTACAGATTGCAATTATTAATTCTATTTTTATAAAGTTAGTATCAAATTATTCTTGTACTTATTTTTACATAATATTGTATATGTAGTGTATAACTTCCATAATTTGAAGACACGAATGGTTTTCTTCAATTTAGTATAATATTAGTAATTTATTTATGTGTGAGAAGTAGGGTTATAATTAGATTTGACTTAGGGTTATAGTTAGACTTATGTGAAGAAAAAAGGTGTTTGGTTATAATTAGAGTTATAGTTAGATTTAACATTCCAAGTTTGGTTATGATTACTATTAGACATAGGTTTACTAAAAGGGTTCCTAGTTAGAATAACATTTATAGTTAGGCTTAGCATAAAGAATATGGTTAGGGTTACAATTAGATTTGGGTATAGCAAAAGAGTGGTTGGTTAGAATAAGGGTTAGAGTTAGACTTAGCATTACAAATATAGTTAGGATTATAGTTAGACATAGGTTTATTGAAAGGGTTTTTGGTTAGAATAAGGGTTATAGTTAAGCTTAGCATTAGGAATATGGTTAGGTTTATAGTTATAGCTAGGTCTAGCAAAAGGATAGTTGGTTATAATTAGGGTTAGAGTTAGACTTAGCATTACAAATATGTTTAGGGTTATAGTTAGAACCATGTTTAATGAAAAGGTGGCTAGTTAGTATTAGGGTTAGAGTTAGATTTAGCATTATGAATATGGTTAGGGCTATAGGTAGACTTAGTTTTATCAAAATAGTATGTAGTTAGAATTAGGGTTAGAGCTACACTTAGCAATATGGTACCAATGCAGGATTATGATTAGGTTTATAAACAGGGTACCTATTGCTACAATATAATGAATTATTATTATATTTTCAATTAAGTGAGGGTGGAGTTTTAGATTAGATTCATTATTTTATTAGGTGCCCTATATAATAATAGGTATATTGTCACTATAATGGGCAAGGTTGGGGATAGAAGTAAGACTATGGTTAGAGTTAGATTTAGGGATAGGTTTAGACTTATTACTATGGTTAGGGGTAGATTTATAGTTATGCCAACATCTTGATCCTATTGTACATGCCTCTTAGCATAATATTATGAAAATTAAGAATTGTGATGTTCCTTAAGTAGTATTATAATTTTGTTAGTTATGTTTATAATTAGAGTATTGCTCAGTGAAAATTATGGTTAGTGTGAATTCCTATAACATGTAGGATTACTTAATGCTATTGAGGTAATGATTACACATAAAATTTCTATAAAATGAATCTTATGCTTTAAGTTTTGTTTATTGATAGAATTAGCACATCCATTTAATGCCCGACATATTAGTGATATGTTTAATGTAAAAGGTTTAATATTAGAAACACAAAGAACAAGATTACATGCTACAAATGTTTGAAAGTATAGTTTTAAAAAATGAACTTTATTATGAAGTTGGCTCCTATTATTCTCATATATAGATGGAAGGAGAATTATATCATCTTGTACAATTATTTAGATGAAGGAATAAGTAAAAACTAGAAGATATGACTTCACTATATGCAGAAGATTTCTCCATAAAGATGGAAGTAAATAACATATTCTTTAGAGATCAAAATTGTATTGTGACCCTTGTTTGATAAATTATCTCCATAGACTTCTTTAACCATGGATGGAAACACATCTACTTTTCTAGATGTACAACATACAAATCTTGCAACATCTTCCATCTCAATTATCTTCACTTTTTATACATCATCAATTTTCAAAGTTGCATTCTTGAGAGCTTTGACTATAGTTGTACAGCACTCTTTGATTATGCATTTCACTTGTCAAACTTGTTGTGGTTCCACAATGCACACCCCATTTCAGTCAGAAATGGGGACCCTCTACTTTATTTTGGGCTTTGGGACTCCTAGTCTAGGATCTGAGCCATTTTTAAGGTCTTACCTAGCCCCTAGTTCACATTCCACGTCCTGAAAGAGAAACCCAGTTATCGAAAGCTAGTTAAAAGAAGTAACAAGTCAAAATTAAAAAACACAAAGGGGAAAACCAGTGCACCTGATGGGGTGCACCAATGTGCCAAATAGTAAGAAGAAGGAAATTTTGTGCATTAGTGTAGTCATGCAACTACTCATCTGTACATCGTTTAAGAGGGAAAGCATATCATCCTTTGGTGATGTGTGGATGCGCACCTGTGCAGTTGCGTAGGAGCGCACTAGCATACCACCAAAGTTGGGTGAAGCTATATAAGCCCTCGCCTCCTCCACATTCGCTGAAGTCTCCCACCACATCTTCCACAAGCTCGAGCTCCACCAAAGCTTCCACTACATAGTCACCACACCTTCGAGGTGTGCCTCTTGCTCCTATCTCCTCACCTACACACCTTCCTTTTGAGGGACATAAAGCATTAAACTTGAATTGGGTACACACTTGTGCACCTATCCAAGTGTGCTAGTGCACACCCAAATTCAAAATGTTAAAACCTAAAAACAAATAGGAACCTGTGTGGGGTGCACAGTGGTGCACCTGGCATGGTGTGCTACTTCACATCCCCATGAGGTACAAGTTTAAATAAAACCTACAAAACACAAACCCAAAGTTTGGTGTGCATTTGTGCACCTAACATGGTGTGTAAGTGTGCACCAAACCTTAATACTAAACAAAATGAAATGAAAATATTGGTGCACACTAGTGCAATTGACTAGGTATGCTAGTGCACACTCAGGTATAATAAGACAAAACAAAAAGTCATAAGCCTAACTAGGTGTGCACTGGCTAGTGCACACCTATTATTTTCAAAAGGATTTCAAAGAAAATTTAATATTGCACATGAAGTGCACCTTCATGGTACACCTACTATGTTTAAATTTGTTTTTGTTTTAAGAGGTTAAAATGAGTGTTCTTGTGTTTTCAAATAAATGTTGCTTTGTAAAATTTTGGTTCAATAAGGACTAATAGATGTTCTTCCCATTTGTGCAGACATAATGGCATCTTCATTAGGGAAGAAAATGGCACCAAAACCTATAGTCTTCAAGTTTCAAGGAGTCCCATCAAAATTGAGGTTCCAAGATGACTACTCTAAGATTAAGCACATAGATTTGGGACAAACTATTTTGGGGGAGTTCCTAAGGATATTTGACAAACCCACTTAGAGATCGACTATGCTTTTTGCATTGATCCATTCAGTGTTGGTAAACATAGCTTCACAACCAACATCAGTGCAATCCTCAGAGCTCATAATGACACTTGCACCACATTTTGTCCCTAAGGAGAGGGTGGTGAAGAGTGTGACTAGAGAAGCTGTCCTGGACATCTGACCTAACAACATTGAAAGAGTATTCCATCTCCTGAGGGTGGATCAGTTTATTAGGTTAACCTATGAGGTCACAGAAAGGTGGTACGAAGAACACTTGCAAGAGGCTTTTGAGATAATCTAGTCCTCTTATCTTATAGAGAAGACTCCTTTGGGGAAGGTAACAAGTAAGATGGATATGACAAGGGGATATATGAAAGAAGATATTGGATACTCAATCATACTTTTGAGTAGAATGATGGGTCTATCGATAGCTAGAGACCTGAATGTCTTTATGATAAATTTTATCAAGACTATCAAGACGAAAAAGATTCCACATGAATGGGTCACTATGTTAAGTGAAAATCTATGTGAGCAATTCAGAGCAATAAAGGATAAAAGGAAGTTCTATATGACTTCATGTTTGGTGTATCTGTTAGCCGCAAGGGCGACAAACTATCCTGGATTGTACAAGAGAGGTAGCATGCAAGAATCTAATGCTTGGCCATAGATCGTCTACCCTCAACTGGTAAGGAAGAAACTATTAGAGTAAGGAATATAGAATTGGGAATGATGCATTCGTATTTGTTATCATCCAATTCATAGAGGGAGATTATGAAAAAGGATTATTTGATGATGTAGTGGCACAAATAAAAACACTAGGGACTTATTACATTTAGTTTAAAACATTTACATATCTAAGGGTAGCTAGTGCCACTACCAACCAAAAGAAGCTCCCAAGATATCCTAGTGATAGACTTGTTCTTTTAGAGATTGCTCAACAAGTTGAGTCCACATATGACAGAGTTAGGAAATAGCATATACCATGTCGGACATGGCCTCTAATCATAGGACCTTATCAAGTAAAGAAAAAGTAGGATATTCCTTCTTTTGAATGGGAATGGGATCAATATCCCCTAGAAGAGTACAATTCTCTAAGGCTATGCTCTGATAATATCGGGAGAGTCCAAATTCTGGCAAGCAAGGAATTCCAACATGAAGAAGCCATCAAAGACCACTGGATGAATGCGACAAATGACTATGATGTCCATATCAGGGATTATTGTAGGATGGCTTTGTATTTGGAAGAAAAGGCTCTAAAGGTCTAAATTCCATTGCAAATACTGGAACAAGAGTCAGGAGAGCTACTCGACCCTATGTTCAACACAGATAAAATTTGAGAAAGGCCCATAACAAACATTGAGTTTGACAAGGAGGAGAATGATGATATTAATCATTGGGCACATTATCAAGATGACATAGGATTGGATCAAGAAACCATTTAAACTTGATCTAATACCTAAGACAATGGTTATTCATGCATAGGCCCACCTAGCCAAAGGTAGAGGCAAGAAGGTCACCATCCCTACCTTTGCAGCTCAGTCTCCCATTAGGCCCGAAATGGTATACCAACTAGATAGACTAGTTGGATATTATCACCCTCTAGAGAAAAATGGAAAGGGTAAAAGAAAGAGGAGTTCTCCTCAAAGAGCTAAACTAGAGGAGGGTGAAGTTCCAACACCTCCACAACAACGAGAAGAAAATGTGTAAGGGTAGGAAGATATTGGAGCTTCCCAGGTCTAGGTAGACCCTCAAGTGCCACCAGCTATAACTAGCCAAATAGAAGTAAAAGTTGAAACCCAAGAAGTCTATCCTCCTTCATAGGTAGAACAAGCATCCACTTTAGCTCCTAAGAAAAAAAGAAAAATCAGGACCCCTATTAAGAAAAGGCAAAGGGTGATCAGAAGGATGGTTCCTTTTCCATATGTCTCGGACCCCCTTCTTGAAGAGGAAGAGGAAGAAGAGGAAGATGAGGAGGATGTGCCATTACAAAGAAGAACCCGACTAACAAGAACCATAAAGTAGGAAAGGAGGAGAAGTTCCATTGTGACACTGCCATCAGTCCTAGAATAACCTCTAGAAATAACTACTTCAGAGGATGAAGTACAATAATGGGTTAATGAGTAGGATGTAGAAGGAAATTACATATTCAAGATGTTAGATTTTGACTTCATGCCTATAGGAACGAAGTTGATTGGGGATAAGATCCATGATACCTTGATGAATGAGCCCCAACAAGAAGAATGGACACAAATGCCGCCAGAATCACAGGGTCCTGATCTTACTCCTCCATCCCCATTACAAGTCACAGTGTTGGAAAAAGGCTTAGCTACTCCTTTACCTCCAAGTATCAAAGAAGAGAAAATTCAAAAGGAGTAGGAGAAAGAGCCATTATAAATAGCAACCAATGAAGTGTCTAAAGAAAGATGTATGGTTGAATATCCTCAGCAAACCTCTCAAGACATTGAGCTACAAATTGTGGGCTCCACTAAGACAAAAACCACAGAAGGAGAGCCTTCATAGAGGGAAAGAATCCTGAAGAGGAGTGATAAGGGGAAAGCAATGACAGAACAAACTCCTTCATCCTTAAGAGGTGGGCCCTTGGTGGAAAGAGTCCCAAGGTGGTTATGAAAGGAAATGATAAGAAGCAAAAATCCATAATTCACCACCAATGAAGAGGACATGATTGAGTTGGTAGAAGTTCTAAGCAAACCCGAGTCCCCTTCCATAAAAGCAAGAGTGTTGGCTTTTATCAAAAGTGACCAGAATCAAGATTTATTCACACAAGTGGTTATACCTCCTCCTAATGTAGATGTAGAAGATCTAGGCTCACAAGAATATTAGATCAGACAGGTTATGCTTGGGAAGCCGACATTGGATATTGCTAGGTTGATGGTTAGGATGGTGATAAAAGAGATGTTTAGGTATCTGGAACAAGAAGGGGTAGAATTGAAGACACTTTGTACACATAATGAAATCCTAAAAGGATATTTAGCCAAAGTTGTTGGTCCCTTGGATTCAGAACACCTTGAGGAGACTCTTAACACTACACTAGAGGGGAGAGATGGGGGAGGTGTACAGTTGGATCCATTTTTGAAAGCCTGTCAGTAGTGGTGGGACAGTTTTGGAGAAAAGGGTGTCCTAATCATTCATGAAAATCTTAAACTACTACATGCTATGAAAGAAAATGTAGACAAGATGGTAGCAATTTTGAAGGAAGATTTCAGTATTATGGATGAGGTACGTGCTTGGAGTAAAGATTTACATGTATTATAGGCTATAAAAGGGTAGAGGTACAAGATTTTGGTAGATGTATATATAGTGGAGGAGGTAGATTTAATTGATGATTGGATTGAGAAAATAGTGGATAGTAATAAAGTAATGGAAATGTTACATGCAGAGATCCATCGACTCAAGGACCAAGCTTGAGAGCAAATTTTGGAGGTAGAGAAACATTATCGCGATGCGTGTCTAGATATTTTTGAGGATGATGAGTGGGAGAAATTAATGCCTATAGGGGTAGTGGTAGAGAATTCATAGAAGATTTTTGAAGAAGCTTCTAGTGATGATGACATTTGGTAGGCCTTCTAAATAGAAGAAGCCTTGCTAGAGTTGGACACAAAACTTGGGAATTTTGCTGATACCCATATTGAAGTAGACAACTATAGAAAAAAGGTCAAAGATAAGTATGATGTTTTAGATCTACTGGATGTGGCTAAGACTATTGAGATTATTGAGAAGTTCAAGGGAAAACATCCAGATATAGCTCCAGTGTAAAGAGGGACAAAACCCAGAAACTAGAATTTCAATTTTGACACTGAGTAGAATTTTGTAATTTTGGACCTTTGAGGTGAGCTAGTGAGTTGTTGCATAGGTAAGCAGATATGCTAGTGGGCAAGTACACTGGTGCACTTCTCTAGATGTGTGCCAATAGTTAACTACTAGTTCAAAAAATAGAGCTTTCCATGCATCATAAATGCATTTTGATAGCAGTTTAACTTTAACAGATGCCTAGTGAAGGATTAGCTTCTATTTTTGACACTTCTAGACACTTCTACTTTGACTGAAGGCTTTTTTATTCTTTTCTCTCTCATAATTTCTTTGTTTTATGACATGTAAAGGCTCATGCATCCAATTAGTGAATATAAAATGGATGGAGTCCTACTAAGCACTAGTTAGATTCTTAATTTGTATATAATTAGTTTATTTATTAAATTAAAATCATATTATTGCATGAAGATATCTCTCACTCTCAACACAAATTGAGGAGACGATTTCTTATAAATACTCCATTGTAATATGTAAATGGGGCCACCATTATTTTGCAATAAAATTATGCTTTTAGTGCTCACATTTGGAGTGTAGTGAATTTATGTTCATGGAATTGTGATTGAGCCAAAAATTTATTGCTTTTTTTCTGCTTGTGTAGTCTTTTAGTTCCAGTGTTTTCTATGGTTTGACAAATTCCGTTGATGTATCTAACTCAAGAAGAAATCAACAAATTGTACTTGCATAACTCTTTGTCTCACATGAATGCACTTTTTGTGGCCTTGCAATTTTATGAAGAGTGAAATATCATATGGTTATCAAATTTCCCATCGATGATTGCATCAGTGGGACCGAGGAAGCGCTGCTCTTGTTTTCATTGGTTACCCATTGATTTCTTGTAAAGTTTAACTCATAGACACATTGTTTTCTATAGCTTCTGTTCATTAGGATTTTACTTTCATGTTATTTGCTTTACTATCCCCTTGTTAAATTAGGAATTCATATTAGTTGCATTGCTAGATTCCATTCCTATAAAAAATGTAAAAAATACAAAAATAAATATTTCTTTTGCATGTTTATTTTGAAGTAGTGTGCAGATTCTACATCTTATCCGAAATCAAAATGAGCCAGCAAAGGCCTCCTCATGAACAAATACATTTATCTTCAACTAAATAGATTCTAGTAGGTCATAATATCACATAGAACCTTGGGGTTGATTCACAAATTTCACTTTTCAAAAGAGGAGTTTGAAATAATTCCTGTTGTTTAGCACCATGCATAACAACTCCACAGAAGTGGCGCTAGAAGGAGGGCCATATTTTGATTTTTAGAATAGAAGAAAAATCTACCAAAGTTTTGAAATTCTGTATTTTTTAAAGTTCAATTTTTTTTTTTGGAGTTTTTCAAAAATTCAGGCATATAGGTGCATAGGTGCGCAGGTGTGCAAGTGCACTAAATTCTATGGTGCGCCTCATTTTGTGAGAAAGTGTACTTCTACAAAGGTGCACTTTTTCTAGAGTTAATGCAAATTGGAGCATTTTGATCTAGAATCCCCGTTTCAGTGAACTTTAAGGTCTTCACCAAGTATACATGAGTTTCTTGAGCTTACCCATTTTCACAAACCACATAGGACAAAGGAATACCCTAAATTCAATCACTTCCATTTGAACTTTCATTATCTTCTTCAATTCTACCTCCACTCCAACCACCTAGTGGCCCACCAAATATTCTAATAGTTCCACCTCCACAACCACCACCCTTAGGTCTTCCAAACTCTCTAATGGCCTTTTTTTCAAATGTTGTAGACTCACCAATCAATTTGAGAGGTGCACTCCATGATCTCCCTAAAAATCTTGAGAAGTTTTGCCCAAGGTTTATTTATGGGGAGACATGAACTGCTGAAGACCACATTAAAGTATTCAAAGAAATTTGCGACCAAAAATAGATTGCTAACGAGGATGTGGTCCTTCATTTATTCCCCTACTCTTTGGGGGAAGTTGCCTACAATTGGCATGTCAATTTACCACTTGGCTGTAGTGGAGATTGGGATACCTTCAAAAAATTATTCTTGGAACAATTTAAAACTTTTATCAACCCAATAGTGATACATCAATAGTTCATATCGATCAAAAGGGATCCAACTAAGATAATTTCAAGCTTCAATCATCAGTTTCATATGGTATATTGCAAATTAGAAACACCATATACTATACTAGTTGAAGTAGCTATTCAAATTTACCTAAATGCTATGGACCCTCTTACTACTATGTTTTTGAGGAGCCTTCCTACAACAAATATCAATACATTGGAAAATGTCTTCACAAGAGCAATAAATTTTACTAAGCAAGCCAATATAAGTGGAGGAGGATTGATGATTCCAACCCAAGCTATCACAACAATGCCAACATACCTTGTCAAAGGACCTACGATGCCAAGTCAATTAATACCTATGAATCTAGTTCCATTACGATAGGCACTGGCTCCCTAGAACCCCGCTCTAATGTATCTAGGGTATGAACCTTCGAAAGCTACCTTGTTTGAGCAAAAGGTAGCAGTACCTACTAAAGTAGACAATAGCTTTATTTCTTAATTTGGTTAGATGAAAAAGACTATGTCACAAATAAATAATGAACTAACTCATCTAAGGTTGTCAAAGGGATAGAATAATAGTTTTTAGAGGAGCAACACTAGCCCCTACAATGACAATCATGGTCAAAATTATAATAGGAACTTTAGTGGGAACAATAACAGTGAGAACAACAATACAACAAACAATAATGGAGGGAACAACTTCTATCCTCCTAACTGCAATAATGGCTTCTAGAGGTAGAACTAATAGTTGAATACCCATCTAAATAATGGAAGCATTCTTGCAGATAATAACAATAGTAATGTTTAGTACATAGATATTAATCAATATGATGATGGTCAAAACATATCTAACAACAATGGTTTGTACTATGATAGAAATCAAGAAATGACTCAAACTTCGTAGGAAAACCATAATGTTCCTCCTATCCAATTTAATGCTATGTTATTAGAATCTTATGATTCTGCACAAAGCACACAAGTAGAGTATCTAGTCAATTCATTCCCATTTAGCCAAGAACCTGACCTTCAACATGAAGAGATGTTTTCTTTCTACAATGACAATTGGAATACATACAACTTGAGAAGTAGGAAGGAACCTCTAACAGATGGGATTCCCCTAGCACTACAACCAACTCCTCTTGATCCAAGAGTGAGTAACAATCTAGCACCAGTTAAACCATCATTTGGAGGACAAAAAAATTAGAACCAAGGAAGTGTACCAACAATATTGAAAAACCTTTCTTGGTCTACTAAAAAGTATAGTGTCATAGAAGACCTAAAATGAACAAAGGCCAACATGTCCATGTTTGACATGTTGTAAAACTATCCACAACAATGAGAAGCACTCATGAAGACTTTGGATCATACAAAGACCTCCCATAATGCGAATACTACCCCTCAAAATATGGTATCACAACAAGTTAATGCTGTGGAGGCATTGCCCACTATGTTTAAAGACAAGGTAGAGGTGCCCCTGTTTTTGCTCAGCATTAGAATATATGGGAAGAATCTTCACAATTGCCTTATTGATTCAAGAGCCTCATGTAATGTCATGCCATTGTCCATAGTGAAAAATTTACGAGTAATCCCTCAACCTACCAACCGAATATTGATACAATTGGAAAAAATAGAGGTGAATGCCATAGGCATACTAAAGGATAATATAGTTAGCAATCAACCCATAAATTCAAGATGTCATTGATATAGATGTGGTTGATATCCCAAAGACATATTGATTAATCTATAGTAGAGAATGGATGAAGTGCCTAAGGGGATAGTTTTCCATGAATTTCATAGAACTTTGGTTTACGTGGAAAGGTCTGAACAATCAAATCAAAATAGATGTAGAGCCAAAGTTAAAAAAGATGATCATAGAATACAATGCTCCTAATGAGGTAGCCTTCTTACAAGTAGATTTAGGCTCCTACCAGGTAATGGTTTTGGATACAAATTCAGCCAAAATATCAAATGATCACGATATGGATTACATAATTTCAACCCCGAAAGATGAGATCATAATGCAATTCATAGACCACATGATGGCTAATTTACAATGTCTAGGAGAAGAAGCTGACCCTAATATCCTTCTCATTCTAGGATTTTGTCGATTACATAAAGTTAACCATTTGGAGTTTGAATGTTCATCATGTCAAGAAGTAGTTGCTAAGGTGTTAACACAAACGGTGGGAGTAAAGAAAGTCAATAATCCACAAAATGAACCTATAGAAAACCAAAGTCGTACAAACACATCTAATGTTGTGGAGGAGATTAAAGAGGAAAATAAAGCTATAAATGCATCATATAGCGATACCTCTTCAAACAGTGAAGGTTTGTCTTCTCCTCCACTCGAAATGATCAAAGTAAAAAGAAGAAAATGGTACATAAAAGGCTAGGGATGGAATTTGTTAGTCATTCATCCTAAACCCAATGTGGACAAAATCAAAGAATTGATAGATGAAATTCAAGACAAACAAGAAAAACATACACTCTCAGTTTTGAAGAATGATGATGGAAAATCAATAAGCCCACCTTGTAAAGATTACAATGGGTACATAAGAGACAATCCTTCCAAGCTCAGGTAAAAGAAAAAATGAGGAAAAATAAGCATAAGGTTAGAAAACCCAAGGAAAGACCAATGTGGACATTTCACTTCAACAATTCCAAATGTAAATCATGAGCCACTATAGGTATTGAGTTAATTAGTCCAAAAGGTAAGTCTTTCTACGCAACATATCGATTGCAATTTAGATCTACTAACAATGTCATAGAATATGAAGCATTGGTTTGAGGACTTCTTTTTTCACTCAAGAAAGGACTTATAACTCTCATAGTCAAAGGAGATTCTTAGTTGGTTCTTCAACAAGTGAAATCACTATATTCTTGTAATGATAAGAGGTTTCTTGCTTATAGGAAAAGGGTATGGGATCTACTAGATGGTTTTGAAGCTTTGAACATAAAGTCTATTCCAAGAAGGAAAAACATGGTAGCAAATGCCCTTGCTATTTTAGCAAGTGCATTACAACCAGTTGAAGGAACAAAGTTAAAACAACTTTTAGTTGAATTGGTTGTTGCTCCATCTATTCCAGACAATATAAAAAACTTCCAAGTTTTTCAAGATGATCGACATATTCTCAAATTTATAATGTGCAGCAACCACTTTAAGGGACACAAAATAGATGACACCCCATACAATGCACTTGAGAATAGTACAACTCAAGATGAAGAAGGAATTTTGAATTTGAAAACTAATACTATTCCCAAGGGGATGATTGAGTTGGAGTGCATTTTTGATCATGATGAATCAGTTTTTCATAAAAGGACCACTGAAGAAAAAGGTAATGAGGAATGTGACTCATACAATTTAGGAAAGGAAGATGATCCCAAGATGGTAAGGATTAGGAAAGCATGTAGTTTACAAGAAAGGGAAGACATACTCAAATTTCTTAAATAATATAAGGATCTTACTGCTTGGAGCTATGAAGAACTGAAGATGTATGATCCTTAGATTATTATGCATGATATCCCACTCAAACTTGACATGAAACCCTTTTGACAAAGGCAAAGACCTATCAATCCCATCCTTGGGCCTCCAATAATGAAGGAAGTCAAGAAGTTACTGGACATGAAGATTATTTTCCCTATGCATCACTCTACATGGGTGGTTAATTTAGTTCTTCTAAAAAAGATTAGAGAGATTAAATTTTGCATAAATTTTCACAATTTAAACCTGGCATCTTAGAAGGAAAATTACCCATTGCCCTCACTAGATGAGGTCTTACAAATTGTGAATGGTTTGAAAATGATGCCTTTCTTGGATGGATATTCAAGCTGTAATTAGGTAATGGTAGAAGAAGAAGATAGACTAAAGACTACCTTTATGACCAAATGGGGAACCTTTGCCTATAGGAGAATTTCGTTTGGATTGATTAATGCATGGGCCACATTTCAATGAGCCATGGATGAAGCTTTTAAGGGATTGATTAATAATTGTATAGTTATCTATATGGATTGCTTGACCATCTTTTCAAAGGATCTAATTACTCATATTGTTGATCTAAGATAGGTGTTCAATAAGTGTCATAAATATGGCATATCTCTCAATCCCAAGAAATGTTCATTTAAGGTCACTAAGGGAAAACTCCTAGGTCATGTCATTTTTGAAGCTAGCATCTCCATTGATCTTGATAGAGTTGAAGCCATTTTAAATTTATCACCCCCCAATAGTCAAAAGGAACTCAAGTCTTTCTTTGGAAAGATAAACTTTGTGTGAAAATTCATAATCAGATTTGCAAAGATAGTGCATCCCCTTAATGATTTACTCAAAAAAGGGGCTAAAATAGAATGGGTTCCTGAGGTCAAGAAATCATTCAAGGATATCAAGGTAACCATCTCCATGACTCTAATACTAGTAAGTCCTAATTACAACCTTCCCTTTAAGATATATTCCTTTGCCTTGTAACATTCGTGTGCTGGAATTGTAACCTAGAAAAAGGAGAAGGAAGATGAAAGACCTATTGGTTTAATGAGCTACCCTCTAAGAAATGTTGTGTTGAACTATTCCAACCTCGATAAACAATCTTTTACCTTGCTTAAAGCAATAAAAATGTTCCACCATTACATACTAAGGAGAAAAGTGTATGCTATTGTGCCAAATCTAGTAGTAAAGACATTATTGATGCAAAATGAACTTGGTGAAAGATGAGGTAAATGGATGGTGATATTGCAAGAATTTGATCTAGAGATCCAACTCATTTTATTAGTTAGGGGTCAAGGATTATCAAGAATGATAGCTGATAACTAGGTTGTCAATGAAAAGAAATTTAAGTTTGAGAAAGAGACAGATACAAAAGATCAGAAGAAAATAATAGTATCTCAAGCTGACATTGGTCAAGGTGTAATAACGAATGTTTGGTACTAGGATATTGTTTACTATCTTCTATAGAACTGGTGACCCAGTTGGATGAATAGTTCATAATGTAGAGGACTTAAAATGAAGTGTGAGTCCTAAATGATGCATGATAACAAGTTGTACAAAAGGAACTATGAAGGGATCTACTTGAAATTCTTAGGACATGAGGAAGTGAAAGAAGTCCTAGAACAATTTCATGACAAGTATAGTATAGGGCATGGTTCGACAGAAGTGACTGCTCATATGATTTTAAGATTAGGTTACTTTTGGCTCATGATATTCAAGGACACTTTTGAACATGTACTTTCTTGTCATATTTTCTAGACTAGTGCTAATAGAGAAAGAAACCTGGTAATGCTGCTACAACTCATATATGAGGTACACGCCTTTGCAAAGTTGGGGCTGGATTTCATTGGTCCAGTCAATCCACCATCATCGACTAGACACACATACATTCTTACAGCCAATGATTATAGTACAAGATGGATAGAAGCAAAAACTTTCAGAAATTGCATTGATAAGGTAGTAACTAACTTGTTGGAGGAGCATAGTGTTACTAGATTTGGGATGCCATTCACTTTAGTGTTCGATAATGGATCCAATTTTGCATCAGTATTCTTGATGCAATGGGCATTTGAAAATCAGGTTATTATCAAGTTCTCCTCAAATTATTATCCACAAGGGAATAGTGTGAAAAAATCTACAAACAAGAAATTGACTTCAGTAATAAGGCAATTACTAAAGGAGAATCCTAAAGATTGGCATACGCAACTCAAATATGCTTTATGGATAGACCAAATTAGGGTCAAGAATGCTTTGGGAAAATTGCCATATTTGCTTGTCTATGAACAAGAACCAATGTTCTTGCTTAACCTTAGGATTCCCATTTTGAAATTTATGAGTGGATATGTTGAAGATGTTGAAAAACTACAAATCAGATTGATGAATCTTTTAGAGATGAATGAGAAACAAACGGCTACATTGGAGCACATGGCTAAACATCAAGCTTTTGTGAAGAGATGGTTTGAAAAGAGGGCCATGAGAAAGTCCTTCAATATTTTTGACCTTGTTCTACTTTGTGATAAAGCTAAAGAAAAGCTAGGTAGCTACACCAAGTTTCAACACTTGTGGATAAATCCTTATCAGATTGCTGAAATTCTTGGAAAAATTACTTTTAGGATTAGTTCCTTATAGGGGGAATTAGTTCCATTGCCAGTCAATGGGCAATTTCTAAAACATTATTTTGAAGCCTAGGAGACTCAAAAATAAAATAAAAATAATAAATAAATAAATTAGTTAGCTATTATTCTCTATAAGTGTTTTTTCTTTCAATTGTATGTGTGTTTTTAGTCATTTGTTTTCTTTCAAAGTTGTGTCATTCCAGGGAGGTAAGGTGCACTCAAGATTTTATCTTGACATATCTTACTAACTACTCTTTTGGTTCCAATTTTAGGAATTCTTTCTCAAAGAATTAGGATGATTGTGTGTCTTATTCCAACTAAGGAATAGATGTTTCTTACAGTAATAGGGGGACTTTCAATTTTGAGTTCAGGATTCTAGACCCACAAGTTCTCAAAACTTTACAAATTTAAAGATCGATTGTCTTAGGTGTTGTCAAACTAAGCTTGAAAGTAGCGAGGGATGATGCAAACTTCTATTAGTTCAAATAGAGGGGTCTTCTCAAAGAATTTCTAAGATCCTTGTTTGGCGTGGGAGTTTATAAATAGTTCTAAAAGAGGAATGCAAGGGATGTTCACCAAATATTAAATCCAAGAAATGACACCAATGTCCTAGCTACATAGTCTAAGTGTAGTCAGTAACAAAAGAAAATAAAAAATAAAATTAAATAAAAAAAAAAGAGAGAAAAGAATGGTGTTAAGATTGAAGGATTCTAAAAGATCTAAAAGGGGTAATCTGATAAATAGATATAAATAAAAAATGTAGCTTCATCCAACAACCAAATGGAAACATTATGAACTACATGGAGCAATCACCTAAGGGATTACCAAGAAATTTAAAATAAAATCAACATCCTGCTAAGAGCCCTCAAACTATTTCTCTCATCTAGTCGAGCAAATGATTGACAAATGACCTTCGCAGAGATTCTCGATGAATGTGCTAGGAGGGGTGGAAGATTGTTTCCAAGTTGTCTATAGATTTTGATTGATCACATCTTGAGATGTTGAATGAAATGAATACATTGAACACACACTGGGCTTGAAGGTTTTGGGACCTAAAGTTTTGACTATGAAGTCATTAAAAATATGCACAGAATGTCTGGAATTTAGTTGGTGTTCAACAGACATTGAAAAAAGTTTTTCCAATGAAGAAATGCCTTCCTCATTTCTTCCTTTTATTAGGGTTATTTGTTGTGGTTCCACAACACACACTCCATTTCAGTTAGAAATGGGGACTCGCTACTTTATTTTGGGCTTTGGGACTTCTAGTCTAGGATCCGAGCCATTTTTATGGTCTTACCTAGCCCCTAATTCATGTTCCAAGTCCTGGAAGACAAACCTAGTTATTGAAAGCTAGTTTAAAGAAGTAATAAGTCAAAATTGCAAAAAATAGAGGGACACACCAATGCACCTAATGAGGTGCACCAATGTAGCAAATAGTAAGAAGAAGGAAATTTTGCACATTAATGCAGCTACACATCTACACAACACTTAAGGGGGAAAGCATATCATCCTTTGGTGATGCACGAATGTGCACCTGCACAGCTATGTAGGAGTGCACCAATGTACTGCCAAAAGTGGGTGAGGCTATATAAGCTCCCACCCCCTCCTCCTTCCTCACCTTATTTTCTTTTATCCTCTACATTTGTCAAAGTCTCTCGCTACATATCCCACAAACTTGAGCTCCACCAAGGCCTCCATTGAATAGACACTGCACCTTCGAGGTGTGCCTCTTGTTCCTTTCTCCTCACCTATGCACCTTTGAGGGACACAAAGCATTAAGCCTAAATTGGGTGCACACTCGCACACCTATCTGAGTGCACTAGTGCACACTTAAATTCAAAATGCTAAAACTTAAAAAGAAATAGAAACCCATGTGGGGTGCGGAGTGGTGCACCTGGCATGGTGTGCCACCTCACATCCACATGAGGTGCAAGTTTAAATAAAACCTAAAAAACAAAAACTCAAAGTTTGGTGTGCAAGTGTGCACCAAACCTTAATACAAAACAAAATGAAATGAAAACATTGGTGCACACTAGTGCACCTAACTAGGTGTGCTAGTGCACACTTGGGTATAGTAAAACAAAACATAAAGTCATAAGCCTAACTAGGAGCACACCTATTGTTTTTGAAAGATTTTAAAGAAAATTTAATATTGTGCATCAAGTGCACCTTCATGGCACACCTGCTATGTTTAATTTTTTTTTTCCCTTAAGATGTTAAAATAAGTGTTCTTGTATTTTTGAATAAATGTCACTTTGTAAAATTATGGTTCAATAGGGACTAATGGATGTTCTTCCCTTTTGTGCGAATATTATGTCATCTTCATCAAGTGAGAAAATGACATCAAAACTTTTACTCTTCAAGTTCCAAGGTGTCCCATCAAAATTGAGGTTCCAAGATGACTACTCTGACATTAAGGGCACAAATTTGGGACACATTGATTTGGGGGAGTTCCTCAGGTTATGTAAAAAACCCATTGAGAGATTGGCTATGGTTTCTACATTGATCTAATTAGGGTTGGTAAAGATAGCTTCACACCCAATATCAGTGCAATCCTCAGAGCTCATAATGGAATTTGCACAATATTTTTTCCTCGAGGAGAGGGTGGTGAAGTGTGTGACTAGAGAAGTTGTCTTGGACCTTTGACCTAAAAATATTGAAAGAGTATTCCATCTCCTGAGGGTGGCACAATTTATCTGGTTAACCTATGAGGCCACATAAAGGTAGTACAAAGAGCACTTGAAAGAGGCTTCTGATATCATCTAGTCCTCTTATCTTATAGAGAAGACTCCTTTGGGGAAGGTAACTGGTAAGGTGGATATGACAAGGGGATATATGAAAGAAGATATTGGATAATCAATCATACTTTTGAGTAGAGTGATGAGTTTGCTAGTAGCTGGACACCTGAATGTCATTATGATACATTTTATCAAGACTATCAAGATGGAAAATATGCCACTTGAATGGGCCACTACATTAAGTGAAAATCTATGTGAGCAATTGGGAGTAGTAAAGGATATGAGGAAGTTCTATATGACTTCATATTTGGTGTATTTGTTAGCTGCAAGGAAAAAGATCTATCCTAGATTATACAAGAGAGACAACATACAAGAACCTAATGCTTGGCCATATATCATCTACCCTCAGCTGGTAAGGAAACAATGCTCAAAGAAAAGTAAATAATATAGAATCATGAATGATGCATTTATATTTGCTATCATCTAATTCATTAAGGGAGATTATGCAAAAAGATTATTTGATGATGCAGTGGCACATATAACAACACTTGGGGCTTATTAAATTTAGTTTAAAATATTTACATATCTAAGGGTAGCTAGTGCCACTATCAACCCGAAGAAGCTCCCAAGATATCCTAGTGATAGACTTGTTCTTTTAGAGATTGCTCGACAAGTTGATTCCACATATGATAGAGTTAGGAAATAGTGTAGACCATGTTGGACATGGCTTCTGATAAGGAAAAGTAGGATATTCCTTCTTTTGAATGGGAATGGGATCAATATCCCCTAGAAGAGTACAATTCTCTGAGGCCGTGCTTTAATAATATCAAGAGAGTCCAAAGTCTGGTAGGCAAGGAATTTTAGCATAAAGAAACCATCAAAGACCACTAGATGAATGCAATAAATGAATATGACATCCATATTATGGATTATTATAGGATGACTTCATATTTGGTAGAAAAGGCTCTAAATGTCAAGATTCCATTGCAAATATTGGAACATGACTCAAGGAGCTACTCGACCCTCTATTCAGCACAAACAAAATTGGAGAAAGGCCCATAATGAATGCTAAGGTTGATAGGGAGGAAAATTATGATATTAATCATCAGACAATGCATCTTATCAAGATGACATAGGATTGGATCAGGAAACTATTTAAACTTGATCCAATACCTGAGACAGTGGTTTTTCATGCACAAGACCACCCCACCAAAGGTAGAGGGAAGAAGGTCACCATACCTACCTTTGTAGCTCAGTCTCCTATTAGGCCAAAAATGGTATACCAACTGGATAGATCAATTGGATACTATCACCCTTAGGAGAAAAAAGGAAAGGGCAAAAGAAAGAGGAGTTCTCCTTAAAGAGCTGAACCAGAGGAGGGTGAAGTTCTAACACCTCCACAACAAAAAGAAGAAAATATGTAAGGGCCAAAAGATACTGGAGCTTCCCATGTCTAGGTAGACCCTCAAGTGCCACTAGATGTGACCAACCAAACATAAGTAGAGGTTGGAACCTAGGAATTCTCTCCTCCTTTGTAGGGAGAACAAGCACCCCCTTCGGGCCCTGAAAATAAAGAAAAATAAAGACCCCTATTAAGAAAAAGGGAAAGGGTGATTAGAAGGATGTTTCCTTTTCCATATATCCTAGACCCCATTCCTAAAGAGGAAGAAGAAGAAGAGGAAAATGAGGAGGAGAATGTGCCATTGCAAAGAAGAACTTGGCTAGCAAGAGCCACAGAGCAAGAAAGGAGGAGAAGTTCCACCATGACACCACCATCTATCCTAGAAGAACCTCTAGAAATAACTAATTTAGAGGATGAAGTACAACAATGGGTTGATGAGCAAGACATAGATGTCAAATTTTGACTTCATGCCTATAGAAACATAGTTTATTGGGGATAAGATCTAGGATACCTTGACAAATGAGACCCAATAAGAAGACTGGATGCAAATGTCGCTAGAATCATAGGGTCCTGATCTTAATCCTCCATCCCCATTACAAGTCATAGTGGTGGACAAAGGCTCAGCTACTCCTTTACCTCTAAGTATCAAAGATGAGTAGATTCAAAAGGAGCAAGAGGAAGAGCTACAACAAACAAGAATTGATGAAGTGTCTAAAGAGAGATGTATGGTTGAATATATTTAGAAAACCTCCCAAGATACTAAGGTACAAACTATGGGCTCCACTAAGATGAAAACCATAGAAGGAGAACCTTCATAGAGGGAAAGAACCCCAGAGATGAGTGATAAGGGGAAAATAGTGGAAGAACAAACTCCTTCATCCTCAAGATGTAGGCCCTTGGTAGAAAGAGTGCCAAGGTGGTTAGGAAAGGAAATGACGAGAAGAAAAAAGCCACAATTCACTACTAATGAAGATGACATGGTTGAGTTGGTAGAGGCTCTAAGAAAACCTAAGTTCCCTTCTAGAGAAGCAAGAGTGTTGGCTTTTATCAATAGTGACTAGAATCAATATTTATTCACACAAGTGGCTATGCCTCCTCTTGATGTAGATGTAGAAGATTTAGGCCCACAAGACTATTAAATTAGAGAGGTTATGCTTGGGATGCCCACATTAGATACTGCAAGGTTGATGGTCATGATGGGATAAAAGAGGTGTTTAGGAGTCTGGAATAGGAAGGGACAGAACTGATGACACTTCATAGGAAAAATGAAATCTTAAAAATATATTTAGCCGAAGTTGTTGGTCCTTTGGATCCAGAGCACCTTGAGGAGACTCTTAATGCTAGACTAGAGAGAAAAAATGGGGAGGTGTACAATTGGATCCATTTTTGAAAGCTTGTCACCAGTGGTGAGAAAATTTTGAGGAAAAGAGCATCCTAATCATTCAAGGAAATCTTAAGCTACTACATGCTATGTAGGAAAATGTATACAAGATGGTAGCAATTTTGAAGCAAGATTTTAGTATTATGGATAAGGTACGTGCTTGAAGTAAAGATTTACAGGTATTATAGGCTATAAAAGGGTAGAGGTACAAGATTTTGGTAGATGTATATATAGTGAAGTAGTTAGATTTAATTGATGATTGGATTGAGAAAATAGTAGATAGTAATAAAGTAATGGAAACATTACACGCGGAGATCCATCAACTCAAGGACCAAGCCTGAGAGAAAATTTTGGAGGCACAGAGACAATATAGCGATGCATGTTTGGATATTTTTGAGGATGATGAGTAGGAGAAATTAATGCCTATAGAGGTAGTGGTAGAGAAGTTCTAGAAGATTTTTGAAGAAGCTTCTAGTGATGATGACATCCGACAGGCCTTCATAACAGAAGAAGCCTTGCTAGAGTTAGATATAAAACTCAGGGATTTTGTTGATACCCCTATTGAAGTAAACAACTACTTACAAAAGTTCAAAGATAAGTATGATGATTTAGATCTATTGGATGTAGCTAAGATTACTAAAATTATTGAGAAGTTCAAGGGCAAACATCCATATATAGCTCTTTTGTGAAGAGGGACAAAACCCAGAAGCCATAATTTCAATCTTGACACTCAATAGAATTTTTCAATTTTGGACCTTTGAGGTGAGCTGATGAGCTACTACATAGGTGTTTAGGTATGCTAGTGAGCTAGTACACTGGTGCACTTTTCCAAAGGTGTGTCGATAGTTAACTGCTAGGTGCAAAAATAGAGCTTTCTATGCATTGGGAACACATTCTGATAGCAGTTTAACTTTGGTAGATGCCCAGTAAAAGATCAACTTCTATTTTTGACACTTCCAAAAAATTATACTTTCACTAAAGGGTTTCTTATTCTTTTTTCTCTCATAAATACTTTTTTCTATGACATGCAAAGGCTCATGCATCCAATTAATGAATATAAATGGATGGAGTCCTACTAGGCACTAGCTAGATTCTTAGTTTGTATATAATTAGTTTGTTTATTAAATTAAAAGCATATGATTGCATGGAGATATCTCTCACTCTCAACAAAAATAGAGGAGATTATTTCTTATAAATACTCAATTGTAATATGTAATTGAGGCTATCATTATTTTGGAATAAAATTATGCTTTTAGTGCTCATATTTGGAGTGTAGTGATTCTCACCTAAATATGCCATTGTTTTCTGAATTTATGTTCATGGAATTGTGATTGAGCCAAAAGTTTATTGCTTTAATTCTAGTTGTGTGATCTTTTAGTTTCAGTGTTTGCTATGGTTTGATGAATTTTGTTGATGTATCTAGCTCGAGAAGAAATCACCAAATTGTACCTGCATAACTCTTTGTCTCACATGAGTGCACTTTTCATGGCCTTGCAATTTGATGAAGAGTGAAATACCATATGGTTATTAAGTTTTGCATCAATGATTGCATTATTGGAATCAAGGAAGTGCTACTCCTATTTTCATTGGTTACCCACTAGTTTCTTCGAAAGTTTAACTCATAGACACATTGTTTTTTGTACCTTATGTCCATTAGGATTTTACTTTCATGTTATTTTCTTTACTAACCCCTTGTTAAATTATGAATTCATATTAGTTGCATTGTTAGATTGCATTCATATAAAAAATGTGAAAATAAAAAAACATAGTTCTTTTGCATGATTATGTTGAAGTAGTGTGCAGATTCTATGTCTCATCTGAAATCAAAATGATCCAGCAAAGGCCTCCCCATGAGAAGACACATTTATCTTTAACTAAATATATTCTATTAGGTTGTGAGATCACCCAAAACCTTGAAGTTGATTAAGAAAATTGACTTTTCAAGAGAGGTGTTCAAAAGAATTCCTATCATTTAATATTGTGCATAACAATAGCTCAAAAAAACTCTATGTCAAAAAAAGATTTCAGCCTACAGAAGTTGTTGAGCTCATGTCAATGATTCTTGATACTCTATCAAAATATTCGATAGCTGAAATAATTTTTAAAACATCAACATAAACAAATACTAAGAACAAAGTATACTTAATTGGAGGGATATAAATTTGAAATCAATAATGTTTTGAATAACATAATAGGCGAGTTAGCATAATGAAGTGTGCAGAATATCTTGATGTAAAAATCATATTGCATTAAAAATTGCAATAAAATTTTGTGTATGGAAATATGACATTATTATGATCATTCATAGACATTAAAGAATAAGTTAACATAGTTTTCAAATATCTAGTCATAGTATATTGGTTCAAAGTAATAAAACACAAATTTGATGAAAAATAGAAGAATAATTATTGTTGCATTTTTTTAATTTTAAAAGTAATTTTTAATTACATTATTTGAGTACATAATTGATATTCAAGGTTTCTTTGTCTCATTTCTTCTACCTTTCTATTTGAAAGTCATTCATCACTTTTCATTTTTTTCATAGTGGTCATATGTAAATGGTGGCATTATTTTGAATCCTAATATGGACTCTACAAGAGAATGTTGGAAATGTAGAGTGTATTTAAGAGGGGAGGGGTGAATCAGTTACCACAAAAACAATTCCATGTCCCTAGATGTCAATTCAAACTTTCCGCTGATTATGCAATAATGTCTAGCTTGGTTAACACTAGAATATTAGTATCACTCATTTAACAAAGCAATCTTATGATTATTAAACTATTTTAGCCTTTTAGTAACTTAGTTGCAAAAACATAAAATATAAGCAAACAACACAAACATAGATGACACCCAAATTTAACATGGAAACCCAATTTGGGAAAACCACCTTGCAACTAGTTATAATATATTTCCCTCTTCTAAAGTGAGGCATGTTAGGACCTTGTTTGAGGATTTAGATCACCCTATTAGCAGTGGCTTGGTTAGAGGTCTTCAAACACTTCAATCTTGAAATGTCACCTTGTTAGAGGATTTGCAGTATAATTGTTAAGTCAACTTTGATAAGATATTTCTTTACTGTTATATTGGTTAGAAGGTAACAAAAATTTGACCTAGTTTATGAAGCAACAATATTTCCATATTTAGATATCTATTTTGGCTTGATCTCTAGATCCTTACAAATCAAATGTTCTTTTTAGCTTATCTTTCACACTTTCCTACTCTTCCTTTTACTTTGATCACATAGCCATCTTATTCAATATTCCACTTCTACACTTTTATCCTAACTACTTGATCTTTCTTATATATCACAAGATTGGACAAGTCAGCTTGAATACCCTTCCAAACAATCAATAAATATTTAAATAGTCGGTATCCATCAATTAATTATTAGACAATTGCTATTTTCTATCACTCAGTCAATACTAAGATTTAACACTTGGTTAATAATGTGAGCTCTTTGATACCACCCACTTAGTCAATACTCCAAGTAGGATACTATTAATTAATCAACTACTTAGTTAATAGTCAAAGTTCTTCTTTAACCAATTTCTCGATCAATACTGAGATATACAAGGCTAATACTAAAAGCTTTTCATGGCTTGATTAATGGTTAGTTAGCTAATTACCTTAGTAATAAAGGATTAGGAATCCTTCTACATTGACTCTATGACTAAAAAAAATCTTACATATTTTGTTAAGAACAACATACTTACTTCATTTTATTTGTCAACATGGAAGTGTAAGTTTGAGAGGGTGGCTACAAAGTATATGCTCTGATTCCTCTTTAAGTCATTCCAACTAAAACATAAAAGGAATGCTGAAAGAACTAAGCTAGGAACTGAAATGACATTCTGCCTTAAAGCTTAAGGTAATGCTACAAACAATAAGTCTACTTATTAGTTAAATGATTTTTTTATCAATGGCTATAGGAACAATAGATTTCTACTTTGCAAAGAAAAAAGAAAAAAGAAATAAAATCTATTCAAAAAAGGAAGTTCCCTCACCAAGTGGGCCCCCTTGGATGAGTGAACAGAAAAATGATCAAGTCTAAATATAGCAAGTTGAGGAAGCTATATTCATGCATTTCCATAACAGAAATCACACCATATTCTTCTTGTTGCAATGATTCATCAATCTGGCCGATGTTGACTTAGTGTTGAAATTCTAACTTGGACATGTGCAACAAACACTTACAAAATATTAAACACAATGACTTTTACATGCATACATATTCATTTCATTGTTGATGTTAGACAAGGTATAACGTTCAAATTATCACTCTTAGAAATCCTATAGCTGTAGGAAGAAACCTACGCAAATATAGCATGGATGAGAAGATATTTATTAGCATGAAATATTTCTTCATTAAACAATAGAAAACCATAGATTCAATAAAAAAAAACATATCTAAATAATCTATACTTCAATCTTCATGTCTTAATATATACATAATATATTGATAAAAACATAAGTTCTTTTGCTTAAACTATAGAGTCATTAAATGCTTCTTGCAAGATAATTGTCTAAAAACAAGATAGAAGGTTCCAAAAATAATGGCTTTTTAGAGGTTCATCAATTAATATTAGTTCATTTGTGCAACATCAATGAATACATACAGTTGAAGAATTGTTTCCAACAAACTCCCTATTTGGCATTGATGGATTTCATTAAGACCTGGAAGAATGGGTCAATCTTGGTTGGTAATTAGAGAATGGAGGTCACAGAAGAGGTTATTGTGGAAGCCATGAGACTACACATGGAGGGCATTAATTTCTACCATGATAGGAAGCTCTTAGACAGTGTGATTGATGAATTTGTGGACTCTGCCAAAGAACGTAATCGACTAGTGAAAATTGGTAATGCTTACTATAATCCTACCTCTATTTTGTGGCCTTGGAGATTTGTGTTGTTTATGATAATTGAATACCTTACCTTGGATGGTCCTATCACAAAGTTCTACAGTTATCATTTTATGTTAGCCAACCATTTTAGGCATAGTATTAGGCTCAATTTTCCCTTCTATCTTAGATAGTCACTCGATAATTCTATTCAAGAAATTCAAAAAGACACAGATGAGGAACATGTGTTCTGTGAGGTTTTAATAGTACTCATAATGAACTTGCTTAAATAAAAAAGGGTTGACAAACCTAGGCATAATTTGAAGGTGGTTGAGTATGATACGGAGGGTAGTGTCATAGAGAAGGGGTATGATTTGGAGAATGAGGATGATGTGGAGGGGGATAGCATGAGTTTGAAAGGGGGTGCTATTTGTAGTTCTCAGAAGAAGAATACAAAATTTAGTGGGAGTGATTCTAACTAAGATAGTGATGGTGATGAGGGATGGAGGAGGGGATCTTAGAAGAAAGGGAGTAGAGGTAAGGGTTTGAGGAATAGGAGCTAGAATGAGGTTAGGGTTTTAGTTCCTTTATATGAGGAAATTCTTATTCATAGAATGGAAAGGAAAAGAAAAGTGACTATGGTTCAAAAGGGGGTTGAGACTTGTTCGAATCATATGGATCTGGAAAAAGAGAATTTGGGGGAGGATGATGAATCCTTAGATCATAACATGAATGAGAGACAAATGGGTGTTACAAAAGAGATTATTTGTAATCCTAGGAACATTTTGAAGGAAGTTATATACTTAAAACAAAAAATGCACATTAATTTCAAGGATTTTGAACAGTTAAATAAGATGACCAGAGGTGAACACACTTGGGGTCAACATATTGACTAGTTATTAGAAGTAATTAGTAATGTTGAAGAGGTGAAAAATTTAATGAAGAAGGTCCCTATGTTTGAAGATAAGAGCAAGGTCTTAGAGAAGGCTAACACTAATTTCAAGAAGAGGCTAGAGAGTCCAGAGACTAGAATGGGGAATATCAAAAAAATGATTAAGAAGATGATTGAGCAGAATGGTAGCTTATTAAAGACAGTGGCAAATAATGTTAGTATTCTCTTGAAAAAGGTTGAGTAGGGTAAAGGGTAGGATTCACCTATTGTGACTGACAACCAAGGACCAAGAAAGTGATCAAGGGCTCATTCCAAGAAGGTTGGGGATGCGAGCAAGGTGGAGGAAATGAAGGCTACTGCGAAGAACATGCACATTCTGGCAGATCAAGTTGTTGACTTGCTGCAAAATACATAGATGTCCAGGTGTTGGTTTTTTGCTATCCTTTTGTCTTTTCTTTTAGCTTTATCTTTGGGTGGCCTCTTAGTTTTTGTTGGTTTTTGTTCTCTATGAGGCCTGTTAGTTTGTGTTCTATGTGGTTTGAATTTCTATGTTTCATCTTAGACTCCTCTTGTTATACTATCATTACTTCTTGATACTTTGTTAAAGGTTTCAGGTCCTTAACATAAACTTGATAAAGTTATGAGAAGTTGAATAATATCCTTAGTTTTATTTTTATTCTCATCCATACCAACTCCCTCTAAGATTTTTCTTGGATTTTTCTCTATCGCTTCCCTCTCAACATTCTATTGTGGATTACTATCATTTTCTCCCTCTTTGATGTAGATTCCATCATTTGAATGACTTCCTTTTGAGATACAAAATTCTCCCTCTTTTACTTTGGCACTAAACTCTCTTTTACTCATCCTTATTGATATTGAACTCTTCCTCTTTGACATCAAATTCTAAAGGATACACAATCTTGAGTTACTATATATGTACCTCATGTACTGATTCATATAGAACATGCTTTGCATTTCACACCTACAGTGTAACAATCTACATCAACTTGATAGATCTTCAATGGAACTTGGTTGATGCCTCATTATATTTTCCTTTGGCAAGCATCTAATAGGGGAATAAACCTTATTTTACCTCCTAGATACATAAATGCATCCTTAGGTAAAACCTTAGTAAATATATTTTCTATCTTCTCCTTAGTGTTCACATATTCTAATCTCACCTCTTTTTCTTGAACCAATTCTCTTAAGAAATGACATTTGATTGTAATGTGTTTCATCTTTGTGTGTATCATAGGATTTTTGGGTATATTGATTGCTCTAGTGTTATCAAAATAGATAACCACTAATTTCTCAATTTTCTCCTTCATTCTTGACATTAATCACTTGATCCATATTATGTTAGAATAATTGACTATTGTGGCAACATACTATGCCTCTATTATACATTGAGAAATATGATTTTGCTTCTTTCTTGTCCAAGACACTAACCTCTTACCAAGAAAGAATGCTCCTCCACTAGTGATTTTTCTATCATGAATGCTTCTTTCCCAATCTGCATCAGTAAAGGATCTCAACTCAATATTTCTCCCTTTCTTATACCTTAAACCATATTCTTTAGCAAATGAGTTGCATAACATCTCATGTCCTCCAAATATGATATCATCTACAAATATTTTTGTAAGCAATATCTTGTCCTATGGTCCTTCCTTTATATACAAAACTTACTGTTATCACTTATCTTTTTAAAACAAATTCTTACTAGATATCTATGTAGTATTTTATACCATTCTCTAGAAGCTTACTTTAGTCCATATAAAGCTTTGTGAAGTTTACATACCATGTCTTTTTGCTTAGATCAATGAAACCTTTAGGTTGCTCAATGTAGACTTCTTCTTCTAGGACTCCATTCAAGAAAGTTGATTTAACATCCATCTAATATACTTTGAATCCCTTTTTTTGTTGCATATGCTAGAATTATTTTGACTCCATCAAGTCTTGCAACAAGGGAAAATGTTTCCCCATAATTAATACCTTTTGCTTGAGAATAGCCTTTTCATAATATTTTTTCCTTGTTTCTTGTTACTTCTCCCTTCTCATTCAACTTATTTATAAATATCCATTTTGTACCAATCACATTCTTATCCTTAAGCCTAGGTACAAGAGACTAGGTTTTATTCTTTTCTATTTTCTCAATTTCTTCATTCATTGCTTCTATCCAAACTTCCATTTTGTAATGCATCTTTTACAGATCTAGGCTCAAATACAAGAAGAAAACATGTGCCTTTTAATTTGTTCCTCATTAGTATGCCTTTAGTTTCTCCTCCAAATATTTGATTAGGTGCATGATTTCTTCTAATATATTTTGCAACTCTTGGATCTTTCTTTCTTGATTCTAAACTTGGTTCACTTAGATCTCCATGATCTTCTACCTTTTCTTTGGTCTCCACTGGCCAATTGGGTTGCAGTTCCTATAACTCAGGTTGCATTACTTGTGGCCACAAATCAATTTGAATCATCTGTGACTCGGGTGCCTTTTTCTATGACATAGGACAATAGGTTCCTTTATCTAGTATTCAGGTTGTATTGCTAACAACTAATTGTGTTAAACTATTGGGATCCACCTCATAGTAAAAAAACTTTCTATGATCTTCAAGCTCTTTGTTGATCTATTCTTCACTTCTTTCTACAAAATCATCAATCTTCACATGTGCACTCTCAATAACTTTGTGATTAACAAGATTCAAACATTTGTATGGCTTACTTTTATTGGAGTACCCTAGGGATGTACCTTCATTACTTTTTCCATCTAACTTTCCTTTCTTTACATCTTTCAATATATAGCATTTTGGTTCCAAATACTCTAAGATAACAAATATTAGGCTTGTACCCATACCACAATTCATAAGGTGTTTTATTTGTATCTTTCTTCAGTTGAACTTGGTTAAGTGTATGGACTATTGTGTTGATTTCTTCTCTCTAGTATTAGTGTTCATATACATTCCATGATGGATATATTCCTTCTTTCTTCTATATCACCTTTCTCTAGAGTTCTTGGTTTTGATACCTATCTTTTGATTCCTCTTTTGTTGTAGAACTCATTGAATTCATTTGAGATGAAGTCCACTCCTCTATTTGATCTCAAACATTTTATATTCTTCCCTGTTTCTTTCTAAACTCTAGATAAATACCATTAAATATTTTTAAAAGCATCTGATTTATCTTTTGAAAACATTACAGTCATCATCCTAGAATAATAATCAACAAATAGAAAGATGTATATGTCTCCATAGTAGGTTTCTATACCTATTGGCCCACAAATATCTGTATGAACTAGTTCTAAAACTTCTTTAGAATTGTATGACTTACTATTGAAGCTTCTTTTACTCATCTTTTCAATTTGACATTGTTTGCACATGCCCATCTGAGGTTTCTTCAAATATGGTATGCCTCTTACTCTTTTTTTATTTCTTATGTCAACTAGGTTATCAAAGTTAACATGACACATTCTTTTATGACATAGCCAAATTTCCTCTATTTGAGGTAAAAAATATGTACTTTTAGTGAGATCTAGTTAAAACAAGTTACCTCTTATTTGATTGCCAGTCCTAATCAAGTTTCCTTTTCCATCCAATAGTTTAGCTTTGTCATTCATGAATTCTACCTTGTATGCTATATTGTTCAACTGAGATACACTTAGTAGATTACGTATTAATCCTTGAACCAGGTAGGGATTTTCAAATTTGATTCATTTAGTTAATGCAATGATTCCTTTTCCTTTAACATAACAAGGTTCATTATTTCCAAATATAACACTTCCACCATCATAGTGTCCTAAGTATTCAAATTTGGTTTTGTCACTAGTAATGTGATAAGAACAATGACTATCTACTATCCATGTATTAGTTTTTCTTCCATGAGAGACAAGTGTCATCTTTTCATTTTCCTCATTTTCATCTTTAATAATATCAACTACCTCTTCTTCATTATCATCACTATTAGAATCCTTATCAGTGTCAAAATATTTCTTACCTTTTTCTTTGTAGTCCTTGTAGCTTTTGAAGTCTTTCTTTCCTCTGATCTTGTTATTTCTTTTCTTGAATCCTTGTCTTATTTTTTTGGAAATCTTGTAGCAATATGAGAAACCTCTTCACATGAGGAACAAATTAGTGGAATGTTGTCTCTGAATTTTTCTTTCCCTTTTGATACTATTTTTGCAAGTAGGGATTCAATAGATTCTAGGTCTTCATCTAAATCATGTTCTTCATCACTATCAACATGTTTTCCTTTTGAGATCTACAAAGGGTTAGTTTAGATTTGAATATAGATTCAAGATTGCTAGAAGTAGGAGCATAGTTATCAAAGTTATCCAACTCAAATAAAGTTAGTATTCCCATAAGTGCATCTAAGGTTATATCATTTTTTGGATTGCATTTCATCTCTTAAATTGCTGAAACTCTAATTGCATAAATAGGAAGAAGAGTTCTTCATACCTTGTTGACCACTGTCTCATCAATTATTTCTCCTCCCGTAGCTATGATTACTCATAGTTTCTTTGATTCTTTAACTGTATTGGACAATATTATCACTTTCTTTCATTTTCATTCAATCAAAATTTTCTCTCAAGCTTTATGCCTTGACTCTTTGCACATTTTTATCACCTCCATATACTTTCTACAACTTTTTCCACATTTCAAGGGTAGTAGGACAATATTTAACCTCATTAAATTTATAATAGTTCAAAGGATAAGCTATATTAATCATTTGTATATTGTGCTCCTTTGCCTCTTTCATTTGCTCCATAGTCATAGGTTTAGGGGGTGGCACATATTTTTTTTCATGTAGAACATACTAATATTACTAATTCTTGATAGATGCAGCTTCATTAATTCATGTCATGTTGAAAATTTTTCTCTAATAAGTTTAGGAATCTCCTTCTGTATGGCATCTTGATCATTAGGTTAGGTCCCTAAAACCTTCCCTACAAAAACTAAGTGCTCTGATATGAATTGTTAGAAATATAGAGTGTACCTAAGAGTAGAGGGGTGAACCAGTTACCACAAAAATAATTTCCTATCCCTAGATGTCAATTCAAACTTTTGACTAATTATACAATACTATCCAACTCGATTAAAACTAGAATATTATTGTTACTCAGTTAACAAAGAAATATTATGATTATTAAACTATTGTAGTCTTTCAGTAACTTAGTTGTTGAAACATAAAGCATAAGAAAATAACATGAACTTAGATGACACCAAGATTTAATGTGGAAACCCAATTTGGAAAAAGCACCATGCAACTAGTTACAATATTTTTCACTCTTCTAAAGTGATCTCTATAAGAAGCCAGCCTTGTTAAAGTTTATAAAACATACTATTAAATATGACCTTGTTTGAGGATTTAGATCACCCTATTAGGAGTTTCTTGGTTAGAGGTATTTGATCACTTCAATCTTAAAATATCACCTTGTTAAAGGATTTTCAATATGACTATTAAATCAACTCTATTAAGAGATTTCTATACTTCTACAATAGTTAGAAGGTAACAACAATTTGACCTAATTTATGAGAAAATTATCTTTTCACAATTAGATCTCTATTCTGGCTTGATCTCTAGATCCTTACTAACTAGATGTTCCTTAAAACTTATCTACCACACTTTCCTAGTCTACCTTTTCCTTCACTCACATAGCCCTAAATTATTCAATATTCCTCTTCTACACTTTTATCCCACAACTTAACCATTTTTATATATCACAAGTTTGGATGAGCCATCTTAAATACCCTTCCAAATAGTCAATAAACATCCAAATAGTCAGCCTCAATCAATTAATTATTAGACAATTTCATTTTGTTGTCACTCAGTCAATACTAAGATTGTACTCGTAGTTAATACTATGAGTTCTTTGATGCATGACCACTTGGTCAATACTACAAGCATGATACTCTTCATTAATAAATTTCTTGGTTAATATTGGATGTTCTTCTTTAGCCAACTACTTGGTCAATTCTAAGATATACAAGGTTAATACTAAAAACTCTTCATTGCTCGGTTAATACTAACATTTGTGTAACATCAATAACAAGATACAATTGAAGAATTATTTCCAACAAAGAAATAGAAACAAATGTTAATCCATCTCTTCCCTTTAGACCTATATTAATTGTTTCTTTTACAAGAGTTAGCCCTATAGATTCATGAATTGTCAATGTCCATGCCAACATTAATAGTAGTTCAAAGGTTCTTCTCCTCTATAATGGGATTATATGAAATACTTTTGGATGGTGGTCATCAAATGATAGGTAGTTTAAAAGGATGACTTCCTATTTTATACAAAATACTCTGGATATATCTCAATGCTCCATTGACATAGCTAGCTTCTATCCAAAGATTTTTTTTAGCTATCTTCAACTATGTTACCATTCCTTCTATTAGTTGTGAGACTACGTGCAAAAGGATACCTCAAAGATTAAAACATTCTCATGTTATGATTGTGGACATTATTATTGGTCAAGAAGAAATGTACTTCTTTGTTGAAGTCATTATTAGTTGCAACATCAAATATTATAGGGTTCCTTATCATATTGAGAAATTTCTAATCATTTATCTTTGGATTTGCATCTCTTAGATATGTTAGAAGCTCATGGATTCTTTTATGAAAATTGTCTTTGCCACCTTTCCTAAAGATTTTATCCAATATAACCATTGCTTTGAATTCTTTCCACGATAATTTTTCTCAACTCTAGCTAATATATGAAGGTTTATCATTGACTGGAGGTAATTAACAAATACCACTAACCAAAATAGCAAAAACACCTAAAAGAATGAAAAAATGTTTTTTAAAACAATTTAGAAATACTTTATATGGACTGTTGTAATATTAATTATTAGGTCACATAGATTAATAAAAATAACAACAACAAAACCTTTACCTACAAAAATTATGTTAGGACATTTTTGGAATGCTTGCTTGTGATGACAATCTATATTTTCTAGCAACTTTTCACCAATGATGCTCATTTGAAGAAGAAAAAAATGATGTGATCTATTTTTTCTTGAAAATATGTAAGTCATGTCTCCTCCTATTGACTGGATTTTTTTATTGGTATTCACATCTTTGAATGAATTGTTAGAGCTCTAACATTGAAAGTTGTCACTCTGGTTGGTGCAAGTAATAGAAGTAGAGAAGGATTAGGCATTGTAGCAATATGGAGAGATTGACTAGTGGCACCAATTAGATAAGATTTTTCTATTCACATAGTTTCTTGGATTATCATATATAGAGGGTTTCCCATCTAATTTATATGGTAGCCTGTCATAATAATGTCAATGGCCTTATTTGGATTTCCACTAAGAGTTGAAATTTTTATCTATTTCCAAATGTCATCATACATGAGAAATTCTTGTTTCTTCATTTCACCAATAAAGTTGATGACTACAACTTTATTCTCTTTGCATTGATATTCAATACACAAATTTGTATTCCTATGAATATCTCTTCTTCCCAATATATCTATTTTAGAAACTTGGATGTGTTGACCAAGATATAATCTAGATATTATTTCACATTCATGCTCCATGATATTTTATTGAGCATACACATTACCTTCTACATTTAAATTTCTTGTAGGTTCATTATTTTATGTTGGTTCAACTCTTTGAACATTCCTTGTAGTATAATGGTGTGACTTCTAATTGGCCACTATAGTATCATTACTAGCACCAATGTCTCTCTCAATGTTATACAATTTTTTGTAGATTTACAAATCAGATGAGAAAAATTTGACCCATTTATTAGAGTCCTATAGAGGAATCAATATAAACCTCATGAAAACTTTAACTATAGCTACTATTTATCTTGGCTAGCATTCATTATCTCCTCCTTTTCTAGGATTGTATTACCAAGATCTTACCATATCAATTAATGTTATACCTTTTGTAATGCCCTACTCAGAGATTCTTGGAACAAGGATGAAATATAAGAAAGATAATATTTTTTAACAAGTATGAAAGCACAAGACGACCATCACACATAGATCATAAAGATCACAACAGAAGACTGACAATCATCCAAACACCAATGGACCTCCAAACACCGTTACTAACCAAAACATAAACAAGAAAGCATAAGAGATCAACCAAGCTAAAAAAAAAATGCCAATTCCTAAAAATTGGCTAAGACTAAATTTTTGAAGCCCTGAAATTTCCTAGAATCTTTATCTTAGCTAGTAGAGGTCTGGAACCTATCTCAAATGAATTGTCACATATATTAAAATATATCTTAAGTATAAGGAATTAAATATACATAAACTTAAACAATATATTTTAAACCACAAAGGACTAACAACAAAAAAATGAAGAACACCAAAGAGGGTACTCAAAACACTTCTAAAAAAGTCCAAGTGTTACCAAAAAGTGCTCATTGCCAGCCTGCATAGGTTTTTACAATTTCTAGGTGATATTTTAAACTAGCATTGGGAAATACTTTCTAGTATTATGTGATACTTCTAAAGAAGTAATGCAATATTTTTAGGGATGAGGTGATACAATTCACAAGGGTGTGCAATACTTTAAGGGTATTATACAACAATTCTTCAAAGGGGGTGCAATACTAAAAAGTATCACACAAGAAAACTCCAAGAGGCATACAACATAATCAAGGAACACACGATACAATTCTAATGGCCGTGCAATAATTTATTATATTGCACCATCTTGACACATGGTCGCCTAGGAAAATAAGAAAAATTTAAGGACAACAACCAAAGGGTAAAAACAGTGTATGAAACATTCGCACTAGGGAGTACTGGATCCACATTTTGAGGCAAGAAAACTTGAACCAAATCTAAAAGATGGAAACAAAACTTACCATCTAACAAATAATAAGAAGGAAAAGTATGAAAGGGAAACATCACAATGCACTAAAAGAAACATTGTAATAACACAATTAACATTGTAATGAACAAAACAACTAACTAAGTATGTGGTTCCTCCCAACTGTCAATAGCATCATAAGACAATCATGGGCCCTAGTCATCCCCTATGCATAAAATCCCAAGCCACCAACTAGATTGTGGATAATATCATAATAGGGATGTCACTCTTAAACATGCTCTGACATAAGCATAAGGAAATCTAACATGCTAGAAAAAAAACATAAGATAATCCTACAAGTAGATAACATCACCTATCACATGCTAATCAACATAATAAGGAAATGTGTCAGTAACTAACATCATCAAAACATGATATACAAGCATCCCAATGAAATCATAAATCATAAGAAAGCATACTCCAAACACCAAAGTACCAAGTGAAAACATCCAACAATGGTTGTGCTAGAACAATAGACCATCTCTATACACCAGTTCCTAATAGTGGAATAGGTAGCTATTCCTCCCAACCACATGGAACCCCTAGGTCCACACCCACCATGCTAATGGAGATAATGATCCAACCACAAACATACACAAGAAAAATCCATGGCTAACACACATGCTAGGCAATATGATGACTAAATCCAAGACATAGACAATGCATAAACTATAAGTCTTGGTTGGACACTTAAAGGGCTACTAAGTAGGGGCTAACATCATTGAGAGTTTCTTGGCATTGACAAGCCCAAGTTGTTACTAGTAGCTCTTCACTTCCCAATAGAAGGAGCACATCCCAAATCATTTTTATTATCTTTACATTTTATTACCACCCAATGTTTAAGCTTAATTATCACTTGTTTATAAAGCTTCTACATGCCAACCCTTGGGAAATAGAAACTAGGCTATGGAGATAGAAGCACCCTCCATATGTTACCCTACCCTACCCATGCTCATCCAACAATGAGTTCCCATAGGCATGCAAACTCCCAACCCAACCCTAATGATCATAACTTCCAGAAGTACCACGGAAGAGCAGAGCTTGTAGGTCACCCAAAAAATGTATGCATATGTACTCATGTGTGGCACACCACCATCATAAAGATCAAAGCACAAGGACTGGATGAGAATACAAAGTAGAAAGTTCCTCAACCAAAAATAGAATTAAGAGGACAGACATAACACACATCGCCACGCAACATAAAGGTGCAACAGTGGTTTGATTGATATCCAAACAGATCATCCAAGTCCAAGACCCACATTGTGCCAAGAAAACCTAAGAAAATAGGGTGGCACACAAAATGAGGTAAAACTCCCAAATTTTGGAAAAAATCTAAAATTAAAATCCATTTAGCCTTTGGGCATAAAAACCTTGAAAATCCAAAATAAATGAGTTTGGACACCATATGCAAAAATAGTTAGCATAACGACTCAAAACCCCAAACCCCCATCCCAAAAATAGGGAAAATGTTCATACCCAACCAATTGAGCATAACCAACAAATAGAAATAGAGGGGAACACTAGTTCTTAGGCTCCTAACATATTGCTACAAGAAAAAAAAGCTAAAACATAGTAACAATAATAAAATGGGAATGCCCTACCTAACAGAAGAAGGGGTAGAAATTGAAATGAGCATAATAAAATAAATAACTTGCCAAATCTGCTAAAAGTGATGGCAAAGCATAAACTCCCTAAGCTAGATCTAACAAGATTGACCTCACAAAAAATCCACGCTCTTAGCTCCTAGAATGAACAAAATTTGACTTCAAAAGAGGATTCTCAAAAAGCTCTCAAATTTTTTATTTCAAAAAGTGAGAAGTGAATAATGAAATTACTTTTTCAATATTTATTCACTTTTTGAGTGAATAGTCAATTGAGGAAAATACCCAACTAGAGTAGCTAGCCTCCAAATTGACCCAAACAAAAATAGGTTATTCTTCATAGCAGGAATTCACCCAAGGCAAAGCTACTAAAAATTAAACTTGAAAAGATTTAAAACCTAAAAACCCAAAATCACAAAAAATCACTCAACACTTGTGTGACAGAGTGAACCTCTAAATGCACAGACACACTCACTGGTCTAATCACATAATGCAGATGAGTTGAGATTTTCTAATCACATAAAGGTTTTAATTTAAAATAATTAAATAAGGATATGTTGACTATATAGGGATGACATTGGTAAAATATGAATAGCTAAATCACTATCTCCATGTGCCACTACTAGGGATATAAATCCTACACACTAAAATACATGATCAAGTACAATTGCATATAATATCATAGTCAAAGCAACATGTGTCAAATACCTAACTAATCCATTTACATCACTCATGTTTGCAAAAATTGTAAAAATACAAGACTAAAGTAAATAACCATAGCATAAAAATCCATATCATAACATAATCAACAATATATCCAATAAACCATATAACCAGATATCCTCATAGATCCACTATCATCTCAAAATAACATGAACATGCAAATATGATAAACTGAACAGCATAGCAGTAAATCATCGATGGTACTGAATCAAAGTATACATTTGACCCTCAAGTCATCTCAAAATAAAAATAACAATGTGAGTATCAAGTATCTCTTGTATCAAAATAAACAAGGTACAAATTGCAAACACGAGAGTCACTACACCTTTCATACAAAGGGGACTTGTTATATTACCTTGTATAAAATAATTTATATGCTATTCATCATTATGCTCTGTATTAATTAAATTAAAAGTTTCAAAGTCTCATGTCAAACATTTATATTTAAAAAAAATTCTCATACTCTCCACCAACAGAAGCTCTAACAACATATGACATGTTTCCTGAGTTCCAATATCTCTTTCCATAACTTTTTTTTTAGAAGCTTTTTATACACCCCTACTACAAGATCATCAAGATTTTCCAAGTTTGACAATTGCATCAAAATTTTTTGAAATTTTTTAAAACTTCTTTTAGATTTTGAAGCATACTTTCCAATATATTTGGTAATTGCATGTTTGGAAAATCCACGCTCCCAATCTACATTTTCCCTCTAGAGTTTAAAGATGTGTTGATTATGTGTGTTAAATCTATCATCATTTCTTGTTAGCTCAAAAAATATTTCTCCCATTTCTACATCCTCAAATAATCTAGACCCACCCAAATTCACTAGCCATGGAACATTCTATGCAGAAGAGAGAAAAATTATAACCTTCTATTGACTTACATAAATATTGGATATACTAAATTGACAGAAAACTCTAAATTCATAAAATAATTACCTAAAAACCATTCTTCCCCTCTTTTATGTAAGCGTGCATGCTCCTTAGAAACAATGTGTCTTTTGACATAGTTTAGTATCTCTTCATACTCCTAATCAATATCCATATGCGCTTGATGTGTAGTAATTTTTAGACATGGATGTTGACCAAAATTTTGAAAAGCCTAAAAATAGTTGTAGCTATTATAGTTTATTATTAATAAAATATGTCCTTAAATAAATCTTTAAGCATCATAACATAGTGAGATATGTGATCATATCACTCAAAATATACCTGAATATTTCTTTGGTGCAAGTCATGTCTAGGATTCCATGAATGAATAATGGAATGAAAATAACTTTCACCACTTCTCTCCTTCTCATTTGACCAATTTATGGTATCCATCATTGTCCTCCTTTCAACCATAGGAATTGATTTACATGAGTTGAAACCTAGTGTTGCCACTCATATCTATATGGAAAGTCTTTGACTTTCATACCACTTTCAATTTATTTTTTCTAAACATTATATGTCTTAGATACATCCAATGTGCAAAAATATGAGGACAATCAATGATATTTTTCTTCTCTTTTTTGAGGCTCTCATGGATCACTTGGTGGTGTCTCTAACACTAATACATGTAAATCAAGCCGCTACATGTCTTATGCACTTAATGTTAAAATTTTTATAGATATTCCAAGTTGGTGAGGCAAGTATATCAAATCACCTTTAAATTTAGCCCAATATGACCATGTGCCTCTTATTCTTTTTCCAAACCTCATCAAACAAATTATTAAATGGCATATTTTCCATATGTTTGTGTAACTCATTGATTGTAATTGACAAACCTTGAAAATCCCTTTTTTCAAATACAACTAATGAATTTTGTCCATGATTCCACATTATCATATTTTTCATAAAATACCTCAATCTTGGATATTGACAAAAATGATGATCCCTATACCAAATCAAATTCTTAACAAATTCATGAAGATGAACTTTCTTCATTCTTGGCTCTAGCCAATCACATCTTTCATTAGGAAATAATGTTAGAAAAGCCATATCCGACAATCCCAACATCACATATTCATTGATATGAGATGCACCTATAGATTCTTATTCAATTAATTGAGATGAAATTGGATTAGAATTTTTAACCCATGCATGAATTAATTTCATTTCTCTTTAAGAATTGGGTGGTATAGAGGCCATAGATGTAGTATACTCAATTATATTACCTTTTTTTTCCTCGCTGAGTGTACCAATGAAAATGACCTCATTTACATCATAATCGAACTCCATGTGCATTGTCTTCAACCTATGCAAAATGATTTCATCAAAATTTTGGGTCAAGTCATTAAGAGAACCTTCATAAACTCTAACATTTTCTTTAAAGGGGTCATATTCTACTTTGTACCTCAATGCTCTTTACACACACTCCCTATTTATAGTAAAGTTATAATAGGTACCATGTTGATCCAATCTATAGACAATAATTATTGGGAGCTTTTCAATCACATGTGGAAAAACTTTGAATACTTCTTCTACATGTTGGGGATACAATATAATGTGACCCTTGTACTTTTATTGACCACTAGTTGCATGTGTAAATTAAAGTATATGACCAATATGTCCAATCAACATCTCTTTAACTTAGCTGAAATATGTAAGCACTTATGGTTGAGAGCCAGGATCCATATTGTTTAAAGTGAAATATATATTAATACCTCTATCTTGTCAATACCTATTACATATAGGACCTTTAGAAGCACGATTAAATTTAATAAAAAGTTACATTTCTTGGTAGAAATGACACATGTTTGGAGTCTTCAAACTATATATTTTATGCCTAAACTACATTTGAAATATTCTAAATTCAATCTCAAGAAGACCATTTGGGTTTGCAACATTTTCCATACTTCCTTCAACATCATCATTGATTCCCAAAATATTTTCATATTGCGTGGTTTTAGAAACTTGTTGTACTAAGGTAGAATTTTTATTTTCAGCATCCAATTGAATATTTATGTCAGGTGGTCGGTTATACCTTTTAGTTTGTTGAGCTTAACTTAATTGATACTCAAGTTGTGCTTTGTGTTGAAGAAGAAGGATTTATGAAGTATTTTGATGTCATATATTTCTTTATACATTTCTTCCACCTCTATATTGAGTTTCTAATTCTTCCACTATTTCTTCACACCATCTTCATGAACATGTCTATCTCTATCAACTTAATTACACCTTGTCCTTTGTTCTTGTCTTTGACTTTCGGTCATTCTTTCTTGTTGAAGTGTATGATAGTCTCTTTGATATTGTCTATGATATTCTACTTGGTGTCTTCTTCTCTACTCCTTCAATTAAAAGTTTAACCTTGGTCTCATCTGAGCTAATTATATAAAAAAGAGCAAAGTTAATCAATAAATGGATGTAGTTTTAAGGACTAATGAATTATATATTATTTTAAAAAATAAATTAAGTAATTCTATCTAGGTAGCTAGTGAATTTATTTTGAAATATGTACATAAGTAATATAAATAATTGAATTTATTTTTTGAAGATGACACATATTTATGCAAAGAAATAAGTATAATGAGAATGATATTTTTATTTATATAGAGAGAAATTACAATTTAGAGAAATAAAAAAAAGTTCTCTTCTTTAAAATAAAAAATTACTAATACCTACAAATGGCATCATTCTGTAAGAGGTAATGCATATGAAAACATAAAGAGAAAAGAACTAATCCAATCTAATCCTAGACACAATGTAGAAAGTGAATATGGCTTTAAACTTCATGTATCCAGAAAACAAGCTTCAAAGAAAAATTCTTGACTCAATGGTGTTTGAAATTTAACCTCTATAATTCCTTGCCACCAAAAATTACTATCTCTAACTTCAATAAAGCAGCCTACAAATACATGATGTGGTAACATCATGGCTAGTGGTAAGGATCTAATAGATTACAAATCAACATGTTCTATGAGTGGTTGTGTACTCCACTTTTCAATTACAAATTCATCATATTGAAACTAAAATTATTGGTTCATTAGTATTTGACACAATTCCAATGATTGTTCCTTCAAACCAAGCACCCTAGCCATCTCCAGTAGAGCACATCTCAACCTTCATGATAATAATATACTTTGTTTTATATTCGTTAATTATGATAACACAAAAAATGATATTTAAATGAATCATTTAAAAATAATATTAAAACAACTTCTACTAGAATATAAGGATTTAATATGATGTAACATTAATCTACAAAAATAACATAATTTAGTTATTCTGAACACCCAACATTTCTTAATGTAATTTAATGTAACATATTATAACTTAATGTGTATGATTTACTTAATCTAAAATTATCAACATGTAATTTAAATCTACAAATCTTAAAAGTTTAGTAAATTAACATTACTCAAAAAAAGTAACATTAAGTAGTTCAATAGTATAAATAATTAACATTCATTAGAAAAGAATATAACTTAACATTAATATTGGAATGAAAATAATATACTATTAGTAGAGGAGGTTAAATTGAAATTGGATGAAGTGTACAAAAAGATTATTCAAAATGACATGAATGAGGATACCTATGTAAAACAAAAAAATCTTCAACAAGAGTGGGAAGAATTGTGTAGGAGAGAAGAAGAATATTGGAGGAAAAAATCAGCTAAATAGAATGGAGCAGCTAATACAATCTTTGAAATCAAGGATGTAGTTTTGGGGAAACTCATCTCAAATACACAATAGATTCATGAAGAAGGGGTTAAATTATTTAAGAAACTTCTTTCTCCAGATAGATTTCCATCATCCTCAAACTCTCAAGTGAATGAGATCTTAGATTCCATCCCAATAATAGTGTCACTTCAAGAGAATGTCATGCTTATGGCCTCCTTTTCTATCCAAGAATGTGGTTTTCTCTTCCCTCCCAGATAAAGTTTTTGGTTTGGATGGATTTATTGCTGTCTTTTTCCAAAGTTGTTAGGATACTATTGGTTGGGACCTACTAGCTACTATTCAGGAGTCAAGGAAAAATTAAACTATGCTCAAGTACTTCAACACCACAAATATTACAATAATCCCAAAAGTTAAGGATCCAAAAATTTTTGCTAACTTCAGGCCAATTTCCTTATGCAACTTAACATACAAGATCATTACCAAGGCTATTTACTTAAGGATGCAACATTTGATCCCTGCCATTATCTCAATTGAGCAAGGTGGTTTTTTCCCACATTGAGAAACCATGGAAGGGGCATTGGTGGCTCATGAGGTCATTCATTCTATCAACACTAATCAAGCGTCAAATTTTGTGATCTAATTAGACATGATTAAATCTTATGACATAGTATGTTGGAAGTTCCTATTTCAAGTCTTACTCAATGAGATTTTCAAATGGCTTGTGCAAATGGATAAAAGCATGCATATTAGGATCTTAGTTCTAGGTAATACTTAATGGTAAACTAGAGAGCTTCTTCTCTTCTATGTAAGGAGTTAGACAGGGAGATCCTTTATCGCCACTATTATTCATCATCATAGCTAAAGCATTTAACAAAACTATCAAACTTTAGTGGGTTAGGTAAGTGGTAGGGTGCACACATCAATGACACAAGTATTTTAATCACCTATTATTTATTTGATGATGATACCCTATTATCTGGTTTATCACAAGTTTAAGAGGCTAGACAAATAAAGAACATACTACAACTATATTCTAATTCTTCAGGGTGGAAAATAAATGTTCATTTAAAAAAAAAAAACCTTTTCAACACCAAAAAAGTTATATTTGATAGAATAGTTCAAATCTTTGGATTCTCAATGGACTTCTATCCATCTATATATCTTGGTATTTCATTCTTTCTGTATCAAATGAAACAAGCTATTGGTCTTTAGTCCTTCAATGTATTAAGAGGAGAGTTGTGGCTTGGAAAGCTAGATGGCTTTCATTATTAGGAAGAATCTTGCTTATCAAATCAATGCTTTTAACAATTCCAAATTATTATTTAGTTGTTCTTAAGTCTCCTTCTTCAATCCTTATAAAATCCAAAAGTTGATAAGAGGCTTTGTTTGGATAGGGAATAGGGTGAAAGTACAAAGATGTGCCACCTTTCAAGTTGACTTATTAGAAGAATTGAATTTGGGTATTTCTATCTAAAAGTTACTTTTTTCAAACATATGATCTAGATAAATTCACTCTAGCTAAGTTGCATGCGGTCTCACACTTTTCCAATTGGAAATATCTATTAAATGTATGTTTTTATACTAGATTGTATCTAATTACTAAAAAAATAAAATTATTTTAGAAAACTAACTTTGTAATAACTCTTACTATTTTTATGATATTATTTTAATAAGATATAAATTTCATTTTATAGAGCTCAAAGTCAAGAATATTCTCATATAGATTTTATAGTGTTTTAATTAGATATAGTATATTATAATTACAAAATTCTACAATTATGTATTTTAACACTCGGGATGATGTCAATTTTGAGAAGGAAAATAGATATTAAATCATTGCAAAAAAGAATATAAAATCATATGACATTCTAGAGGAGAGAGTCCTCCTCTAGAATGTATAATTTTTCTTCTGGTTAGAATAAATTTGTTTTGAAAAATATGGTGGGAGATGAAAACTATCAATTTTGGGTGAGTTGGAATTTAAATCGTTATAAAAGGTAAAATATAGGATGAAAGCCAATTTTTATTTTTGATTGTTCTATCTATACATGATATCTATAACATAATATAAGATCAAAGGGAAATAATTTGTGGCGAGAACTAGAGCCCTAATTTAAAACATTTTTTAGTGACTCAAATATTGAATTTAATAATTAGGAAAATATATCAATTCTTATTCCAAATAATTATTAAAAATTATAATGTTAAACTTCATCTATTTGTACACATTTTGTTATTTTACATCATTTTTAAATTCTAAATAGTAATACTAATTTTATGTCATTGAAGATGAATAACTATACTTTTGTTAGTCTTTTCCTTTCTAAAAGGGTGATATAGTTTTGTACTTTTACCCAACATGAATGAGGAGAAGAAAATACCCCTCATATCTCTCCAACATATGACACATATCCCTACAGTAGGAGGTAGCGTGTCCATGACTTAACAAAAAGAAATGGTGCTATAAGTGGAAAACTAATTTGGCAAATGTATATAGAAAACCACTATCTACATGGTTCTAGATCATGCAGAAAAAGTATTTGGATAACAATGATCCTTCAAGACTTTTTTTCAATTTTGGACCCCCCAAAAGGATCAATCAGATGGGACTTAATGATATCTTCAAGAGACATTGTCCTTCAATATGCCACTTGGGAAGTAAATAGTGGGACTGAGGTTAAGTTCTGGATAGACTCATGGAATGTCTACCTCTATTATCCAACTGGCATAATTTGAATGATCTCATAATAGTATCAGAAGCTAATTGGGAGACACAAGTAAGTCAATATGTATCGACAATCTACATACATTCAGGGAAAGTTATCTTGAAGGATCCAGATCAATTACTATTGGCACAATAGGATAAAGATAATCTTCACACCATTTTGGAAAATAAATATATCTTCCTCTTGGGTAATAAAGAAAAACTAATCTAGGCCATAGCCAATGATGGTAAGTACTCAATAAAATAGGGTTATAAACTACTACAACAAATAGTTTTAGATAAAATTTCATCTCAGGCATATTCATTTTTTTGGAATCATGTTGTTCTACAAAAAGTGGGTTGCTTTGCATTTCTTTCAATTAAACACATGATCTTGACAAGTTATAGATTGTATATTGCCCCACGATTTAATTTTTTACTATGTAATGCATCTTAAGAGACAATTGACCATCTTCTTGTGAACTGCCATTTTTGCTTTGTAGTGTTGGACATTAGTCCTTAGAAATTAAACTATAGCACTCATGTTAAAATAATATATGGGATCTTTTTTAAGCATGGTTGGTTCTTTATCCAAATTCTTTATTTGCCAAAGTTTGGAAGTGAGTTGCAACATAATTAATTTGGGCCATATGATGGGAAAGAAATAAATTTATCTTTAGGAAAGAAATATCCTCTATCAACAAGGTTTTAGAAGGCATTGAAAGATGAATTTTAGAAGTGCCCAATATGAGCCTAAGAAGATCCAAGATTAATCCTATCATTACCCCATGGGATGGTATGATCCTTTGGGAGTGGAAAATTTTAATTATCCCATCTAGGTGGGGTGCAAGTAAGTCTGCCTCAACTTCAATAGATCAATCTATTTTTCATTGGCATCCATCTATAGTGGGCTTTATGAAGCTCAAGTTTGATGGGGCTTCAAGAGGAAACCAAAGAGCTTTAGAATTGGGGGCATGTATTTGATACTTCCAAGGAAATGTAATTTCTTTCACTACCTCCCCTCTTCCTACTAGCATTAACAATATTGTGAAAGCACAAGCTCTTTTTGCAGGACTAGTACTAGCCAAACAAGTGAATCACTATCACTTGTACATCGAAGGAGATTATTTGGTTGTTATTAATGCATACATCAATAGTAAGACATAATCTTTGCAACTCAAATACATCATAAATCACATATGGAGACTTGTAGATTAGTGTCAGGATGTGTGCCTTTCACACACACTTTGGAAAGTCAATAAAGTTGTAGATTTTCTCTCAAATTTAGGGTGTGATGGGAAGGTGGTATCTTATCTAAATCTGATACACTTGATTGATCAACATGAGGATCTTGAAAGTTTGATAGCTATAGATAAGGAGGCCTATCATTAATAAACTCACAAACTCAGGCATGTTGTTTCATGAATACAAATGTCGAGTTCAATATTAACATAGTATAGGGCTTTTTATGCCTCTATCACTCCCTTTTGTGTTCATTTTTAGTACTAACATGCAAACCCTCAAGTAGCAATCAATGTGACATAAGAGCATAGTTGAAGTGAAAGTTCACATGACACTTCCCAACTCTCATGTGCTAAAATATTCAATCATTGCCTCCTCAACATTCAAAATTACTCACATAGATACTACATATTGAATCATATTAATGAGAAATTCCCTATCTATATTTTATACTTATAAGATAACTTTCCTACTGCATATTGGGGAATTAATCCTAAAAATGTCAACACCAAGGGATATCTATGTTCTATGTGACACCTGTCACAAGCTGCATAGGATGGTCTTGCCAAAAAATTATCATATCTGGATTTTGCCAAGCCTTGAAGAAAATGTATTACCAATGCAAGTACACGACATGGCCCTAGAGGAGATTCTTATCTTCCACTCTCCTTCCATCCATCAAGAAGTAAAGTAGGTAATTGGGGACAAAAATCTCTATCCATCTTTGAAATATTTTCTTTATCTTGCATTCATGTTGTCAATTTTTCTATCTAATGCTAGAGATGTATTGCAATTAGGGTGTTTCTTAGTGGTGAATATTCGTAATTTTACAAAATTTATAATTTTTTTCTAGTAATTTGGCTAATAATTTAAGATGTAATTCAACTTAAGTCACCACATTTTTATTAAATTTAGTTCTAAAATATTTAAAATCACTCAATAAATTATTTTATTAAAAAGTATAAACTCAAAGATTTTTTGCAATATTTGATACATGATTATATTTGATTCACCTAAATATTATTTATTGTCTTAGAAATTTAATTTAATTCACCAATAATTATCATAATTGTAAGTTAATTTAGGGATACATTACCAATATTTAGTTTTCACTATTGATTTTAGATGTAATGTAATTATCCTCATAATTCCCATGAGATAAAACATGTTCAATTTTGATTTATAATATTTCATGATGATTAGTGAACTTCCTATTATTATTGAGATTCGCCAATATTTTCTACTCATAAATTATGATTCCAAACTAATAATATTTAAAATTAAAAAAAATCAAAGATTTGTTGATAAAAATAATTTGGCTTTTCAAAATAATGAAAGATTTGCCAATAATTTTTATTTTTTTTGGTGGGGTGTTTCTTAAAGTTTACCCTTATTGAAATCACCTCAACTTATTGAGTCCCTAGCCATGAAGGTCATTAGACCTCACTTCTTTGCTGATAGAAAACTTAAGCTTTCCATGAAACACTATGATCTATGGTTTGGTCAGGTTTTAGTGGGAGGTCTATTTTTGTTTTCCCAACTACTACAAAAGCATGAATTTTTTTTCACATACAAAACACTTAAAAGAGACATTGAAAAAAGAAGACCTTCACATATGAATTCTACACTACAAGTTACAACCTGGGCTCTTCTTTTTCATTTGGAAGGGTGAGTAACAAAAAAAGGTATGCTTTATTGGACTTGTTAAGATTTTCAAACACTCTAATTAGTCAGTGCTCATATAAATTTATTTCAAATAGGCTATTTGCTACTTCATGTGTGGAGTGCAATTCTTGTCTCCCCTCAAGTTCCCCTAATCTACAAAACCTTCAACCAGATTGTGAGCATTGGGGAATTGGTTGTAAAAATCATCTTTAAAGTAATGTTGAGTCTAGGACGAGCTAGTCTCCAAATAAGTGAGTAAAATAGTACTATGACTGGAGATTATGTGTGTCATCATAGAGAGAAACATGGTGACACTTGACTACAAATTTGTTTTGGGAAATTGTCATGTCCCCTTTTCAAATAATTAAAAATAATAATCTTTGCTAAGGCAGGCAGGCCCAAAAAGGTGAAGTTTCGAAAAAAGGGGATAATCTTTGGAAGCTAATGGACTAATAAATGAAAATTATTATTAAAATTTGTTTTATTAACCCCTCTTAGATGTGAGTTAGGGTTATGCCCTCTTTTAAGGGGTTTGGAGGCATTTTGGGCTCATTCCAGAACTTGATTTTTGCTCATTTCTTTGTTGTTCTTCAGAGGCTGCCAAACTCGTGGAGAAGGAGACCCAAGAATGGGAGTTTTTAGGTTTCTAGGAAGGCTAAGGATGGGAGTTTGAATCCATTCCATGCGCATGCTCATGAAGAGTTTGCCTTTGTGTTGAACAGTGCAGATTTGTGGGTTTTTGGGTGTGTTTTTTTTTGTAAGAGTTTGGTGTTTCTGGTTGAGTATTTCATATCAGTTTGGGTTGCTGTTGTATATAAGAAATTAAGATGTTAAAATAGAGATGAATATATGTGGCTATGATTATACTTCTGTGATAGATTATTAGTGTTTTTGTGGTGTTTCTAGCTATTTTGTGTTATTTTTTGGGAGCTCGATGAGCATTGTTTTTGTCCTCCATTGGGGAGCTATTGTGTAAATGTTATACAGATCTAGAAATGTCATTTTGTATGCTTTTATGCTGCTTAAATTTCTATAAAAATTTCCACTTTCAGATTTATTAATATTATGTGAAGCTGTGAAGCTTTTGGCACTATTTCCGACATACCCGATTTGGGGTTTATTGAGAAATTGGTGGATCTTTGAAATATTGGTTGTTTGATCTTAAAGATCTGATTAGAGGCTCAAAATATCATATAAAATCAGAAAAGGGACATTTTAGTGGTATCAAAGCTATGATCTTGCTACCCTGAGGGTTTGTAGAAGTTTGCATGTTAGTTTTGACAACTACCCAAATCTTGCATGTCATAATTTATGGTTGCATGTTGCTTCTAATCAGTTGCATGTCAAAATTTATTGCTGCATGCTACTTCTAATCATTTGTATGTTAGTTCTTGGTGAATTTGGTAGTTGCATGTTGCTTCTAATTAGCTGCATGTTAAAATCTATGGTTGCATGCTACTTCTAATCAATTGCATGTTAGTTCTTGATGTTTGAAGAAGTTATAACCTATTGGGGTTACACTCTACTTTATCTAGAATGGACAGGTATAGTACAAAGTCTCAGAGGACATGATCTTGGACAATTGATATCCAGAGTCAGAATAATAGAAAGGATGGTTATTTAGAAATTTGAGATAAACTTAGGAAAATAAGCCATGACATGTCTAAACAGTTGGTTGAGCACCACCGTATGATGAATGACATGTTGTCCAACCCACCTAAGGTGGATAAGTTGATTAGATTTCTATTTGGAAAATTTTCTCACAAGGCAGATGACACAATTACCAAGAACTTGCATGAGGAGTTTGAGAAACTAGCTTATAGCTAGGTAGAGGTCTCAGATTCTACTCTGCCACGGGAGGTAGTGGGTTTAGATGATGATTATGAGGATGTTGTTGTGTATAATGGTGAGATACCTGGTAGAGATGAGAAGAAATTAAGCATTCATGACTTTTCTGAGAAAGAGTACCAGGCACAGTTAGATGCTTCATCACATGAGGTTGAGGCAGGTAGTACTTCACATGATTTGTCCAACCAGCTGAAGGTGAACAAAGATAGTATTGTGACTTCATTATCTCATCATGAAAAGATGCAGGATATGGTAGAGGATCACATTCGGATGATTTAGTTACAGTGTAGACATAAGGGAGTTCAGGAAAAGTCTTCTTTTGTTGACTTACAAGTGATTAGGGAAGGAATGGGAATGATGAAGTTGAGTTATTTACATCTTCTATTAGATCATGACCATCTTCTTAGCCTTGTTGGAGGCTATTCAGATGCCTTGAGGAGGAAGGAGGAGGAAGTTGACAGGCTTTCTCACTAGCTTGAGGACACTCAAGCTTCTTTGGTGAATACTCCATTGGCATTACAAGATAGGGAGAGACATGGGGATAAGCATGGGATGGAATTGAGTTTAGTTTCATCTTGCACTCCTGATACTTAGCTTTCTATGAATGGTAGATCATATGTGGTCATTTTTAATGTTGCGATTTCATCTTGCATTCACATCAAAGATATAGGGACAATGTCAGATAGGTATGTGGAATTAGTTGGTATTGGTCATATTACTTAGGTGAGGAGTTTGCTTGAGTTACCAACTGATTATAGTTTATGGATCTGGACTCGAGATTTTTATATTGGCATTTGGGATTCAGTTGACTGGAAATCTTTAACACTTTTTGGTAGTAGTGATTGTTTGGGTGCTATCATGGATTTGATTAGCAGATTGCATAGTGTTGTCTTTTCTTGTGCTAGGAGCTTATCTGATGTTGGTATTAGTTTTTATACACTGGTGTTGGGCTTTGTTCATATATGCAGTCAACCATTTTTACTGGAATGTGTTGAGGATCTTTCATATTTGGTAGTGTGTACAGATGAGTCTCGGGATCATATTGGCATTGATGACATCCAGGAGGATGCAGTGGGTAATTTTGAAGACTTAGTTTCCTTGGTGGTTTCTTTTGGTACAAAGGAGTTGGATAGCAGTGCTACAGTTTTTGATACTCCATATGTTGATATGAGCTTTGGAGTTGATTCGCATGATATGGATGGTAATACTCTAGAGACCAGTAACCTTGAGGATACTCCTTTAGATAGTGCGTCAGAGGAGGTTTGTAGGATATAGTCTAGCCAGTGCCATCATGTGTCTAGTCAGTTGAGAGTTAGTGAGCAAGACATTGGTATTGCTTTCCAACATTTCGATGCTGTTCGTCAATTGTTAGCAGTTTATGGATGGGGTTCTCCTACTAGTGATGAGTAGGGAGGTAGTTATCTTTCCTTGATAGAGTTCCACTCTTTATGGGAGGCTATCCAAATTTTGAGACAGGATTATATGCAGTTGGTAGCCGATAGAGATTATCTTATGGAGTGGGGTAGTATAGCATACGATGCATTTTTTGCCAAGGAAGATGAGGTGAGTGAGCTTACTCAGTAGCTTGAGGTGACTTCTGAGATTCTTGAGAGTACACAGTTGGCTTTCAAGGAGTCATAGTTTCATTTGGCTAAGGTGACCATGGAGTTAGAGCAACTACAGTCTTTACCAAATTCTATACAGTCACAAGTTGTGGTGTCTAGTGATCTGAGGATGTCCATGGTCGAGATTGTCAAAGAAAGTGGAGATGGGGATGCATCCATCCTTGATACTAACATTGGCATATCAGGTTCATCCCCACTAGAGCCAGGTTTAGTTGAGTTGAGTGTTGCAGTAGATTATTGTGGTATGCCTGACATGGTGGTGACCTCTAGTACTAATGACATGAAGACTAGAGATTTTGTATCAAAGACCATGTGTGATGTTGGTGAGCTGACAGTTAGCATGGTTCCTATTAGTAATACTACTCCCTTGGCGATGTCTTCAGAGGTAGTAGTTAGTTCCAACTTGGTTAGTGATCGATTCCAAATAGTTACATCTAGATTGTAGTCCGAGCCATTGACTGAGATTGGCACATTCTATCGACATTACATTGTGATGTATGCTCATCAATTCACCTTTAATAACCATGTTGATGAGATGATGATACCGAGATGTACTTTGGTTCCTAGTGCTTATCATCAATTATGGGATAGTTTGACACCTCAGGATGAGAGTTGTGATGAGCATGACATGGCGATAGGTTCTACAATTGACAGCTTGATAATACATGACTTAGAGCAAGAGTTTTGGAGTGATGCTTCAACGGGTGTTATTATTGATTCTACTCCTTTGGCTATGACATCTCCTAACTTAGCTGGTGATCAGTCACAGTGGGTTGTATCACTTGTTCATGGTGATTTGTTGACTGAGGTTGGTTTTTTTATCAACATTATACTGCAGGGTATGTACATCAGTTAGCATTTGATCCTTGTATTGAGGAGTTGATGGTAGGAAAATTTGGTTTGGGTTCCATTTCTTGCTGTTTGTCTTGTGATGGATTTTCACCATCAGGGGGGCATGGGAGTTATGGTAATGAGATAGTGGCTGGTGATCTGCAGAGTTGTGTTGACTGCAGGAGTTGTATAGTGTGTGGATTCTCCATACTTGGTACAATTTCATTTGGGAGCATTCACCATTGTTACAGATTTGGATTGTACATTTTGTATAAGCCAATGGGAGGCGTTGATGGTATTTAGTGTGTTGGTAGTTTGATTTGTCCACTTTACTTGGGTTTTGATGTTCTAAGAGTTTGTGTCTCATAGGTTTCTGACTGTGGAAGTTGTGACTTTGGAGTTTGGTTGAGCAGTAATTGTCAGTTTGATTATGGATTCCTCTTGGTTATATTGCAGAGGATATTGCAGGAGCCTATGTTAATTGACAATAGTATAGTTCATGACTACATTTGGGATCCAAGTGGATTGATTGGTTTATTGTTCATCCATTGCTTGAGGACAAGAAATATTTGGAAGGGGAGGACTTGTCATGTCCCCTTTTCAAATAATTAAAAATAATAATCTTTGCTAAGGCAGGCAGGCCCAAAAAGGTGAAGTTTCAAAAAAAGGGGATAATATTTGGAAGCTAATGGACTAATAAATGAAAATTATTATTAAAATATTTTTTATTAACCCCTCTTGAATGTGAGTTAGGGTTATGCCCTCTTTTAAGGGGTTTGGAGGCATTTTGGCCTCATTCTAGAACTTGATTTTTGCTCATTTCTTTGTTGTTCTTCAGAGGCTGCCAAACCTGTGGAGAAGGAGACCCAAGAATGGGAGTTTTCATGTTTCCAAGAAGGCTAAGGATGGGATTTTGAAGCCATTCCATGTTCATGCTCATGCAGAGTTTTCCTTTGTGCTAAATAGTATAGATTTCTGGATTTTCGGGTGTGTTTTTTTTTGTAAGAGTTTGGTGTTTCTGGTTGAGTATTTCATATCAGTTTGGGTTGCTGCTGTATATCAGACATTAAGATGTTAAAATAGAGCTGAATATATGTATTTGGCTATGATTATACTTCTGTGATAGATTATTAGTTTTTTTGTGGTCTTTTCAGCTATTTTGTGTTGTTTTCGGGAGCTCGATGAGCATTGTTTTTGGCCTCCATTTGGGAGCTGTTGTGTAAATGTTATAAAGATATGGAAATGTCATTTTTTAGGCTTTTATTTTGCTGAAATTTCTATAAAAATGTATACTTTCAGATTTATTAATAATATGTGAAGCTGTGAAGCTTTTGGCACTATTTCTGGCATACCCGATTTGGGGTTTATTGAGAAATTGGTGGATCTTTGAAATATTGGTTTTTTGATCTTAAAGATCTAATTAGAGGCTTGAAGTATCATATAAAATCAGAAAAGGGACATTTAAAAAATTCAAACACAATATGTGCCTACTAATGGCTAGGTATTAGATGCTAGTGTTGAATCCCACACAAAACAAGACTCTTGAGATTGTGATGAGATGGAATAATGAAAGATAAAAGAGTTTCTTATTTGAATTTTTTCTATTTGGCATAGTAGTATATTCATAGGTAGTATATAATCCATAATGTAAATCAACTTCTTTTTGCACCTTCGAATTGGTCATTGTATGTTCATAATTCGATGATCCATTTTTTTTTGTATTAAGGAACAATTTTGGCTTTTCTTCTTGATTCTTTCCCAATTGATATTTTGAATAAGATTTTATTGATATATTATTATAGTGGCTATCCCACTTTTTCCTTAAAAGAAATTAATATTAGAAAAAGTATAGTAACATAACACTACAAGAGAAAATAGTATACTAACATTAATGTTTTGGATGACATGGAATGCCAAATTGGAGAGTGCATAAAATGATTTGATAAAACATTTGATATTTATTTGATTTATAGGCACTAGTTTATACACAATAGATGTTTAAATTTTCCTTTAATATCATCACTAGCTCTAGTTTACAAACCCATTTTATGTGCCCCTTTTATTACAATAAAAACATTTATTATCTCTTTTTAGTTTTGTTTGACCATCTTTTATTATTTCATGAGTACAATGCCTTGCCTATGGGGTCTTCTTCTATAACTTCTTTCATCCTCTTTTGATTTGGTAAAATAAATGAAATCATATTTTCTAAAGATTGCAAATTGATTTGGCTGAGTGTAAAAACAACATTACTATATTTAGAAGGTAAGCTATTTAAAAAGATATCTTTAGCATCATCATCATCAATAGGATCCTTAACCTCCATAAGTTTCCTAATGATAAATCTTATCTCACTTATATGATTCAACATTTTAATACAATTTTCCATTTTGAAGCTAAACAATTGGAGTTTGAGAGAAAAATTTGCATTCATAGATTTTTCTCCAAATAGCTTGTTTAAATTATCCCAAATATTCATAGAAGATTTATCTAGATCTATGTAATGAAGTTCATGATCTATAATAGGAAGACCAATGATAGCTTTTTCATTATCATCTAGGTATGTGTAGGATCATCGTGTGCCAAAAAGTGGCAATCTGAAAAAGCTGTAGTTCTAAAATATCTCAAACAATTCAAAATCTATTCCAACTTTTTTCCCACCTACCCTAATACTAAATGAAAACAATTAATATATTTATAAGGTCTACTATATCTCTTGATGCAAGAGGTATATGGTCAACTTTAAAAACATCCTTAAAATGTGATTTTGGCATATTTGTATGTGATTTTTACTTCAAACATGTAGCTGACGACTTTTTTTTCACCAAAATGTGATGAAATAAAAAGGGTTTCTTAAGAATGTTCTTATCTTTCCATAAATGTAAGGTTTGTCAAATTATGAGTTTAGTAAGGAAATATAACTTATTTTCTAATGAAGTTACGTATAAAGTGCTAACTGACACACTGCTTGAAAAAAAACTATAACTTTCAAATGGTACAACATTTTTTAAATCCAAAAGGTGCATCACATTCTATGTTTCTTCTACTCTAAGGAGAAAAAATGAAAAAATGAATTTTGTAGAGTTTTTAATTAGTTAAGGTGGTCAGACATGAGATTTTTTTTATTCCAAAAATACTAAAGCCAAAAATTTATTATTTATTATTTATTTAGAATAAAAATACCCAAAAATATGCGTCACATCCAGGCATGTGTCTACTACTTATATCCAGAATATTATTATTTGATTTTGATTACAGTGGTCAAACATATATCTACTTCTTATTTTTGTTTTGAAATTTTTGTAATATTGCATTAAAATTCAAAATTTTGACCAACTAACTTTTTTTTTTTTGAGACAAGTCCTAGTAGTTTAGAAACTAGATTCAATTTTCTAGAAATTCTTTTCTCTCAACTTTTTGATATAAAGTTAATAACAAGTAGAAAATTGCACGTCTAGTTGAGATAACCCTAATTTTCTAATTTTTTATTGCCACTTAAGAGCATAGTTTGGTTGACCATGATCATGCACATACCCATCTCTATTATTCCATTCCAACAACTTATTTGCATCTATAGGTGTTTTTTCTCTACCACTCACTATTCCCAACAAGTTTTTATTCATTAATTACATTTATATTTTTATTCTTCATGTATGAAAATTAAATCTAGAATGTTTATGATTCAAATGGCCTCTCCATTGATAAAAACACTTACTATTAAATGAAGTCTTCCAAATTTAGAAAAATATCAAATGATATAATGTGCATAAGAAGCAAATGATCACTATCTAGATATTCCAACTGAACTCTTATTCAGATCTGATTCATTTACAAACCAAACTAATTCCTTCATGGATTTTCCAACACTCAACTGTAAGTTTTCATAGCTTTGGAAAACCATTTGTCCATATGTGTTTAACTAGAAAATAATTATTTTACTATGTAATGGGTTAGAGTTGGGATAAATATTTATTAGTTAATTGACTCCTTTTAGACAAAATTAAAAACCAAATTAATAGCAATGGTTAAGTAGTGTTGGCTTGATTTTTCACCCATTCAAATTTCGCAAATTTAATTGTAAAAATACATGAACTATATTTTAATATTAGGGTTCTATGTTGCATTCTATTTTCCATTTCTAGAAGAAACCCTAACCTGGTCATTTTTTCCCTAGCCCAGTGTTGATAAATCTTGCCCTAGCAAAATAATGTGATATCCAATGGCCATGTCATTACCCTTGTCATCAAAAGATTCATTAAAATCTACATTTATTCTTACCCTTACCCTAGGTTTTTATTTCAAGTGGGAGAGTGTGTGCCATTTTCAAATTATCTATTGCAATCTTATGATCAAGGCTTAGGCATCTAGTCATAAGGTTGAAATATTCCCCTCCTGATGTTACGATACAAGGTTCAGGCATCTAGAAGTAATGGTAAATTTTGAGTCTCTTGATCTTAAGATATATTGCATGTTCGTGACATCATAGAAGTTAATGATGAGGTCCCTGACCTTATGATTCCCTTTGTATCATATTATCTTATGTCTTTTTTGGAAGGGTTTGAAGTCAATTTCATGATGCTACGACAAGCTAGTGATTGTGTGATTGTAAAAGAGGAAATAAAGACTCTCCATCTTATGGAGTGGGGTGCATCATAAGATCATAGGGGTATAAAATGGAAAAGTTAAGTCATTTTTCAATGTTATGATGTACATTAATCGTAAGATCTCAAAGTCAAAAGTGGTAGCTTATGATGCAATGATAAATGGTGATCATAAGATTAAGGGGACAAAAATGTGCAAGTGTAATATGTGGAGTTTTGATCTTGCAAAAAGAGGCATATCGAGACATTGTAAATGTTTTCAAGGAGATATCTAAAGATATGATAAGGTCATTGTCATAGAATTGTAGCAAGTCTTATCTCAAAATGTTATGACAAGCTATGTATTATAAGATATCAAGGGTAAGTTCATGAAATTATGATACTACGAGGGGATTATGATTGTAAGATTGTAAGAGAAAATTGTGAAGTGGCTGATGGAATGATAAAAGGAATGATCATAAGATTGTAATGTGAAAAGTGACAAGGAAAGGTGATAATTTAGTGTCAGAGTGAGTTGGCGTACATGCATTTCTTGATTGGTCAAATCTATAGGCAAAGGTCCCAATGTTAGAAATTTTATCAGAGTTGTTGATCAGATGTGGATCTGTAGCTATTACTTGTGCACATTTTGAAGATGATCAAAAGATAATTGAAGCAAGGAAGTGAGGTAAAGACACCTATCCCTATGGGCCACTCTTTCTCTTCAATTTTTAGTCAATAATCATGCATTTTTTAGAGCCATTTAATGGGTAAGGATCTAAGGTTGTTTCTTGCTCACATTTTAAAGATGCTTGAAGATGTTAGGGTTTAACAAAAGTGGAGAAGAGAGGTAAGGACATGTGTCCTAGTGGTCCCAAGATTCCTAGTGGTTAGCATGAACAAATAAAAAGTTGAAATGTGTCATGCTCCAAGAAAACATATGAAAAGTCAAAGGAAATGGGTCTATGATCCTACAATGTCAAGAAATCAGGGATTCCAAATATTGAAGCTGTGATGTTATGATGAAGTCAAGAATTGAAGATGTTAAGATGATAAGATGTTATGATAGGCACCTTCATAATAAGAGCATAAAGGAAAAGGATAAAGCTTCCAAAGATACAACAAAGAAACATAACCACTATTTTATTGTCATGCCAAAAATACGAGGGCAAAAGCACACATTTTTTTTTATATAAGTATTGATAATAAGGTTCACTAAGGTTTTTAAGAGTTTGATTCGTAAGTGAAGGAATAGGTTTACTACATTTCATCTTAAGTTTATAATCATGAGAAGGAATACATTGTTAAATTTAAATTGTTGTTATTAAATTGGTATCAACATTTGATTCGTTATTACATTAAGATTACAATAATATATTGAAATTATTTGAATAACAATATAAATTGAACTTAAATTTAACTAAGAAAAAAAAATTAACATTATCTATTAGTCTATCATATACTATCATATTAAGATAAGATAATAGCTCACACGAAATTTACTAACACCTTTAAATATATCGATAAAATTTATACTAAATTAGAACTAATTTCTAAATTAACCTCATAATCTAAACACCTTCAACTAATGCTAATTAATACTAATATCTTAACATCCTAACACTAATAACAAAATTTAACTAACCATTCCATAAATTAATTAATTTAAAACATACTAAAACAAATATAGTTAAAACATGACAATAATTAAACCCTTTTCTATTCACTATTTTAATAATACTTAAGAACACTAATGCTAATACTAAACTACATTTAATTAACATAAAATTAAACTAACCTTAAATTTGCAACTACCTTAAAAGAAAAATTTTAAATAAATAACAACTACACTAAAATACTAACTACCCTTCCCATATCCCTAACACCCCCTTCACTACTTGCCACCCCTCACTTTCTTAAAGCTAGCACCAAGCAAGGGCATGTGGATAGGGATATCCCCAAAAAGGGTGGTCAGCAAACATGGTGGAAACATGGGTTAATACCCTCATTAACTAGGCACTACCCAAGGTTACCAACAAAATGGGGCGTGCTATTCCAAATTCATTGAGCACTACCCAAGCCTGCCATGGTACATGCCTTGTCCCCCCCCTCTACAAACGTGAACAAACTTCTAACAAATTTAAACCAACTTTCCCTTTTTCCATGCGAAATCACATGGTCTCCTAAGGCTGCAAAACTCCATGGAGAGTACAAGGGTGACATCACCCAATAAATGCTTCTTGACTTTGGTTACAAATAACTCATACCCCCTATAAAAGAGCTGGTGCCTAGAAGGATGAAGGGCATAGTAAAAGTTATGATTAAAGTCTGCTCTTCAACTTCCATGCACTAGATTCATGACAAGGGATGAGGGTAAAGGGGTTAGGTGGGGACTTAGGACAAGGGGGAGGGTAAGAAGAGGTAAAAGTTTGTTAGGTAAGGTTTAGGATATTAGAAAAGAATTAATAAGTATTTCTTTGTTTTTTTTTGAATTTAAGTTTAAATTAAAGGATTATCAGAGAATATCCTTTGTTATCACTTGAGGACAATTAATTTGTTTTCCCATACAAAATCCAAAGATTTTTTACTCTTTGGGGGCAATTTTTTTTTTTGTCCTCAAAGATGCTAAGTATAAAATTTCAATGCAATGTATTTTTTTAACAAGGGGATGTATATTTTTTTTAATGGTCTTAAAACATAGAATTTAATGGTTTTCTATCATAATAATGCAAGAGAAATTTTATCTCCTATTAAGCACGAAGACAAATCAAGTTTCCAACGTATCATATTTTTTTGTCTTAACATATTTGAAAAAATTGAATTTTGCGTAATTGAACATCATCGCTTCATCTCATATTTTTTTTTGGTACACATACATATAACTAAAAATATGAAAATCTCAAAAGCAATGATATTACTCAATCATTGTTTTATTGACCACCTAATTCAAAGGCTCCGCCGGGAAAGAATCAGGAAGAAAACTTGGCATCGTTGCCACTACAACAAAGGTTTAAAAATACATTTCTACCTAGGATTTTAATCCTGAACATAAGTGAATTTCAACAATCAAAATAAATTTCCATCATGGCCCTTAACAAGGGATCCATTTCATTTTTTGCAATGCATCGCTGAGATCATGGAGGGAATGAAAATTGACCAGGTGACAAACAAACATAATAAGGAGACAAAATCTAACATTCATTTCCATATTGGGTTTTCACCATAGGTACAAAACTAGGGAGAAGGTGGATTTTTCCCATAGGAGATGTCAGACACAACACACAAATAGGTGCCCAACAACTTCCATTCTTCCATCCTTACATGTCAAAACTCATACATGGTTTGTGTTGACAGGTAGGGGCCCATAACACCCTACCCTCTCCCCCTCTGTTCATCCTAAGAAGAGACTCTACATTGTTGGAGTTCAACTGAAGACCTTTCCCAAAATTGGTGACTTCTACCCTATCTGAGGGTGAGTAATGCCAAAACACCCATACAAGAAAAATTCAAAATTTAAGTAAAAACATGAAGGAAAAGGATTCAAGAAAACATGTTTCAACCCTTCCCAAGCATACCCAACATACATACAAGCATACCAATGAACAACACAATAACATAAGTATGAACCAAGCATGAAACAACATGAGCAACATGAAAAACATGAACGAAGGAGATGAAGAGCTCCTGCCTTCACCAAAAAGGTTATGGTAAAATGAAAAATGTTGATAAGAGCTTTTCCTTCCTTGTCTTCAATCCTCCAAAACTTCAATCTAAACTATAGATTGGGTAACAACCAAAACTACTCAAAAATGCCTCTAAATAAGATCCAAACTCAACCACCTTAAAGGGTAATAACTTCCCCCACTTGCCTAAAAATCTAGAGGTTTCTAACTCAACTAAACCTAAGGCTAACCTCAAGGTGGGGTTAGGGTCATTCAACCTATGGTGAAAACATTCTATTTTCGCACTAAAGCAAAAATGGATTTTTTGAGTTAACCTCAAAAGTCAACAAAAGGGGCTAAGGGGGTGGAAAATGACCCCAACCCATACCCATTCCCATCAGGTATCAAGATTTCATGATTTAAGGCCTTAGGAATTTATTTGGGAGCAAACAAATGCTAGGAATTTTTAGGACCATCTAACAACTCCAAAAAGTAGATTAAGCACTAATTCAGATTAGGGGTAACTAAACTTGATTAAAAATAGATTACCAAGAAGGGCACTAAGTAAGTCCAACTTAGGTCCATAGGTTACTCAACTAACCCTAACTAGCATGCTAGAATACACATACAATTCACGAGTGTCAAGCGACACTATAAAAAAACATTGTTACAAAACATTAACATTTACTGAATACAAAATGGTACATTCATACATCTCATGATATGAATAAAATACGAACAATGGGGTTTCCAAAAATGACACATAGGGTTCAATTTTTTTCCTTCGTCAGGTTTCTCGGCTAAAATATCCTACACACTCATTGCACACATTAGTAGCTCCATAAAATCGCATGCACATATGTATATACATGTTAGGAAAATCACATAAATTAAAACATACATCTTTAAATTAATAAGGGTTTCTCTCGTTCTACTCATGTTCTCAATAATTAAAATTGCATACTCAAAGTGTTCAATATCCGAAAGTAAAATATCCAAAAGTAAAATTCCACACAACATGAAATAATATAATATGTTCAAGGTTTCTGATAGTGTCTTGACATATCGAGTCATGAGTATCAAAATAATAATGTATCATTATGCTATGATGGGTCGGGGTGAGGCCTCACATTTATGATCATAGGTAACTGATAGTAGCTAAGGAAACTCATGATTCTATAAAGTAAGTTAGTTTACTATAGTTGTCAGGTTGTATAAAGCAAAAAATAGGTCTATGATGTTATGATAGAAGCTATCTCATAGGCTCATAAAGACTTAAAGGGTAATTTTCAAAGTTACAATAAGGGCATAGCTTACCTCAATCATAAGATCGTAAGGATAATGAAGAAAGGGTAAGATGCTATGCCAATGGTAGTATAGACAATGATCATAAGATCATATGGGGTCTTGGAGAGAGATAAGATGATACAATCAAGGATTTATAATAGGATAATAATGACTTTTCTCATAGGCTAAGATAATAAGATACAAGACACTTTCAAATGATCATAAGATTGTAAAGCCTAGTTTGACCTACCGATATGGAATTTTCTCCTCCTAACCATGAAAAGAGATAAAGGCCCTCATCCAATAAAATTTAAAAAAGGTCCCTTGCTTAAAAAGATGATTAAATTATTTACTTTTTCCTAAGGTGGTAGAAATATTTGGTAGATTTTAGACTGCAAGGGACAAGTCAGCATAGAAAAACTATAAAAGAGGAGCATTGGTGCTTAAGCTTTTTGACATGATGGGGATTCGATTTTTAGGATAAGTAAGTGTTGTTACAAAATATTGCAACCTTGTCCAAAGATTTTACCTAAGGACAACCTTGTGAAATATGTAAGCAATATCCAAGCTGTGAGACTTGAACTATGAGGTTTTGTCTCCAGAGAAGGTTAGCTTTGTCTGCTATTAGGATGTACCTAAACTACACTTGAAGAGGAAAAGGAAGAAGGAATACATGAAAGAAACTACCTAATATATTATAAGGAGCTGATACACCAAAATGGAGTGTTTGTTCCTACCTTTACCCATATATGCACACTTGAACTATTATGGCTTCAAAGATATACATATTCAGACATGTCCCAATCTACGAATCACATGCAAATAAAAAAACCAACATAAATAACAAAAGGAAGAAGAAAGTTCACTTAGATATCATTCACATGTTAAAAGAGATGTAATCATGCAAATTACAGATAGCCATAAAACATTGAAGAGAGAAAAATATATCTTGCATAGTTCATCAATGGTTGAAAGTGATAAGGCAAAATATCAAGAATAGCTCAGAGGGAAAGGGAATTTACAATGTGGATGCAAAAAATACAAAGGAAAATAGAGAAGAATGGACTAGACTTAGATAGATTAAAAAATGTTCTTTTATAGTTTAAGCATAACTCATATGTTTCTGACTGAGAGTTACTTCAAAACTACTGCATCTAATCACTATTACCAATCTAGAAAATATCTAATCATGGTACAAAACTAGATGCTAGAAATTCACTTGTCCCCCAAAAGAAGCTTTGAAAGGTCAAGAACAATGGTCATTAACTTTTGACTAGGTAGATGGATCAATAGTTGGTGATAGAGTGCTCTTTTGCATTTATCAAACTTGGAAAATGATGAAAGTGATTGCAAGAGATTAGAAAGATCAGATATGTCAACAAAGAGCTACCTCCTCTAGAATAAGCACACCAAATCAGATGTGTAATCAGTCAACTAGAGTTAAACTTTAGGCCTTTCCATGAGGACCAATCATCATTTATCATTCTCTCACTCTACCGGCATTCAACCTTATGGTTCATGTTTGATCTCTTGCTTTGGCATCACCTTTCTTTATAATAGTAATTCCTTGCAAAACTATGACCAACCATATATCCCTACTTCATAGCTTTTCTTCAACATTTCCCACTAACCATCATGACCTTGCATTACTGAGATCCTAAATGCATTTTTACCATTGCTACTTTGACCTAAGTTTTATCTCTTAGCCTTGCGACCAAGTGAAATAAAGGAAATCCTCAATCCATCTCTAATTTCAACCTACTCTTTAACCATGATGATTATGTGCTAACCATAGATCTAAAACATCTCATGGTTTGAAATGCATCTCTAAAACATTGAAGGTTTTTCCCTTATTGCATTGTCACAATTTAAATCATGGTCTATCAAATTAACCTTGTGATCGAACAAAAATAATGCAATCACCCTATCAAGACCCTAAACTTGGTTGAGCCAACTAACTGTGTGATGATGTGAACAATGTCTAATCATGCCCTTGCCACTTGAACTCTCATTAATGCTTACAACTATCACCAAATTTTGCACCATCTCCTGAAGTGTGACCTAAAGGAAACTTGTTGTAAAATGGAAATGACCTCCAAGTGTCAAAATTTTTCTTTGAGGTCGAATCTCTGGAGAAGGTTAGATTCCTTACAATTAGGATGCACCTACCTACTACTTTGAAGGAAAAGGGAGAAGGTGATGTAGGAAAGCAAATTGTTGAAAGTGAAAGGCATGATGAACCTAATTGAAATAGTTACAACTCTATCCCTATATGCTTGACAAATTGATGAAAAGATAAATATTCAACTCTTGACTCTATTGTACCTTCTAAGAAACCACACAAGGGTTCGGGGTTGATTGAATCCTGAAGGGAAAATAAACTTTCACAATACAAAAACCACTAGTGAATCGAAACTCAACATATAGATCTAAGGAAATAGAACAAAAATATTCAAAGGAGGCAAGATAATTGCATAGACTAATGAGTGGCAAGAGAGGGAAAGAAACTAGCTATTCTATTAATAGAAGGAAAGAACTACAATTACAAAGCACAAGGTTACTGCAAGTAGACATTATCAGAATAAAGAGGAACCCAAAAAAATTATTTACAACTTTCCTTTATAGAGTTTAGGCATAGGTCATATCTAACTTGAAGTTTAAACCCCACAAGATGGAGTCAAGTTGTAGAGAATAACAATAAATAAATATAAGAACTAAATCTAATCTTGAAATCAGTTTGTTGTAGAAGTGATAGAAAGAAACCAAAAAAATCAATGCATCCAACCATAAGAAATAAAATCCAAAATATCTTATCATTACAAATAGTAGAGAGGGATGGAGATGCATTAACACCATGGAACAAGAACCAAAATATTAATTTTCATTGAAGAAATGATCCTTGTAGCATGCCATGGTCGTAACAAAGAAATTTGCACCACTATTAAAAAACATAGGATGGGATAACACACAAATTAACCCATCACAAAGATTATAGAGTTGACCTATGTGGAATAAATCTAACTTTCCCTCAGTAGGATGAGTTGTCAATGTAGATATTCATTCTGAAATAGATGGCTTAGAAGCTATGAGAAATCCCCTCAACAAGTGATTAAAACCAAACCATAGATCAAGATCCCTTCATTCTCCAATGGATAGCTATAATACACTTCAAAATATCTAAATATGTATATAGATCTGAAAATAAAGAGTAGTTTATCACAAGAAGGATCTGCCATGTGGCATGAATCTATTGGCTAGAACAATTCCCAAATCTATGGTGGAGGAGGTAACATGTGACTTCACAATTTTGTAGAAGCAAGAAGAAGTCACTCCCTAAAATGGAAAAAATGGTGCATGTAGAATGTTAAATCAAGATGAAAATGCGTCTTAACATGCAACTTGGCACATGAAGGAAAAAGGATCCAACTCAACACATGAACAAGCTAAACTAGCTCAACACATGAAGGAACTAAGCCAACTCAGCTTATGAAGAAACCACATTAACACAAGTTGTTAACCTGATAAAAAAGCATATAAACCAAACCAAAGAATCCAACCCATTGGAGATCTCTTAGATTGGTTATCAGTTATGGGTTGAATGGGGGACAAAATTGGATAACATTCTTGGTGACTTAGAGGGGATGCTTGCCTGCTAAGCATAAAATAGTGACCTTAAGCAATCCTTTGGGCATACAGTCACTACCAAGAATTGACACATTATCCCACCTATGACTTCACAAAATTCTGCAACCAACAAAAAAAAAAACTCTAGGGAGTTCTAGAAAGCTCAAAATAGACTTCAGAAAAGGAGAAAATGTGCTCATGCACTTCTTGGAAAGTAGAAAATGCCTAGTCAAATATGCACAAGTATTTACAAACAAAAAGATCAAACAAAGCCATTGATTAGCTTGTTGAAGTAGTTGCCCTTCCTCACAAGTTGATTCTTCCTTCCATGCATGTGGGCAACTAAAGATAGCAACAAGCATAATAGACATGCTACTACATGAAAAATCTCTTTCCCAATGTTAAAGAAAATGAAGATCTCTAGCACTAGGAATTCTCAATGCTAATCAAAACATGCTTTCTCTTCCTTGTGGTCTTCTCCCTCATGCTTTGGAATGAGCATGTCCAAGGGAAACTTGCATTGTTACAGAGCTAGATGTTTTATGGGGCATCCTCTTGACGGTGTTGGGTCTAGAAATCAGCCTTAACCTCACTATTGTGCTCTATAACAATTCTATCCTCATGGCTAGTAGGGACTAGCTTTAATGGTGTGCATGTCTCCTCTTGCTACTGCTGAAGAACATGCTCTTCATATATAAGAGATGATGAATTAGTATCTATGGAAGAGAACATAGCATAAAAATCATTTGAAAGATCATCTTCATCATCAATCTCCTTCATTATAGTTGCAATAACATGCATAGGTTGAGGAAAAACCTCATCCATGTCAACATGTACTTCCTCAAGGATGGAATTATCCTTTCCATCCTCCATATCATGAAGGATAGTCTACTGCAAAAAATGTTCCTCATATGGGGAAGATGACTCGTTAGATAGATGTGAAGCCTCAAGCTCATAGAAATCAATCCCCCATCCAATGTGATGTCCCCATGTCACAATAGTACCTATGATAGTTTGAAGAAGAAAGAAAGTATTTTTCTTGGATTGTCTTCTCTATTGTGATATTGCATGTAGGCCAAGGAGAAGCCTTGTGCACATTAACATCTTCCTCCTCGAGGACAAGAATGTCCTTTTGATGCTCTTCCCCCTCAACCTCCTATTATAGCACATGTTATGCAATTGGTGGCTACTTTTTTTTGTCTCTGATGTGGGCAAAGATATATTTTATTCTTCATGGACAAAAAAGAAGGGACAATAATCATTTTGGGGCTCATCATCATTGACATGTGGAGGTGTCTAAACTAAAAGTTGAGGTTCAGGGCAACTTGGGGTCAAAATCTAGGAAGGACTGCTTTTTTTGAAGCTAGCAAACCTCCTTTTGTGGGGCCCCTACACTTCAACTCTTTGGATTTGGGAAAGCATGAGCTCTACCTCCTCTTCAAACTTTACCTGTCTTAATTCTTCCTCCTGCTAAAAAATGAGGATGGCATCTCGAGTCTTGTCAAAAATATTAGATGTCTTAGACACCACAATGCACACATAAGGGTCATTCTCCCACATCACCCTCTCATTCCACAACTCCTTAATCCAAGAAGCCATAATGAGCATAACATGAGAAAAATTCCTACAATTTGTATTTGGGTATGGATTTTCAACATATCTTAAATCCTTTCTAAGGTCAATAAACTTAAGCACCAAACTATTTAAGTGGTCAAAAATCCCTCCTACCTTTGATTTGGGATCATTGTAGGGTTTTGAGGAAGACTGGGTAGGTTGATCATTTGGTATAGCAAGGGAGACCAAACCTAAAGAATAAATAACATATGGGCTTGATTTCTTTCTTCCTCTCTTGCTATTCATGGAACTCTTGGACTGAAAAATACTTGTTGGGGAAAATATTAACACATGCATGGCCAAAGATGACATGATGGTTCAAAATAAAACTAGCCTCTTCATGATATGGAGGAAAGTGGGAGGCATATCTATGAAGGGGATCCATGATAAAGCATTTAAACAAGCACCTTCATAGAAATCTTGAGGAAATATAAAAACTAAAAATCATTCTAGCACTTGATTTGCTAAAACCAGTAGATGTATAGAGTTTCCATGGTGTTAGATGATTGCCTCTAAAGGCTGATGGCACTAAGAAAAACACCCAATTTCTCAGTGAATAAAGATGAACTAGATAACCAACAGACATATGAATTTGAATCTATGTCCCACTGGGCATGCCAAAATTGTTATAGCCAAAGTTTGCACCCTCACCTAAAGTGTGACTTAAAGGAAAATTTGTGTAACATGGAAATGACCTCCTAGTGTGGGACTTGCACTTTGAGCTTGAATATCCAGAGAAGGTTAGCTTCCTTACAATCAGGATGCACCTAACTACTACTTTGAAGGAATAAGTAGAAGGAGATGCAGGAAAGAAAATTGCTGAAAAGGAAAGGGGTGATGCACCTAATTGAAATGGTTATGACTCTGCCCCTATATGCTTGAAAAATTGAGAAAAAGCTAAATACTCAACTCTTGACTCTATTTTACCTTTAAAAAACCACATGAGGGTTTGGGGTTGATCAAATGCTGAAGGGAATAATATAATTTCATAATATAGCAACTACAAATGAATCCAAATTCAACATATAGATCTAAGGAAGTAGAAAAAAAAAAATTAAAAGGAAGCAACATACTTGCACAGACTAATGAATGGCAAGAGAGGGTAAGAAACTAGTTGTTTCATTAATGGAAGGCAAGAACTACAATTTGACATTTTCAAATTAGAGAGGAACCCAAAAAAATTATTTACAACTTGCCTTTATAGAGTTTAGGCATAAGTCATATCTAACTTGAAGTTCAAACCCCATAAGATGGAGTCAAGTTGTAGAGAATAACAATAAATAAATATCTGAACTAAATTTGATCTCAAAATCAGTCTGCTGTAGAAGTGATAGAAAGAAACCAAAAAAATCAATACATCCATCCATAAGAAATCAAATCCAAAAGATCTCATCATTAAATATAATAGAGAGGCATGGAGATGCATTAACACCATGGAACAAGGCCCAAAATGTCATTTTTTATTGAAGAAATGATCCTTGTAATGTGCCATGGTCATAACAAATAGATCTCCAATGCTGTCAAAAAATGTGGAATGGGATAACATGCAAGTTAACCCACTACAAAGATTACAGAGTTGACAATAAGATGAGTTGTCAATGTAGATATTCATTATGAAAGAGAGCTCAGATGCTATGAGAAATCCCCTCAGCAAGTGATTAAAACCAAATTGTAGAAAAAGATCCCTTCATTCTCCAAAAAATAACTATAATACACTTCAAAATATCTAAATATGTATATTGATCTAACAATCAAGAGTAGTTTAGCACAAGAAGGATCCCCCATGTGGCATGAATCTATTGGTCAAAAGAATTCCCAACTGTATGGTGGAGAGGGAAACATCTATCTTCGCGATGTTGCAGAAACAAGAAGAAGTCACTCCTCAAAATGGTGAAAATGGTTCATGTAGAATGTAAACCTAGTGTGAAAATGTGTATTAACCCAAAACTTGACACATCAAGGAAAAAGCAGCCAACTTGGCACATGAACAAGCTAAACTAGCTCGACACATGAAGGAACCAAGCCAACTTGACTTATGAAGAAATTGCATTAACACAAGATGTTAATCTGACCAAAAAGCATACTAACCCACATCAAAGAATCCAACCCATTGAAGATCTCTCAGATTGATTATCAGTGATGGGCTGAATGGGGGAAAAAAATGGCCAACACTTACTTTACTACAGCTATGCAAACCAAAGGGTGATTGCACAGTCACAACTTGAAAAGTTTCAAAGTCATAATATGAAAATAAGGCTGTGAGACTTAGGATAAAAAAAATATGGCTAAAGTTTTAAATATATCCTTATATAACATTTAATCTTTTGAATATTTGAAAATATGTGACCATTGGAAATGTCAACATTTGAAATCAATTTTTTGGTGGGAATGCATTTTTGTTTAACAGTATGGTAGTGGGAAGATCAAATAAAATCATATTTCTAGAGTGGCCACTAAGAAAGATGTGAATATTTTGAATGAAGTTGTAGATACGAAGACTATGCTGTTGGAATATTCAAATGGGAAGAATGGTTCTGAGAGGGGCGGGGGTGGGGGGGTGGGGTGGGTGAATTAGAAGTATTACACTTTATCCATAAAAACTTTTAACTGAAAGTAAATTACATGCATGTAAACATATGAAATAAACATGAAGTAAACACATGCATCAACAACATATAACACTAGATTTTGGTAATGCATAAATAATAATGCCATTTGTTTTCAATTATCTCATATAATTCCCTAGGCATGGTATTGTCTAGCTTTAGAGGTGTATACTTGAATTTAGCCATAATTGCATATACTGATTCCTCTATTTTGTCTTGCTCTTCTTTACTTAGCTTGTTCAAATCAATAATTTTCAAATCAATAAAATCTGCATTCTTAATATTTTCACAAATTTTATCTATGGCTGATTTGGGAGGATGACTTACCACTCTGAATTGGCTATTATCTTCTGACTTTGTTCTCTCCTCCTCATCAGAATCTGGTTGTGCTACATATTTTCTTCTTTTCTTTTGTACTTCACCAGTCTGTTCAATGGCCTTCTTCTTCTCTTTGATTTTTTCCTTGGCCTTTTGTGAAGATGCCCTTGTGGTAGCCCTTATGACTGGTATCTCTAGCTTGGCTTGGGTTGGCTTAGCAACCTTCTTTACTTTAGGCTGGGCTAGAGACTGTACTGTTGCCTTTCTTTTCTTTGGTTCAACTTGGGTTGGTGCTTCCTCAACTTCTTCTTCCTTGGCACCTTCCTCCTTATCTTTACCTAGGCCTTGAGTCAATTCCATTGGGCCTTGCCCTTGTTCATCCTCATCATCATCATCAATGTCATCTTCTTCTTCTTTTGTTGGCACCTCAATTCCTTCACCAAATTTCTTCTTTATTTTGTTCACCAATTTATCTTTCTCCTTAATTATAGAGGTAGTCTTCAACTCTATTTCAACTTTGGATTTAACAATATCATATGTGCCAAAAGGCTTGGCAGACTTGTCTATTTCTTCTACAAGCAATGCAGTGATTGCTGGTAATGCTTCATCCACTTCTAGCTCATAACCCAATGGCCTTAGCCATCTCACCCTTGGAACTTTTTCTTAGATATAGGTGGAATCAATATCAACTAAGAAGCATATGTCATTGATATGTTTTTCCACTAAGGAAACTGGTATTCTTACCCTTTGCTTCAAGAATTTCTTGAAATCCTCAAAATAACTTGTCATATGGGCTTCAAAGTTATCACCCATATGATCAATGAACTCATTGATTTGTGTAATTGCAATTTTGTTAGGATTCCAATTCACCTTTCCTATAGAAAGAAACTCTTCTATAACATAAAATAATATACACATAAGAACTGAACCAAATTTGCATTGAGCACCTTTTGATCTCCTTATTGGTTCTAGGTTTTTATTTATCTAGTGCAACAAAAGTTCTGATAGGTCATATGTGTGATCTCTATTTACCAATTTGTAAGCTACATCAATAGCTATGCATGGCACACTGTTCAATCTACTAGATTGATAGAATTTGTGGGATATTATTCTCACAGAAAAATCTAGAAGAGGATTAGTGATAGTATCAATAGTCATACCCCTCTTATTCCATTTTACACCTATATTATTTTCAATGATCTCCTTGGAATCACTGCGTAGGGTCTTAGGCTGAACTAGGGTTGGAAAACCCATAACCCTATGCACTATCCTTTTTGTAATCTTTATTAGACCTTTCTCTAGCAAAAAAAATCCATTGTGAATTTGCTTAAAATAATTCATATCCATTCAATTTTGAATCCTATAGGGTAAACTAGGGCATTGGTCAAACCCTTTCTTTCGACTATCTAGAATTCATCCTTCACAATCTTGTTCTCGCATAGTTTTTCATAGGCTTGGAATATTTCAAGATCACCTATGGTGCCAATTTTTCATTTATAACAATTCCTTACATCTTGCACCATGACTACTTTGGATGGGATAGTGGATAATGCGCAAGTAGGATAAGTTTTGTAAGCAACTTTTGGAATTGGCCTAAATTCAGGTTGTTTAACCTCATTACTAACCAACTGATCCTCATGACCTTCTTTTCCCTTGGGGTTCTTAGAACTAGAAGCCATTATACCAATCTATGGTTTTAAATGATTAAAACTTTAACACTATATAGCTGGACACTTGATAAATACCTTTGATTGATGAAATTTATGCTAAATCAGTATTGAAATATATGAAAATGGCTTTGATGCAATTCTTTGATCTCTCCTGTGCTCTTCTCATCTTTGCTCTGCATTTGAATAGTGATAAATGATAAAAAATTAACCTTATACCTTTCAAAACATAGCATTAAATGCTTAGTGCATGTACATCTATAAACTTGGCACTTGAAGGTTTCAACATGACTCGGCTTCAACTTACATTTCTCAACTCGGTATCAACCATCAAATCGATCACTATTAGCAACTCAATGGGCATTGGAGCTTTACTTAGCATCTAAGGATGACTTGACAGTATTTGCAAGAACTTCAAATTTTGACTTGGCATCTTTGCTTATGCTGATTTCTTCTTTTCTTCAGTGTAGAGATCTCAATATCCTTCATATTCAACTCATGATGTGCATTCATCATCTGGCTTAAGGTTTCTAGCTACATGTTTGAGATTCTTTCAAACTCAATTGTCTTTTCCTCCAATCTATTTGTAAGATTTCTCTTGTCATCTTCTATCATGGATTTTTCTTCAATAGCTCTTTTCTTTTGTTTAGTCCCTTTACAAAGCATTATGGCTTGTGATTCTTGTTCAATCTTCAAGGTTTTGATTTCTTCTACTTGAGATCTATTCATTTCCACTAGTTCTGCTATTGCTACATCAAACTCTTTAGTATCACCATTGGAAAACGCTTGTGTGGTATCAATCTCCTTGTAGTTTATATCATTTTTAGCTATGGCTATATCCTTCCTTCTTTTCAAATATTTTTGTAATTCTTCTCTAGCTTCCTCCAATTTATGTAGAGTGAGTTGAACATCAATCACTTGATTTTCTATTATCTTCCCAAGTTTGAAGACCTCCATCTTCTAACCTTTTTCTCCAAGCTATTAGGCTTCTCATTGTGAGAACCTATGCTTTGATACCAATTGTTGAAATATTCAAATTGGAAGAATGCTTGTAAGAGGGCAGGGGGTGAATTATAAGTATTACACTTTATCCATTAGATTTTTTTACTTAAAGTAAATTTCATGCATGTAAACATATGAAATAAGCATGAAGTAAACACATGCATCAATGACACATAACACTAGATTTTGGTAACCCAGAAACCCTCCAAGAATAAGAATGTAAAACTAGGGTGGGGATGATATCCACAAAATCACTACAACAATAATTTTTTTGACCACTTCTGATGGTCTGCACTATGAAAGGCTTACCCTATTAAAGGCTTTACAATATATCAATAGTGACCTAGTTAAAGGATTTACAAACACTTTTAATTAAGTGTCACCTTGTTAAAGTATTTAATCACCTCTTCAAAGGATCAACAACATAGCTATTAAGCTAACCTATCAACATAGGATTTCCTTTCTAATACAATTGCTAGAGAGTATTAGGTATAATAAACTTGATAGCCTACAATCCTTGATTGTTGAATTTAGGCACTTGATCTGCTCTCTCTGATCTTGATTCTCTAAAATTTGATGTCTGTTTGTATCCCTTTCTTTGTTATGATCAACTGAGTATCTAATTGCTACTCTCTTCCTCTAAGTCCTTTCATTGTTCACTCTAAATTTTACTATATTTTCCTCATACACTTCTTTTCTCATATGCACAATGAGATTTTGTCTTCCTTATAAATATTTTTGAAGACTTAAGGTTAGGTATGGATTTATGATCCATATTGAATCTTTATTTCTCGCTCATTACTTGCACTTTTATTATTGGTTGCATGCCTTCTTCATTTTTCTTATTGGTTGCATGCATATTGCATAGGAAGTACAAAAGATTTGATCTTATCACTCAGATCCTTCAGGATTCATCATATTTCAGCCATAAAAATGGTTTACATCTAAGTTTGTGCCTTCTCAAACTCATATGTGCATTCTGTGTTACTCGACACTTTCTGATTCTTGATGCTCGACACATATAAGGAAACTAGCTCACTCGGCTTCTATAGTGATTCTATCTTGCTCAGCATCATCTATGACTTGACATCATCTATGACTCAGCACCTATATATTACTCGACACTTGTATCATGCTTGGCACTCGAAGTCACTTGGCACTTGATCTTCACTTGGCACCTATTGGAATTCTGACTCAGCACATGTTGTGGCTCAACATACATAGTATACTCGGCTTCAATGTAGAAAGTGGTTAAGTGTGTTGGCACTCAAATGTCGAAACCCATTTTGAGACTAACATATGTTGGTAGAGGTGGTTGAAGATTTCATGATTAAGGTTAGAAAAAGACAAAATCAATTAAGTTGAGGACTACTATAGGAAGTATTAGCATGCCAATTTTGTGGTCGTTATCCTAGTTTTGTCTAATTAAAAAGAATGTATTAAATGAAATTTCATTGATATCTCTACATGTTTTCTTGAGTTATATTTTGACATGTGTCCTCTCATTTGTATCTTGTTGCAATCCTTCTCTTTATAAGGATATCCAAGATGAGGAGGAAAGGGTTCTAGTTCCAATTTTTATGATAGTTAGACCAATAGGGTTCCAATTCTATGACTGTGATACCATTATTTTTTAATATTTATCTATTATAAACAATAGTTGTAGTTTCTTGTAAGAAAATATATTATATAGTTGTTCATTGTTTTATTCTTAGTTTTGCATACACTTGATGTATTAGTTCAAAGGAAATTAATAAAAAGCATTATTGAAAGTTTTAGTCTAAGATTTGTCTCCATCTTCATGGGTTTGTAATTTTCTGTTGACATATGCATAAGGTGCATATGGTCTTGTTGCAACTTGGCTTTGAAGTTGTATGCCACTATGTATTTTTTTTTTGGTTCAAAGACTCAAGTAAATTTCTTCATATGCATTAACAAAAATTGCAGGGATCATGGAAGGATATGATAAGTATGGATTTTATTTTAAAAATAGATGTTTGTTTACAAGGTAGATAGGTAGATCCAATATCTGGGTATTTGAGTATATTTTGGATATCCATGTGTGTGTAATGACTTATTTTATGCCCAATGAATAAGGAATATATCAGCTTGGAGATTGCATGTTCTTGTTGCTCATGCCTTGGTTATGTTGAAATTGAATTTATAATCAAATCCTTTTTCCTTTTTGTTGAAGAGTTGAAAAGTGTTACCCTCACTTAGTTTATCAGATTCATGTGTCATGTGTTACCCTCACATAGAATATTAATGTTATTATCTATTATATAGATTTAGTTATATGCTTTTACACTAGTACCGTATAAAGAATACGAGGTCCACTTGCCTAGTTCTTACAGAGCCTGAAGAGAAGAAGGAGATTAAATAGCCTTATAGTTGGCCCTAGTGTCTGAATAGGTACATTGAACATGGGAATTAGCTTCCCCTAGGTGTATGTGTTCTTATCACTAGGTTATTAAAAAACTATTAATCCAAGGCTCAACAAGTTGGTTTTAATCTCAACCGTTAACTGAGAATCAATCTCAAGTATTGGTTTTCCAATGAGAATAGTATAGAAGGGGGTCAGGGGGAGTTTGGAGAACATAAGTTGAAGAAACATTTGTAGTGTTATCAAATTAATTTTCAGCAATAGAAAATAGTCTTGCAATGTTAGAAAGAGCACAATGATAGTGGTGGGGATAGCAATGGGTAATATCAATGGGAGAAATTGGAAAATTGTTTGAGTTTTGCTAGCAAGAGGAAAGGAATTTTGTATCTCTTGATTGAGTGAATTTAATACAATTTTTCATTTGTAGAACTAGTTTTCCCTTATGTGTTTTTCCAGGGATGATTTGTCTAAAAATATTATGTCATTGTGTTGCTTATTTCTTTCCCTATTATATTGGTGAAGTTGCAGTTGTGTTATTTTTTGATATTAGCTATGAATTTATTTTTGATTGTTAAATAATTATTTAAGATATGAGATTAATATTCAATAATGAGAATAGCAATTTTCACATGGTATTAGAGTAGTATTGAGGGTAGAATATTTTTTCCTGGGAAAGAAATTAAGGATTTATAAAACCTAGGTTGATCTCTTTAGACTTATTATTTCTTTTATCCCTTGAGATGGATTCAACTAGTTTCAAAGATTGGGATATATTGGATGGTTCTTTGAATTTTGGTGTCTTGAAGGCAAGAATTTCTTTATTGTTAGAAGAGATTTGTGTCCAGGATTATGTTACCATTATTGTAGTTGCACCTACAAATGTGACACAACTTCCATTATATAAGAAAAATAATGCCAAGGTGAGGAGGATAATCCTTGATGGTGTCAAGGATGATATTGTTCCACATATCTTAGAGTTAGTTACGATGAAGAATATGTGGGATGCCATTTTGTATATGTACTAAAATGCTACCACAAATAGGAAGATGATTCTTAGAGAGAAGTTGAAGAATACTTAGATGAATTAGGGAAAAGACATCACAAGTTACCTCACTAGGATTAGAATTTTCAAGGACATGCTAGAAGCTATTGGAGATAACCCTAGTGATGATGAGCTAATGAAAATAGATCTAAATGAGTTTATTAAAAAGTGGATTGTCCTTGTTCAAGTTGTCATTGGATCAGACAACTTATTGAGTTGGGATTATCTATTGATTGATTTCACTGGGGAGGAGTTTAGAAAAAATTTTGTTAATGGGACCAAGAAGAGTAAGAAAAGTGTGGTGAAATAGGAAAAAACTTCCCTAGTGGGAAAAGGGAAAGAAAAGAAGGGGTCTAGCATAGGATTAAATTCACAAGTGAAGAGAAGAAGAAGAAAAACATTTCTAAGGTCAAGGGCTTTGGTTCTCATGAGTATGGTCGCTATGTGAATGATTTTCCTAAGAGGAAGAAGGGAAAGAAGTATAAGGTGCCTTCATCAAGTGCAAAAGAACTATAGTGGATTGTAAGATGAGTTTGGATGCATAGCTTATATGGTTATCTCAACCCTACAATGTGTTTGGTAGATAGATAGTGGGACACCATTTCATATGATAAGAGTTAGAAAGTAATTCTCTAGTTATAAGGACAAGGACACCAATATCTAAATTTATATGAGAAAATTGTCCAAACTCAACCCAATTGGGAAAGGGACCATTCAATTTCAGCGGGAGAATGGAATGATAATTCCACTTCATGATGTGTTTCATTTGCTAGGCTTAGGTATGAATCTAATTTCTATATCTATTTTTTCAAGATAAGGAGTATGATGTAATCTTTAGAAGGACACACGTGTTGATTAAGCATAAGGATTGAAAACCAGTGATAACTATTAGAGATACGGATGGTCACCTTTATACATTGCGATTTGATACTCCTAAGGCACTCATGAGAAACAATGGTCCTAGAAATCTTGGAGAGAAATGACATTTTGGATGGGGCATATTCATCATGGAGCACTTAAATTTCTTTGTGAAACAATGATGCTTGTTCTAGAAGTGAACACAAAGCATGGTGATGTATGTAAAGAATGTGTGTGGGGGAAGTTTGTGAAAGAATCTTTCTAGAGTGATTCCAAATCTAAGCATGTTCTTGATCTAGTACATTTAGATGTATGTGGATCAATGTTAGCAAAGTCTCTCAAAGGATATGAGTACTATGTTAATTTTATAGATGATTTCTCCAAGAAGACTTGGATATACTTCTTGAAGATCAAGGATGAGATTTTTAGTCAATTCCAAGACTTCAAGGCTCTTGTGGAGAACTCAATAGGAAGGAAGATAAAGGATCTTCAATAAGATAATGGAGGGGAGTACAAAGGAACTAATCTCCAAGAGATTTGTACTAGGGAATGAATTAAGAGAGAGTTGATTGTTCCTATAATCCACAACAAAATGGAGTTATTGAGAGGAAGATTCATTCTTTATTAGATGCAAAATGAGCTATGTTACATGACTAGGACATGCCCCATTACTCATGGGAAGAGGTATGTAGTAAATTAGTTTACATTCAAAATAGGGTTCCACATAAGGTGCTAGGGAAGATGAAATTAGTGGAAGATATTATAGTGAAAGAAGCTAGATGATAGTAAATTTAGAATATTTGGGAGTTTAGAATATTGTCATAATCTAGGTGATAGACATACGACATTAGACTAGACTATTGAGAAGGGTACTTTGTTGGCATATAAGATTTTTTATCCCCAAGACCAAAAGAATTATTATAAGACATGATGCCAAGTTCATGGAAGACAAGTCATTTAGGAGGCACAAAGATACACTAGAAGATGATCAGAGTGAGTAACCAATAGAAGCTCCAAGACCTAGTCAAGGGAAACAAAAGCTCAAGTACAATTACTAGTACAAGCATATAACTAGGTGGTGAAGATTCACATAGTAAGGAGCAATAGGTGAAATAAGGAATATAACTAGAAGAATTAGAGGTTGATATTTCATTATCTATAGTTAGAAGTAGAAACTTGAGGTTCAAGAGACATAATGTATAGTGCCTCTACCATTTGACTTCTATAAGTCATCCTGATGGATGAAACCTTGTTGATCTTTTATTGTGATGGATCATGATTGTGACCTTGAGTGGTCTACACTGTCGAGGTGTTTGGATTTATATTTATGTATCAATTTCTTTATTTATCCTTTTGGCTGATCTATGAGATTATGATGTGATTTATGGTTCACTGAGGTTTGTGCCAGTGGTTACCAGGATCAATGTGGTATCATGAGGTTGTTCCATGATTACCTTGAGATGTGTGCAGAGATTGCACTGTGTACTTTTACCATGCTACACTAGACTAGGTTCCTGTAGTAGTGGTTAGTCATGTTTATGACTATGGTTGTTTATGTGTTTTAAATGCCTTTCTAATGTAGAGTAATCAATGATTATTAAATTCTTAAGTGTTTAGAAATGGATTTTTCATGTTGGATTCTTTGGTTATGTATTTCTGAAATTTACCTTCTTATATTTTTTATTAGAGAGATATTTGTTACTCATGTGATGCTTTACATTTGAGATGATTTGAGGGTCAGATGTTATACCTTGATTTCAATATCATAGATATTAGACTATTGTGCTATTCAATTGATCATATTGCATGACACTGCCATTTTGAGATGATAGTGTGTTTTACGATGATATTTGCTTATATGGTATTTGGACATACCTCTAATTATGTTATGTGATGGATTTAATGCTATGGTTATTTACTTCATTCCTACATTGTTATGCTTTATGCGAATGTGAGTGATGTAAATAGATTATTTTAATATAATTAAATAAATGGTTAAATTAGGTGATTTAATGCATTTATTTCTTCGTCTATGTTATTATATGCAATTGCACTTGATCGTGTTGTTTAGTGTGCAGGATTTATATCCCTGGCAGTGGCACATGGAGTTAGTGATTCAACCATTCATATTTTACCAATGTCATCCTTATATGGTTGATGTATCCTTAATTAAATGTTTTAATTTAAACCTTTTGTTGATTATTAAATCCAAACTCATTTTCATTATGTGATTAGACTAGTAAGCGTGTCTATGCATTTAGAGGTTCGCATTGTTGTGAAAATTATTAAGGAGATTTCTATGTTTTTGGATTTTTGAGCTTTTTAATTATTTTATTTTAATTTTTGGTAGATTTTCCATAGATGAATTCCTATTTATAGGAATAGCTTTTTTTTGTTTAGGTCGATTCGGGGTTTAACTAGGTTGGCTGGTTATTTTCCCTAATTGATTATTCACTCGAAAAGTGAATAAGTATCCAAAAAGGAATTTAATTCCTCACTTCTCACTTTTGAATTAGAAATTTGGAGAGAAAAAACCAAAATCCTCTTCATGAGGACTTACTATTTTGTTCTTTGTAGGAGCTACAGGCGTGGGATCATCACGAGGTTGAGCTCATTGGATCCAACTCGGGGAAACCTTGGATTGTTGCAATTTTTACCTACTTTTGTGAGATATTTATTTTATGGTTTAGATTCTCATTTTTCCCTTTTTGCTATGAGGTGGGGCTTTCTTGTTTTATTGTTTCTACTTCATTTTTGCTACTATTTTTGGTTTCCATTTGTTTGGTGGCTAAGAACTAGTGTTCCTCTCTGTTTATGTATGTTAGTTCTACCTGGTTGGGCAGGTATGAACTTTTCCCTATTTTTTGGGATGAGGGTTTGGGTTTTTGGGCCGTTATGCTTGCTATTTTTTCATACGGTGTCTAATTCCTTTTATTTTTAATTTTTTGGGGTTTTTGAACCCAAAGGTTAAATGGGTTTTAGTTTTGTAGTTTTTCCAAAATTTGGGGTTTTTACCTCATTTTGCATGCAGCCCTAATTTCTCAATTTTTCTTGGCACAATGTGGGTCGTGGACTTGGATGATCTATTTGGATATTAGTCAGACCACTTTTGCACTTTTATGTTGTATTGGGATGCATGTTGCATCTGTACTCCCGATGTTGTATTCGGTTGAGTGATTCTATACCTATTGTTATGGTTTCTTTTAGACATTTTCCATTGTTTCATGAGTGCTAGAATTCGTGTAGAATCCATACTCTCGGATTGAGGCTGATTGAGTAAGTTCATGATGTTTGGTCTTGTTGCATCACTGGGATTTGTGTAGAATCCATACTCACAAATTGAGGCCGGTTGAGTGATTTCATGATGTATGGTTTTATTGGCTTTGGGATTCATGTAGAATCCGTCCTCTTGAGTTGCTTTTGGTTGGGTGTTTTTTTTATATTATGTTCTCATCCTTTCCTTGTGTTATGATCTTTGTGATGGTGGTGCGCCACACACGAGTACATGCATGTATGTTTGTTAGAGGACTTTCGGGTCTCAACCTTCCATATCTTTTCTAGAAGTTTTGATCATTGGGGTTGTGATGGGAGTATGCATGCCCATGGGCACTTGTCATAGGATGAGCATGGGTAGGGTAGGGTAGCATGTAGAGGAGGCTTCTATCTTGGAGCTCAGCATTTGTGGTGCCAGAGGTTGACGAAGGATAGGAAGTTTTAAATAAGTGATAACTAAATTAAAATCTGCGAGTGTTAATAAAACATAAGATAATGAAAAGATCTTCATTCGTGTGATGGTTCCCAGGGAGTCCCTTGAGAGTGTTGCCAACATGATCAGAGCTTGGGCTTTTTGATGCCAAGTGACTCTCCAGGATGTCAGCCCCTACTTAGTAGCCTATTGAGTGTCTGACTAGGACCTGTACTTCTTGCATTGTTGTAGGTTCTTGGTTTAGCCATCATACTATCTGGCGTGAGTGTTAGCCATGGATGTTGTTTTGTGTGTTTGTGGTTGGATCTTTATCTCCATTAGTATGGTGGGTGTGGACCTATGGGTTCCATGTGGTTGGGAGGCATAGCTACCTTCACCACTGCTAGGGACCGATGTATAGAGACAGTCTTGTCCTAGTGCGACCATTGTTGGATGTTTTCACTTGGTACTTCGAGTTTCAAAGTATGCTTTCTTGTGATTTATGCTTTCATTGCAATGCTTGGATATCATGTTTAGATGATGTTATTTTATTTGTCGCATTCTCATATTATGATGTTTAGCATATGATTAGATGATGTGAATTGTTGTAGTAGCATATCTATTGCTTATTGATGTTTAGCATGTGATAGGTGATGTTATTGTTGTATTTTAATCTTCCCGCCGAAATTCATAATTCATATTGCCCTTCCCACCTTTGAAATGTCCATAGTCAAATACCCATGGGAATATTAAAAAATACCAAGCTTCGAACCTTATAACATATTTTTTGTGGCCCACAAGTTCTCCTTCATCAGATCTGAGAAGATCTATGGTTGGCACTATCTTGCCATCGAAAGTTGCACGAGATTTATGTTCGCGACATGGCACCCTAATGACACATGTCAGGTGGGTCCAACAGGTTAGGCAACATGTTTTGGCAGGTCAAAAAAGTTCCATGGCACTGTTGGCACTGTGTCGCTATCATGTGTTGGCCAAAAAATCTTCATAGCGAAATAGCGCCCAACCGGCCAGAGGGTGTTCTACAGTGAGTCCCAGTGTTTGGCAGGCAAGGTTCGTGGCTACGGAAAAGTCACCACGGCGAGAGCTTTAGGAAAGTGGTTGGGTCCCATTTTGTACCTCATCTACCCAGTTGGTGGAGTTCGATGCCATGGTGGCAAATCCTTTGAAGACATGTCATCATTGGGCGCCATGGCGCTATGGGAAGTTGGCCTTGATTTTCCCATAGCGACATAGCGCCTGGGTGCCACATGTCCCTTAGTAGGGTAAAAGGAGTATGGACCCTCCAGGTTGGTGCCTTGTCAGACCAAGGTGGTGCTTTGTTAGGCCAATGGGAAATCAGCCACATGTGCCAGGTCAGAATACAGATAGATTGTGGGACCAGATCTTCAACGCGGCCAGTGCAGTAAAAGGTTAAGATCTCCACTGTCTGATCTGCAATGATCAAGAGCAGGTGCCATCGTGCTATGGAAGAGTTGCACGGTTATTACGATAGCGAGTTGGCACTTGGAGGACATGTGTCCTCGTGGGTCCAAGTTTGGAGGCATAGGAAATATAGACAGAGATACGTGGATGGTTTCCATTGATTGATACACTAAGGGGTAGTATCTATCGCTTGCCGTTAGATCAAGGAGAATTGATGGAAGATGCCATGTCGCTATGGTGAAGTTGTGCGATCTTTACCATAGTGAAATAACACCCATCTGCCACATGGATTAGTAGGGCCAAGTCTCACCAAAGTATGCCAAGTGTCATTTGAGTGTGGTGCGTTGGTTGAGGTGGCACCAAATATGATGGGCCTAGGATAAGGACAACATAGTGGTATGATGAGTCTTCATGATCATCTGATTTTAGGCAGATCAATAGAAGGCGTTGTCTCGCTATGGCAAAGTTGTGCAATCTTTACCATAGTGAAATAGCATCTTGCTAACATATATCTCACTGGTAGACCAGGGTTGACAGTTAATGGCTTGCAGTCAGTGCAATCGTCACTGTCAATGTGGCAGTTAGTTTTGATGTTGCGGCTAGATGGTGGAAAGGTGGCATAGTCAGGTTGGTGACCACCGCAGTTAGAGATAACAGTGGGGTGCGATGTTGCTATAATGACCCTCGGGGCATGGTGCCCATAGCGACATAGTGCCCAGTCCAACATAAGGAATGGTTAGTGCGTGGGACCTTGAGGAGGTGGCAAAATAAAGAGAGACGATTGGCCTGCATGGCCTAGTTGGCATATAACGAATTGTTTGACTTGCTTTGACCTCATAGATTCATGAGCCAAAAATAATGAATCAAGTTTTTTGCTACAAGATTTTGATCGTGTGATCAATGCCATCGACTCAGAAGTTAATGCAAAGTGCAAAGACATTCTACCACCATTACAGATCTATCTACTATGTTAGGGGATGTTTTCTGGCACTGTTCTATCTTCTCCAGGCTCTTTCTCAGAGGAATATTAGATTTTTGGTACTCAAAACCATGTTCAAACCAGATCTTTGATTGGATTTTTAGGGTGAGAAGTTAATGCCAGTAGGTGAGAAGTAAATGTAATGCAAAAAATCCTCAGTTATGCCTAAACTATAAAGGCAATTTTGTGATCTTTTTTGAAAGAGGACTCCTTTCTAATTTCTCTGCTACTGCTTGCAGATTTGCAGTGTAAAATTCCCTTTGTCTCTGAGCTGTATAACATTTTGTATCATCTCCTTCAGCCATCAATGTGTATGTGCATCCATCTTGCCTCTCATTGGTGTATTGTTGAGATCTGTGGCTTGCATACTGTGTCTATTTTCGGCCTATTGGATAATATATAAGTGAAATCCTTTTCCTTGTGTTATTTAGTTTGGTTTTCTAATCTGTATGTGGTTGTTGATTGACATGAGTCTAGGTGTGTATGTCTTTTGAATGTTATCTTGGTTTTGTAGTGCATATATGGTTAGAAATGAGTCTAAACACTCTATTTTGGTGCATCGCCTCCTTAGATTAGGCTAGGTAGATTTTCTTTCGTGCTCTCTTTCTCCCTTTTCCTCTCCAAGAGTAGTTAGGTGTGCCCTAATAGTAAGAGGAAGCCAGCCTTCTCTGAAGACTCAACCTCGCAGTTCAAGTCCCATAGCTTGGAGGTTGTTTCCATGTTTCACTAGGTTGTCCTCGTGCATAGGCCTTGGACAAGGGTGCAAACCTAAGTGACAACAGTTTTTGGCACACCTGGTGGGACTCATCCTTTAAATATTTAAAGTCTATTGGTGTCAAGAAGAAGGATTTCTAGAGATTAATGTTGAAGAGGTAGTGCTGGCTTCAGTATTCAAGCTTTTAAGAGGCTAATCCTTCAAAGTACTTGGCAACTCTGAATATCAACAAATATGGTTCTAGGACAAAGTTGTAGTGATTCATGCCCAAAACTGAAACAAGGGCATCTTCTAGAGGTAAAATTCAATATCAAGAGCTTTCTCTTTCAAATCCTAGAAGAATGAGGACTAGAACATCATTATCACCAGTTAGGGTGTAATAACAGTTAATATAACTGTAAGATCTATCTCTACTCCTCCTGTTGCTTGAACTCAGCCTATATTGCCATCAACACTAATCAATAGAACACTTGTTTACATGGCATAACCAAGAGTTCATGCTTTTGCCACCTTTAATGGTGGAAGTCCTCTATTGTTAGCCCAAAGACATGATATACCAGTATCTACACTAAAAAGTATACCTGATTTTACTGGTGAAACTTCCATCTCCCCTTTAGAGCATATCCAAGAAGTAGCAAATGTCTGCAATATTCATGGTATCACAGAGGATGATGTTGTTGTCAGACTTCTAGCCTCATCTTTAAAAGGAAAAGCATTATAGTGGTATAGAGGCTTAGCTCATGGTTCTATAACTGATTGGGATGGACTAGGAGTAGGGTTATGCAAACATTTTGAGGATAGAAGTGACCATCTGTCACTTTTAGAGCAGCTGACTACTATAAAAAGGGCCCCCCATGAATGTATGACTGATTTTAAGTATAGATTTCAAAAGACATGGGATGGAATACCTACTACAGTGAAACCTACCCCTAGTAATGCCTTCTTGCATTACCTTAGAGCTTTTAATAGTCATATTTCCAGTACTATCCAAACTATGGGAGGAGATACCTTGCCTAATGCTTATGAGATAGCCATAAAAGCTGAGAATATCCTAATACAAGGAGGAAAGTTGGCTCCAAGGCCCCCTATGCCTTTTAATCCTGATGTTCCCAACCACCAACCAGCAATGGCCCCTCTTCCTACAACTTCTACATCACAAGCCCTTACTCTAGTCTCTCAAGCTTCCACATCCTCAAAAGGGATAGATGAACTAAAAGAGATGCTCCAAGGTCTAGTGCTGAATATAGATAAGAGAGAGAAGACCCTGGATAAAAAATTGCAAGAGCAGGGGAGGGAGTTGAAGGACCAAAGGAAGAGATTAGAGGATAGTTTCTCTATGATACAAAAAATGAGTAACAAGGTGGTGGCCTTAGAAAGGCAGCAAGCTCAAGGTGGCAAGCCTCCCCAATTGCAATATCAAGCTCCAAATGGTGGTAGGTCTCCTAATTAGTGGAATAGCCCTTTTGATCAAGGTAGGAAAAATAGTCATGCTTCTGCTTCAAGCTCAAATCAGAATCGAGCTATAGTCCCTCAAAATAACTTGGCCCAAGATCAAGATTTTTGTCCTTCTTGCAACTATTCTTATGCCTATTGCATGTGCCAGAAGGTAGAATCTTATTTGGCCCTAACTGACCAAGAACCTGCAGCAAAGCAATCATACAAGGAGGATCATCCCAAGGAGGCCTCATATATTCAAGGATGTGATGATTTCTCTTTCATGAATCATCAGATTGGGGAGCATTGTAATGTAAACTAGGATTCTCTTGCTCATAACACAAGAAGTAAGAGCAGAGCTATGAAACATGCTGCCCCTCCTTCTCCTAAGCAGGCCTCAACTTCAAGTGCTACACCTCATATACATGCAGCAAATGAACAAACAAGTACTTCACAGCAGCAAAAGCAAGATTCTAGAAAGAAAGATACAAGTGATCCTTATGTTGCCCCATCTCAACCTCTTATAAGTGCAGCTCCCAAAGTTTCTACCAAAATTCCTAACACACCGTTCAGTGTGGTAGAGAAAATGAAGAAGACCAATGTGAATATCTCCATGTGGGATGATGTTGCTACCATACCAATGTAGAAGAGGATGTTGCAGCAAGAGTTAGAGAGGATTGAACCCAAGGATCAGCCATCTATCATGGAAAGTGCCACAAGTCTAGTACAACCAGCAGGGAATGTGGAGACAAATAAAAAGGTTAGAGCTCCTCCATTCTATTTTTCTCTGATTATAGGGGGAAAATTAGTCCACAATTGCATGATAGATTTAGGGGCTAGTAGCTCAGTAATGCCTAGGTGTGTTGTTGATGCTTTAGAAATGAAATATGAGCCCATTGTTAGGGATGTGTTATAATTAGATGGTAGTACTGTCAAAACTGTAGGTATCCTTAGGAATGTGGAGATGGCCCTACATGCATGCCCTGGTTGCCTTGTGATTCAAGACATATCTATTGCTGAAGTCAAGCCCTATTTTGCTATCTATCTTTCAAGAGACTTCACTGCTCAAATTGGTGGATTCATATCTACTGATTGGTCATATATGTCATTTAAGACCAGATATGGAGCCAATGCCTCAGTTAGAGTAGAACCTCAAGCCCTTCATCACACTGAATCTTACACCCCCAACCCCATCAACATGAATTGCCCTATTCTAGAGATGGATGAAAATGACATAGTAAATGAGCCTACCACTTCCATAGCGAAGATTCCTGATTTCTTCTTGGATGAGTGGGAAAATGCATATCAGTTTGAGCCTACGTTAGAGACTCTTGAGACAGGCCTTAGTACATATTGCATAATAGAGAAAGATGCTCAAGTTCTTGACCTTGTTAGGACTAATGATGATATGAATGGAACATGGAGTATGTAATTTGATGGCTCAAGGAATAGAAATGGATCAGGGGCTGGTGTTATGTTGATCTCTCCTGCACAAATAAGATACTACTTCTCCTTTAGGCTCCAATTTAGTTGCACCAATAATGTGGCCGAGTATGAATCTTTGATACAAGGTCTCTTACTTGCCCAAAAGAGAGGAATTCAAGCCTTGAGAGTATATGGGGATAGTGAGTTGGTATTTAACCAAGTGAGAAACCAAAATATCATCAAAAATGGCCTGCTCAAGTCTTACAAATACAGAGTCTTAGATTTTCTTGAGGGCTTCAATGAATTTAATATTCAGAGCATTCCTAGGAAAGAAAATAGACATGTTGATAGACTTGCAGTAGTGGGTGTAGCATATGATGTACCAGGGAATCTTGAGGAAGAAAAGAAGAAACAAATAAAGGTGGTAGTGATGCCTGCCATCCCTGACAACAACTCTCATTGGCAGGTGTTTGATTCTGATGAGCAAATTGTGAGTATCTTGTAGAATGAGGCAAAATTCTCAGATAGAAACCAGTCAAGACTGCAAGATCAGTATGGTGATTAGATCATTCATCTTAGTTCTAACAAGTTACCCAAGGGTCTCATTACCTTAGAGAGTGTCTTTAATCTTGATGATCAAACAAGAGGCAAAGGGATGAATCTAGTTGTAGAAAAGGATGATCATGCCCCAATTACAATTGCTGATGGAAAATCTCTAAATATGGGGAAGCTATGTTCTAAAACTGAGCAAGAAAACTTCATTCAATTATGTCAAGAATTTAATGATGTATTTTCTTGGACATATGATGACTTAAAAGGGTATGACCCTAGTTTGTTTCAGCATACCATAGATTTAATTGATAAGGCCAAACTAGTAAGGCAAAAACAGAGGCCAGTGAATCCTAAGATTGAGCCTTTAATGAGAAAAGAACTATCCAAGTTGATTGAGGCTAATATGATATTTCTTATAAACACTCATCATGGGTAGCTAACCTTGTCCCTATAAGGAAGAAGAATGGAAAAATCAAACTATGTGTGGACTTTAGGGATCTTAATTAGGCTTCTCTTAAAGATCACCATCCTCTCCCTTCCATGGAGTAGATTTTGTCCAAGGTCAGTGGTTCAAGGAGATTCTCTTTTCTTGATGGATTCTCTGGTTATAACCAAGTGTTGGTTAAAGAATCTGACAGACATAAAACAATATTTACTACTAAATGGGGCACCTATGCTTATTGCAAGATGCTATTTGGGCTAACAAATGCAGGTGCCACATTTCAGAAGGAAATGGAGATGGCCTTCAAAAAATTAATTGACAAGTTTGTCTTAGTATACCTTGATGATATAACTGTATATTCAAAAAATGTTGAAGATCGTCTTGATCATCTAAGACAGGTATTTCTAAGATGTAGAGAGTTTGGGGTTTCCCTTAACCCAGCCAAGTGTGTCTTTGCTACAAGCCAAGGAAAATTATTGGGGCACATTGTACCTAAGGATGGGCTGACCATTGATCTGGAAAGAACAAAGGCAATACTTGCCCTTCCTATTCCTAAACACAAGAAGGGGCTGCAAAGTTTCCTTGGTAGAATAAATTTTGTAAGAAGGTTTATTCCTAATCTTGCTACCATGGTGAAACCTATTACAACTATGCTTAAGAAAGGTATGGTCTTCTCATGGACCAAGGAAGGGAAGGAGAGTTTTGAAGAGATCAAGACAGACATAGCCTTAGCCCCTACTCTCATGAACCCAAATTTTGAAAAAGATTTCATCCTCTACACTCTAGGTGGTGAGTCAAGTATCTCTGCTGTCTTGACTCAAACAAATGACAAGGATGAGGAGCAGCCCATAGCCTTCTTTAGTGAAGGGCTCAAGGAATATGAAGATAAGTACAACTTTGTTGAGAAGCAGGCCCTTGCGGTCATCAGAGCCTTGAAGAAATTCAAGCACCTCTTATCCCACAATAAAATCCATTTGTTGGTGCCCCATGCCAGTGTAAAGGACTTCCTATTAAGCAAGGATATCAGTGAAAAGAGAGCTGGATGGATCACTAGGGTAATGGAATATGATGTTGATATTCAGATTACCAAGCTGGTAAGAGGGAGAGGATTGTGCAAAGAAATTTTATCAGGCCAGTATTCTGATGAAGAGGCTGCTATGGTAATAACAAAGTAGTAGGAGGAAGGAAGTGCTAATGGTCCAAGGAGTTGGATAAATGGCATGAAGAACTTCTTATCATGGGATGGATACCCTCAGGGATTGGACATAACTAAAAGGAGACAATATAGACTGCAATTCATTCCCTATGTTGTAATTGATGGTATCCTATTCAGGAGGGATCTTAATGGGACCCTGTTGAGATGCATTGAAGAGGATCAAGCTGAGAGGATGATTAAGGAACTTCATGATGGCCCTGATGGTGGCCATTTCTCTGCAAGAACAACTGCCATGAAGATCATGAGGGCTAGTTATTATTGGCCATCTCTGTTCCATGATTGTTATGGATAAGTGAGAAAATGTGAGAAGTGTGCTTTCTTTTCAGGCAAATAGAGGCTTACAGCTCTCCCCCTTTGTCCTATTCAGGTGGATCAGCCCTTTACCCAATGGGGGCTGGATTTTATAGGTCCCATTAATCCTCCGTCTGGTGCAGGTCATAAATGGATTTTGGCTGCTACTAATTATTTCACTAGATGGACAGAGGTAGTTGCCTTGAAGGATGCCACAGAACCATCAGTTGTTGAATTCCTTGATGGAATTGTATCTAGATTTGGTGCTCCTTCTACTATCATTTCGGACAATGCCAAGTCTTTTTTTGGAACCTAGATTTGTGCATAGGCAATGAATTACAATATCTACCTGAGCACATCATCAAAATACTATCCCCAGGGTAATGGTTTGGCTGAGTCTTCCAACAAGAATCTGATCAAAATCATGAAGAGGACAATAGAAGACAATCAGAGGGTTTGACATAAGAAATTAAGATCTACTCTATAGGCTGATAGGATAACACCCAAGAGATCTATTGGGAATTCACCTTTTGTGCTGGTATATGGTAGGGAGGCTAGTCTCCCAATTTAATTAGAATTCCCATCCTTGGAATTGGCTCATCAGCTAGAATTGATTGAAGATAATGCCATGACAGTAAGAATGGAAAAGATGATTGAACTAGAAGAAAAGAGAAATAAAGCTATGCAAACCCTAGAGATACATCAGTAGCAGATGAAGAGGAATTTTGATAAGAAGGCTAGGGTTAGGACCTTCAGAGAAGGAGATGTAGTTCTAAAGTGGGATGTAGATAGGGAAAAACTAGGAAGACATTCCAAATTTGATGCACTATGGAGTGGCCCCTATCTGATTGCCAGTTGCAAACAGGCTAATGCATTCCAGCTAAGCTGACCCAATGGAGAGATTTTTCCCATTCCAGTCAATGGGATCTATTTGAAGCCCTATTTCTAAAAATTTGTGGATCCATGGACATGAGTAGTTTAGTTTCTTTTCTATTCTTTCCTGCTTTTTAATAAGTGCGTGTGCACATGGTTCTCTATTTGAGTTGCCAACATCCAAAATTTTGATAGTTTTGAGGTTGCAGTTGTAGAGCTAGGGTTTTCAATGTTTTGATCTCCTTGTAGAGGGGTTAGGGTTTTGCAGTTCTCAGATTCATACTTGTTTGACTCCATGACCCAATGGATTGTTTATAGGCACTGGTCATGCATCGAGTAGGCTCATGCCCCCTATGAGTTGCCAGAAATGTTGTATTTTAATCTTCCCGCCAAAATTCATAATTCATATTGCCCTTCCCACCTTTGAAATGTCCATAGTCAAATACCCATGGGAATATTAAAAAATACCAAGCTTCAAACCTTATAACATATTTTTTGCGGCCCACAAGTTCTCCTTCATCAGATCTGAGAAGATCTACGATTGGCGCTATCTCGCCATCGGAAGCTGCACAAGATTTATGTTCGCGACATGGTGCCCTGATGACAAGGGTTTGGTGGGTCCAACGGGCTGGGAAACATGTTTTGGCAGGTCAAAAAAGTTCCACAACACCGTGGGCGCTATGTCGCTATCATGTGTTGGTTGAAAAATCTTCATAGCGACATAGCACCCGATCGGTCGGAGGGTGTTTTACGGTGAGTCCCAGTGTTTGGTAGGCAAGGTTCGTGGCAACAAAAAAGTCACCATGGTGAGAGCTTTAGGCAAGTGGTTGGGTCTAATTTTGTACATCATCTACCCAGTTGGTGGAGTTTGGTGACATGGTGGTGAATCATTGGAAGACACGTGCAAATTAGAAGACATGTCATCGTTGGGCGCCATGGTGCTATGGGAAGTTGGCCTCAATTTTTCCATAGTGACATAGTACTTGGGCACCATGTGTCCCTCAGTAGGGTCAAAGTAGTATGGACCCTCCAGGTTGGTGCCTTTTTAGACCAAGGTGGTGCTTCGTTAGGCCAATGGGAAACCAGCCAAGTATGCTAGGTCAGAATACAGATAGATCATGGGACCAGATCTTCAACATGGCCAGTGTAGTAAAAGGTTAAGATCTCCACCGTCTGATCTGTAGTGATCAAGGGCAGGCACCATCGCACTATGAAAGAGTTGCACGGTTATTACGATAGTGAGTTGATGCCTGGAGGACACGTGTCCTCGTCGGTCTAGGTTTGGAGGCACAAGAAATACAAATAGTGAAATGTGGCCGATTTCCATTGATTGATACACTAAGAAGTAGTATCTATCACTTGCCATCAGATCGAGGAGAATTGATAGAAGATGCCATGTCGCTATGGTGAAGTTGTGCGATCTTTACCATAGCAACATAATGCCCATCCGCCACATGGATCAGCAGGGCCAGGTCTCACCAAAGTATGCCAGGTGTCATTTGATTGTGGTGCATTTGTTGAGGTGGCACCAGATATGATGGGCCCAAGGTAAGGGCAGCACAGTGGTACAATGAGTCTTCATGATCGTCCAATTTTAGGTAGATCAATGGAAGGCGTTGTCTTGCTATGGAAAAGTTGTGCGATCTTTACCATAGCAACATAGCATCTTGTTGACATGTGTCTCGCTGGTAGACCAGGGTTGACAGTTAATGTCTTGCAGTCAGTGCAATCGTCGCAGTCAATGTGACAGTTAGTTTCGATGTTGCGGCTAGATGGTGGAAAGGTGGCGCAGTCAGGTTGGTGACCACTGTGGTTAGAGATAATAGTGGGTCACTATGTCACTATAATGACCCTCAGGGCATGTGCCCATAGCGACATAGCACCCAGTCCAACATAAGGAATGGTTAGCACGTGGGACCTTGAGGAGGTGGCAAAATAAAGAGAGATGAATTGCTCGCGTGGCCTAGTTGGCATATAAGGAGCTATTTGACTTGCTTTGACCTTGCGGATTCATGAGCTAGAAATAATGAATCAGGTTTTTTGCCGCGAGATTTTGATCCTGTGATCAATGCCACCAACTCAGAAGTGAATGGAAAGTGCAAGGACATTCTACCACCATTATAGATCTATCTACTATGTCAGGGGATGTTTTTTGGCGCCGTTCTGTCTTCTCCAGGATCTTTCTCAAAGGAATATCAAATTTTTGGTACTCAAAACCATGTTCAAACCAGATCTTTGATTAGATTTTTAGGGTGAGAAGTTAATGCCAGTAGGTGAGAAGTAAATGTAATGCAAAAAATCCTCAGTTATGCCTGAACTATAAAGGCAATTTTGTGATCTTTTCTGAAAGAGGACTCCTCTTTGATTTCTCTGCTACTATTTATAGATATGTAGTGTAAAATTCCCTTTGTCTCTGAGCTGTATAACATTCTATATCATCTCCTTCAGCCATCAATGTGTATGTGTATCCGTCTTGCCTCTCATTGGTGTATTGTTGAGATCTGTGGCTTGCATACTGTGCCTATTTTTGGCCTATTGGATAATATATAAGTGAAATCCTTTTCCTTGTGTTATTTAGTTTGGTTTCCTGATCTGTATGTGGTTGTTGATTGACATGAGTCTAGGTGTGTATGTATTTTGAATGTTATCTTGGTTTTGTAGTGCATATATGGGCAGAAATGAGTCTGAACACTCTATTTTGGTGCATCACCTCCTTAGATTAGACTAGGTAGATTTTCTTTTGTGCTCTCTTTCTCCCTTTTCCTCTCCAAGAGCAGTTAGGTGCACCCTGATAGTAAGAGGAAGCCGGCCTTCTCCGGAGACTCAACCTCATAGTTCAAGTCCCATAGCTTGGAGGTTGTTTCCATGTTTCACTAGGTTGTCCTCGCGCATAGGCCTTGGACAAGGGTGCAAACCTAAGTGACAACAGTTATCTAATGTAGGATTATCTTATGCTTTTCTACTAGCATGTTAGATTTCCTTTTTCTTATATTGTTGCATGTTTTAGTAGTGATGTCCCTATTATGATAGTACTGATGATTTGGTTGGTGGCTTGGGATGTTACATGCAAGGGATGGCTAGGACCCACGATGTTCTTATGATGCCATTGACGGTTTGGAGGAACCACATACTTAGTTTATTTGTTTAGTTCATTGTGATGTTCCTTCTGTTCTTTTCTTTTGTAGTTTTAGATGGATAGATGTATCTCCTTCTTGATCTTGGCAACTTGTTGATTATGCACTCGAGTGTTCACTCCTCAATCTATGTGGATCTAGTACTCCCCGGTGTGGAGGTTTTTATCTATATTTTAGCTTGTTGTTTGTCCTTAGAGTTTTCTTTCTTTTTCCCTAGGTGACCATGTGTCAGCATGGTTCGATACAATATAGTGTCGTATGCCCATTTGAGGAATGTCGTACGATACTTTAAAGTATCATACACCCTCAGAAGAAATGTCTTATGATACACTTCTAGTATCGCATGCCCTTTGGAGAAGTATCGTCCAACCCCTAATTGTGTTGCCCTCCTTCTAGAGAAATGTCACACGACACTGGTAAAGTATCGCACAGTGCTGATAAAGTGTCACACAATTTTTATGAAACCTATGTAGGTGGGCAGCAGGCACTTTTTGGTCCAATCTAAACTTTTTAGGGATGGTTCAAGGTACCCTCTTAGGTGTTCTTTTGTCCCTTGGTGTTGCTTTTTGGTTTTCGTTGTGTGTGTTTCTATTGTCAGTCTCTTGGGGTTTAAAATATATTGTTAAGTATAAGTTGACATATACTTAAGATATATTTTAATATATGTGATGAATCTATTGAGATAGGTTTCAGACCTCTTAAAGATAAGTTAAAGATTCTAAGAAACTTCAGGGCTTTAGAAATCCAGACTTAGCCAATTTTTAGGGCTTCAAGATTTTAGGCTTAGCCAAATTTTAGGTTTCTACGTTTTACCCTAGCTTAGTGTTTTATTGATGAGTGGTCATTTCTTGAGCCCTCATCTTGTTTGTGGTTGTTGTTGGCTTTTTTTTCACGTGTGTCAGTTGGTTGTGGTGTTCAAAGATCTGTTGGTTGCTAGGATTGTGGTGAAGTCTTCTGTTGCAATCTTTGTGATCCCTATATGATGTTGTCATGTGCATTCATACTTGTAAAAAAAAATTATTCTAGCTTGTATTTCATCCTTATTTCCAAGGATCTCCGAGAAGGGCATTACATAACGGGATACACATGAGTTTGTTGGAGCTCCTAGAAGGTGTACTAGAGAGTGGAGACAACTAGTCAAGTTCAATGACTATATGGAATTCGTTAGTAAGTTGGTAGATAGAGAACCTTCCATCTACTAGGATGTTGAACAACATAAGGTATGATGAGATGGTATGGTTGAGGAGTATAACTCAATTATGTAGAACGATGTGTGGAAGGTAGTGTTTAGACCAATTGATAGAGCAATAGTTGGATCATGCTAGATCTATAAGATAAAGTATGGTGTATATTGTAGTATTGAAAAATACAAGACAAGGTTTGTGGTAAGGGGATTCTTTTAGAAGGAGGGAATAGACTATGAGGAAACATTTTCTCTAGTGGCCAACTATACTTCTATACAAGCTATGATCTCATTTATAGCACAATTGGGATGGGAAATTCATCAAATGGATGTCAAGACAATATTACTTAACGATGAGTTGAAGGATGAGGCATAGATAGAGAAAATAGAAGGCTTTGTAGTACACAAAAAGGAGACCCATGTGTGTAGATTATAAATAACATGGTATGAGCACATTGATACATACTTGCAAGAAATGGATATAAAGATTCAGGCATATACTAACATTTACTACTTTGTGGTTGGGGGTGAGGTTCTCATTCTTTTCCTTTATATGGAAAACCAATCTATTATAGGTTCACTAGGTCTCATAAAGAATTTCAAGAGGGACCTTGTAGAAGAGTTTGATATGAAGGATTTGGTACTCATGCACTAATTTCTAGACATGGAGATGTGAAAGAAAAATGGAGAGATTTTCCTAGGTCAAGGGAAATATTACATTAAATTCTTAAAGAGATTTGGGATGGAGGACTACAAAACCATGTCTACACCCATGATCATGAATTCAAGGAAGGTAAATACATCGAATGAGAATAATTTAGATCCCACCTTATATAGGTAGTTGATTGGTTCACTTATGTATTTGGTCAAGACTAGGCCAAATATAGTATTTGTAGTAAACTCTATTAGTTAGTTCATTGTTCAACCAAAGAGAATTCATTGGATAATAGCTAAGCATGTGTTGGGTTTCTTGTGTGGTATAGTTTATTATGGGATTAGACATGTTCAAGGTGAAGGTATTAGATTGATAGGCTACACTGACGTAGATTGGACATACAGTACAATGGACAAGAGGATTAGTTTAAGGTGTTATTTCAGTTTGGGATCAAAAGTTGTTTCTTGGTTTAGTAGGAAGCAGAAGTTTGTGGCTCTGAGTTCAAAAAAAGAAAAATACATAGAAGCTATCATGGAAACATGTCAAGATATATGGCTTCTAAATTTATTAGTAACCTTATTTAGTTAGATGGTTGAGACTAATATGATACATTGCGATAATCAAAGTTGAAATAAGTTGTCTAAGGATCCAATATTTTATAATAGCTCTAAACATATAGACATCATATATCACTTCATTAGAGATTGGTTAAAATGGGGAGTTGTTTAGCTATAGTGCACACCTAAAGAGAAAAAGGTAGAAATTTTTTTAACTAATGCATTAGGGAAGAGGGAGTGTTAGTTTTGATAGCTTTGGACAACTATTCGTCCATATGTGGTTAATTAGAAAATAAGCTTTTTACTAACTAATGGGTTAGAGTTGGAAAAAATATTTGTTAATTAATTGAGTTCTTTTAGAAAAAACTAGGAACAAACTTAGTTTGGGTTTCTAATTTGTTTTTAATCTCCACTATCGATTGAGAATTAATCTTGGTTGTTGGTTTTCCAACTAGAGTAGTATATAAGAGGGTTAGAGGGGAATTTGGAGAACATAAGTTGAAGAAGCATTCGCAGTGTTAGCAAATGAATTTATAGTGATAAAAAATAGTCTTGTATCATTGATAAGGGCATAGAAATAGCATTGGAGATAGAAGTGGGGAATATAAGTGGGAGAGATTGAGAGATTGTTAGAGTTCTACCTATGAGAGAAATAGAATTTTGAATCTCATGATTTGCTGAAGTTAGTATAAATCTTCATCTATAATACTAGTTTTCCCTTAGGATATTTTCTAGGGACTATTTGTCAAAAAATATTGTGTCATTGTGTTTCTTATTTCTTTCTATATTTTATTGGTGAAGTTATAGTTGTGTTATTTTTTGATATTAACTATGAATTAATTTTTGATAGTTAAGTAATCGTTTAAGATAGGAGATTAATAATGATTGACTACATTGTTAATTTTCACATCAACAAGTTCATTTCAATTAAATATATTTACATAGTTAGACATGATTTTTATAATCAATTTAGAGATATTTAATTTTATCATTATTGAAATTAATACCTTCTAAAATAAATACTTTAAACCACAACTCTAAATGGCTTTGGAAAAAACATCATAACTCTACTTCATTTGGGCTTTCTAAGCACAAAATCTTCAACCCCAAGCCTTTAACAACATAGAAGGAAATTGATCTTTCAAATTGCAAAATGTAGATGGATGTCATAACTGATTCACATATGATAAATCATACACTTCTCGTTAGCATTATGACTGTGCTTCAATGTTTAAAGAGGAAATTTTTTGCATATGAAAATAATTTTTCCACCATTCTCTTGTTAGAATTCCAACGCACCTCTAAAATTGCCAATTCCAATAATTATCCATATAGATTTATCGATTAGTGCCACCTTGCCACAAGACTATCTTTCACCAGCAAAACTATCTTCACCAACAAGACTATCTTCATCACCACATGCTTCAAGTTTCAACTCTATTAATCTCACACTTTGTTTTTCTTTCCTCAAACAATAACTAAAGGCATATAATAGGTAGATTAAACCTACTCTAATACTATATGAGAACACATAAAACAATTTGATAGAGCATTTGATGTTTATTTGATTTATATGTACTATTTTATATGCAATAGATATTACAATTTCAAAATTGTACAAATATATTTGGTAAACAATATTGTAAGTATTGAATAGTTGCAACAATCGATGTAATTATGCTAACAATATTAAATCAAATTAAAAAAATCTACAAATTGGTATTGGAATCTTTACGGTTCAGACCTATAATCCTAGTTGTTTAATATTTTTGACTGAATAGGGTAAAAATGGATCTTTAACTATGCCTCTAACATTAACCACTATTCACATTTAAAAATCAAATTAAAAAATATATGAATTGGTATTGGAATCTTTACCGTTCAAACCTATAATCCTAATTGTTTATTATTTTAGTCTAAATAGGGGGAAAATGGATCTTTAACTATGCCTCTAACATTCACCACTATTCATATATTATTTTAGATTTGATATGGGATAAGTAAAGGAAATGATTGAAATTAGACAAGATAAGATACATACCTCAAAATAGAACCAATCTAGAAATACCTATTTTCTAATGGCTATGCATAGTTTCTAGAAATTTTGCAAACTTCTTTAGACTATAAATGTCAAGATGGAGAAAACCTAATAAACTTTTATCCTTCTGGGGATAGGTTGACCTTGACCTAGATAGTGAGGCACAATCTTACCCTAAGGCACAATTGTGCCCCAAAAAGTGGACCTTAACTTGAACTGCTCTGATAGAAACTTCATTCATAGATCACTAGAGCTTGTCAAAATGGGTATCCAAATCTATACTTTGATTCTCAAAAAAATACTTGCATATCTATGAAAATGGGATTTTGAGGTGGCTATATAGGGTTTTTTCTTAGTTAAACTCCCATTTTGGTGATTTCCACCTCCATGAATAGCTAGATATAATAGAACATGTGTGTATTGAATGTGTAATGCCAAGATCTAATCTACTAGATTGAAACCCTAACATGAATATGTATGAGAAAGTAAAACATAGATTTGAATAAGATAAGAAAACACACCAAAAAACCAAGGCTAAATTACTCCTACCAAAGTAATAATCCATAATTTCTACCCCATGACCATATCTTTGAATGCTTTGATATTGATAATGGAATATCAAGGAAAATAGGCTCTCTCTTGTTCCAAATAGATGTTCACAATGGTGTGTTCATAAAAATGTTTAATGCCCACAATAGCTTGATCTTATATATCATTCTCTTGCAATCTTCCATCTTAATTTCACCATCACTTGTGTGGTTATTATGCCCTCTTATAATCTCTTGATTATATTTGTCTAGTTCTAGTTCTCTTCGAGTTGTAAATGGATGCAAATAAGAGACTTTATATAAATGCTTCAAGGTGAAGCTCCTAGAGTAATGTAAGGACCCATAATTTAAATTTCACCTTGAATTATGGCTCAATAAAAATCACCAATAAAGGAGAAAAATAATTAAATGAATCTTAAATTAAAACCTTTCCGCATTTAAATCTGAAAGCCCAACATTGATTTCGAGGTCGTCTGGGACCAAAATTTAAAAGGGGAATCAAATCTTGAATAAGGTCAAGGATGACATCAAACCTGACCTAGGTCAAGAATGATCTCAACCTTTCCCAAGGTTAGGGTTGACCTAGTCAACCTTTCCCTAGGTAAGGGTCTACCTCAGGGTCTAGACCCAACAAGAGTAGAAAATAGGAGATCCTAAGGATGCCTTGAAACCTATAAATGATATCAGAATAAGACTAAATGTTAGTAATAGGCACAAAATCCTATAATGAATATTAAAAAGGCTTGGAGGAGCTATTCCTAATTCCTACCTAGAAAATAGAGCCATAGATGAGGGAAATTAAGAAGAATGTTCAAGATCCTAACCATAATTTAAGCTAGAATGAAGGAATCAAGTGCAAAATGCATCCTAAATGTAGATATATCATGATAAATGTACTATAAAAGGATAATAAAACCACTGAGATGGAATTTATTCCATTTTATGATGATATATTTAGCCCCCACTTTAGCTCAGATATGACACTATGTGAATATGCAAGCTAAAGTAAGAAAAAATATAGTAAATAAAAATGATATAGCCAAGTCTTCGATGTAGAGTTACTGAAAAAAAAAAACTATTAGAACCTGCAATACAAAAGGTTAAGAAAAATCCATAAATTACTTAAATATTACTAAATGACACTTAATAAGTTCATAAAACCCCTTGTGCCCCTTATTTCAAATTTCTATTTTTGAAGGGTGAAACAGGGTGATAAGGATAACACTAGACACTAGATATGTAGTTTTTTGAAAAGATCTTTCTTAAACCAATTAGAAAGATACATGCCCTTACCAAATTGATTCAAGGAGTTAGGTATCTAAATAATGATTCCAATTCTACTGATGAAACTAAAAATAAGTTACAAAACATAAGTTAAGATGAAAAGAGTGAATGTCGATCTAATTGCATTAGAAATGGGGAAACTGAGTTTACCATGAGTAAACCCTAAATTTTTCTTATAAATAATGAAAAGGAAGTCATACTTACTCATTCTTACCTTTACTAGATTCAAAAAGAGGAGGAAAGATGTCAAGGAGAGAAGATATTCAAGCAACATGGATGGACTTGTTGAGCCAGTGCCTAGCTATGAGATAGTCACTTCTTGAGGTGAGTTTGTTGTTGTTTATTTCTATAATTTTCATTTTTTTTATTTCTATAGGAAAGGTTGACCCTAACCATTAAAGTTTTACCTTGACCCAAAATTTTTAAGCTTGACACAAGAAGTTCAACATAGACTAGTACGTTTCCACTCATTCTAGGATGAGATCGTCCTTGACCCAAGAAGGTTGACCTTGACCAAGAAAGGTCAATCTTGACCTAGGAAGGTTGACCTTGACCTAGGCAGGTCAACCCTAACCTAAGTGAGGTTAACCTTGAATTAATAAAGTTCAATTTGCAAATGTAATGATACAAAATACTAATATGATGTTTTTTTGTGCTTACATGACATGATTCGTCTCTGAGACCATGCTTTTGAAGAGTTCCTTGCTATCACAGGAGAGAGACTCTCTGAGGTTGATGAGGATGAGATACAACTACTATGACACATGAGACTATATTCGATAGTATTCCTACCACAGATTAGGCAACACTGAGCCATGTTATTGGCTCTAATAGAGAGGTGGGATTAGGATACATGCTCCTTTTGTCTTCCCTCAAGAGACATTAACTTGATATTAAAGGATGTCTACAAGATCCTATAGCTTCTAGTCTAAGGTTAGATTATCAAACCTAGAATAGAAAATTTTGTAAGGTGATCCTTGCAGAAAAGGAGTATTTCTTAGGACAAGTTCCACATATGTGAACTAATTAGATCACGTCCTTCTATCATCCATACTATCATGCCCTACACCTTTGGTATGGAGAGTGATGCTTGGTATATTATCCTTGGTTGTGTTACCCAACTCAAAAGGTACCATATTTTATACACCTCTTACCAATGTTATACAGAGGATGGAGGATGAGAAGATTGTATTCTCATAGGGTCATAGCATGTTATCCTAGCTATACCATGAGCTATGTCAAATGGTGAGATATCAGAGAGTGAGTATACTGATATGCACTCTTATAGATTTGGATGTTTTAGAAATTTACATGTATAAATCATTAGGGTATCCTATTAATGGTAGATGAAAGCACATTGAGTCTTTTCTTATCCTCTAAAAAATGGCTAGATGTTTGGAGATATCCTCTATTGAGTATTTCTAGACCGCATTTTGAGTGCAGATGTGATATGGAGGCCCTATTGTTGGATGAAAAAGTGGCATAATACTCAATTATAGAAGAGATAATAATAGTGGAAAAAGCTACTAGAGGTTCATTAGAATCATTTAATGATCCTATGCTATTATAGTCTTGTGATGAGATAGTTCAACCTAGTATAGGGTGTCCCTAGAGTAGTGCCTTGCTATGTACATCTGAAAAGGTATTATCAAAGACTTGACACCATATGTTGACCATTAACAATATACATAGAGGATAGTGATTTGAATGATACAATTGACCTAGAGGTAGCATTAGATGTGACCTATTCAATCATGAGTTGAGATTACATCAAATACTAGATTTTGTAGAGGTCCCATTCAATCTATCCTAAGGATTATCCTGCAAGTGATCTAGGTATTTTAGAGAGGACACACTGGGATGTGTTACATTTGAGGAGGATAATGATGTTAGAGATGACAAGGAGCACTTCTCTAAGGGAGATCCCATGGAGGTGAAAAGAGAGGAGGAGACATTAGAGGAGAGAGTAGAGGAGAGAGTAGATGTGATACCCCCAACTGGTGATACTAGTGTAGATGTACACAATTATCACATATTACTACTAAGAACTGAATGATCTCCACATGCCCACAAAGAGACACCACTAGTGAGGTCTAGACTCAGTGACCATGGAGAGAGTAGTCACTTCATGTTGCCACCATCTAGAACTTTTAGTGATGTCGAAGAGGGAGACCCAGGTATGAAATATGAGGTATGATTCAATATGTAATTTGATTTGAAAAAGTATGAAATTGATAAATGTATTTTATTTTTTATAGCTAGCATAGTGGAGTGGAGGATTTTTGTATTCAAGATTCTAAAGGATACATGCATATCCTATTGACTACTAATGGCCAAGTGAGAGTCATCTCTTGGCTATAGAGATCTTGGTAGGCATGTCAATATCTTTGAAGTTGTCAAAAAAGAGTTAAGAATGTGTAGAGAAAGGGAGGAGAAACTAATAGATGAGCTATAGAGTGCCCAATATTTCTCTCATGGTATGAGCATATCTAGGAGCCATACATGAACACATAGATCTACCTCTTCCTATTATAGGAAAGAGGGATCTACCAGCCATTGGCCATTAGAGAATAGTGATAGATAGGGCCATTGGCCACGTATGTATTAGAACTTAAATCACCTTGATGAATGAAAAAAGTTGTTTACTAATTAGTTCTATGTTTGATATAAAACTTAATAGAAAGAAATAAGGTGCATACATATATTCAATTTATGTAATTTTTCTAAAACTACATAACCTAGAAAACAAAGTCTATAAGGAATATATAAATGCACAAAGATATAAATAATGAAGTTAAGGATAATAATGTTTAAGATGCATAATATTAACAAGTTCCTTAAAAGAAACACCATCCATATCAAAAAGTTTATAAGCACCTAAACCAAAGTCTTTAAAGAAAACAAAAGGTCCAAGCCAATTAGGGCTAAAATTTCCTTTTACAATACATAAATCATTCAAATTTTGTTGATTCTCATATAAAACTAAATCACAAGATTTTATAGGATATGTGCAAGATTATGGTCAATCAAACTATGGCCTTAAGTGGTAGTGAAAAACCAAAAAATTAGGGTTATGTCAACTTGACATATAATTTTAAACTGGTCCTACACTTTATAACAAAAAATTGTAAGAAAATAATCTATAGGAAATTCATCTAGTTTCTAAACTACTAGGCCTTATCTAGAGAAAAAAATATTTGGTTGGTCAAAAGTTTGGATTTTAATGTAGTACTATGAAAATTTTAGGGTGAAAATAAAAAGTACATGTATGTCTAACAACCTTAATTAAAATCAAATGATAATATTGTTTAATATAATTATAGATATAAAAACTAGACTCATGCCCAGATGTGATGCATATTTTTGGGTATTTTTATTTGAAATAAATAATTAAACATGAATTTTATACTATAACTTTTTAGAATAAAAAACTTGTGTCTGACCACCTTAACTAATTGAAAACTTTACCAAATATTTTTTTTCCTTATATTAGTCAAAACATATAACATGACACAACTTTTGGATTTCAAAAATGTTATACTATTTGAAAGTTATAGCTATTTTTCAATTAGTATGTCAATCAACAATTTACAATCATCTTCATTAAAAATTAACTAATAAATACTTATCAAACTCATAATTTGACAACAATTATATCGATGAAATCTTGAAAATGTTATAAAAAACCCTTTTCATTTCATTGAATTTCGATGAAAATAATATTGTCAAATGGCTACTCGAAGTCTGAATGTTAGTGAAACCTTTCTCAAACACGTTTTTTGAGTTGACCAAAGAGGTTTGGTAAATACCAAGCCTAATTAGGTACCTAATTTCAAATCAGATATCTAATTTTAGATTGGATACCCAATTTGATATCAGGGACTCAAAAATTACAAATTTTCCAATCTATGAAAATTTGGAGGGAAACCACCCATAGTGGAAATTTTGGAGGGAAACGACCCATATTAGACAGAGTTAAATTTTTTGGATGTGTGGGCACTATTATTTCTACATACGATAATGATTATTATTATTAACTATTATTGTTATATATGATTATGATTATGATGATTATTATTACATATGATTACGATTATTATTATTAAATATTATTATTATATACGATTATGATTATTATTATTAAATAAAATATAGTTATATATAATTATTATTATAACTAAATATAATACAATAATATATATTATAATTATTATTAAATATAAATAGTAATATTGTATCATTATTATTATTATATATAGTAATATATATGGTTATTTTTATTATTAAATATAATATTGTCACGAAATGCATCGAAAGGGGTCATAGGTTAACCTATAACCCCTTTCAACGCATTTCATGACAGCATATGTCCCTGGGGACCCTTAGACCCCTAGGGAGATATGTTTTCCCTAGGGCCCCTATGGAAAACATATGTCCCTAGGGGCCCAAGTGCCCCTAGGGACTCATGTTTTCATGAAATGTGTCAAAAATTTTGAATCATTGGAACCAACCAAATTGGTCCCTAAGGCCCTTGGGGACATATATGTTGTCATGAAATGCATTGAAAGGGGTCATAGGTTAACCTATGACCCCTTTTGATGCATTTCATGATTACATATGTCCCTAGGGACCCCCTTTGACACATTTCATGATGGCATATGTCCCTAGGGGACACTAAGGACATATGTCATCATCAAATGTGTCAAAACAGGTCATAACAATCTGTTGAAAGGGGTCATACGATAACCCATGACTCCTTTCGACACATTCGAACCAACCAAATTGTTCCCTAGGGATCTAACGGCCTCTAGGGACATATGTTGTTATGAAATACATCGAAGGGGGTCATACGTTAATGTATGACCCCTTTCAATGCATTTGAACCAACCAAATGGGTCCATAGAGGCCTTAGGGCCCCTAGGGACATATGTTGTCATGAAATGCATCGAAAGGGGTCATAGGTTAAACAAAGACCCATTTCGATGCATTGGAACCAACCAAATTGGTCACTAGGGATCCTAGGGCCCCTAGGGACATATATTGTCATGAAATGCATTGAAAGGGCTTTTGATGCATTAGAACTAACTGAATCAATCCCTAGGGGCCCTAGTGCCCCTAGGGACATATATTATCATGAAATATGTTGAAAGGGGTCACAAGCTAAGCTATGACCCCTTTTGACATATTTCATAGGGACATAGGTTAACCTATGACCCTATTTGATGCATTGGAAACAACCAAATGGGTCCCTAGGGGTCCTAGGGACATATGTTGTGATGAAATGTGTTGAAAAGGGTCATAGGTTAACCTATGACCCCTTTTAATGCATTTGAACCAACCAAATGGGTCCCTAGGGGCCCTTAGTGACATATATTGACATGAAATGCATTGAAAGGGGTCATAGGTCAACCTATGACCCCTTTTGATGCATTAGAACAAGCCAAGACAAATGTTGTCATGAAATATTTTGAAAGGTGTCATAGGTTAACCTATGACCCTTGTTGATGCATTGGAACCAACCAAATTGGTCTCTAGGGGTCCTAAGGCCCCTAGGGACATATGTTGTCATTAAATACATTGAAATGGGTCATACGTTAAATTATGACCCCTTTTTGATGCAATTTAACCAACCAAATGGGTCCCTAGGGGTCCTAGGGACATATGTTGTCAATAAATGCATCGAAAGGAGTAATAGCTTAACCTATGAGCCCTTTTGACACATTGGAACCAACTAAATCAGTTCCTAGGGGTTCTAGAGCCCCTGGGGACCTATGTTGTCATGAAATGCATTAAAAGGTGTAATAGATTAACCTATGACCCCTTTTGATGCATTGGAACCAACCAAATTAGTCCCCTGGGGTCCTAGGGCACCTAGGGACATATGTTGTGATGAAATGTGTCAAAAGAGGTCATAGGCAAGGGACCTATGACCCCTTTTTGATGCATTTGAACCAACCAAATTGGTCCCTAGGTGCCTTAGGGCCCCTAGGGACATATGTTGTCTTGAAATGTGTTGAATGGGGTCATAGGTTAACCTATGACCCCTTTTGATGCATTAGAACCAACTAAATTGATCCTCAAGGGTGCTAGGGACCCTAGTGACATATCTTGTCATGAAATACATCAAAAGGGGTCATAAGTTAACCTATTTATGATCCCCTAGGGACGGATTTGGTTGGTTCCAATGCATCAAAAGGGGTGATAGGTTCATAGGGACCGATTTGGTTGGTTCCAATGTGTCAAAAGGGATCATAGGTTAACCAATGACCCCTTTCAATGCATTGGAACCAACCAAATAACCTATGATCCCTTTTGGTGCATTTGATCCAACCATATCTGTCCCTAGGGGTCCTAGGGCCCCTAGGGTCATATGTTGGCACAAAAATGCAACCTATGACCTTTTTTGACGCATTGGAACCAACCAAATTGGTCTTTAGGGGTCGTAGGACCCCTAGGGACATATGTTTTCATGAAATGCATCGAAAGACCAATGATCCCTTTCGATATATTGGAACCAACCAAATTGGTCCCTAAGGGTCCTAGAGCCCGTAGGGACATAAGTTGTCATGACCCCTTTTGACACATTTGAACCAACCAAATGGGTCCCTAGGGGCCCTAGGGCCCCTAGGGAGATATGTTGTCATGAAATTTCTTGAAAGGAGTCATAGGTTAACCTATGACCCCTTTCGATGCATTGGAACCCACCAAATCAGTCCCTAGGGATCCTAGGACCCCTAGGGACATATGTTATCATTACATGCATTGAAAGTGGTCATAGGTTAACCTATGACCCCTTTTGACACATTTGAACCAATCCAATAGGTCCCTAGGGTTCCTAGGGCCCCTAGAGACATATGTTATCATGAAATGCATCAAAGGGGTTATAGGTTAACCTATGACCGCTTTCAATGCATTGGAACCAACTAAATTGGTCCCTAGGGGTCCTAGGGCACCTAGGGACATATGTTACCATGAAATGCCTTGAAAGGGGTCATAGCTTAACCTATGACCCCTTTCAATGAATTGCAACCAACCAAATGGTATATGAAATGGTGAAATACACATTGAAGAGTGGGGGTGAGGGTTCTAGATGTGAATTAGTTGCAAGAGAAATTAGTGTGGCTAGTTCTATTTCAAATTTCAAGAAAAATCTTTTCTACAAGTATGAAAGACATAGTCATAGGTGTTAGTAGTTGGATCAAAAATTTATAATGTTTAAGGAGACCTTTCCCATTGGCATTATTATATCAGTTCTTGACTTTGTTGAGAACTACACATTGCAACTTCAAAATGAGATACAATCTTAGTATTACAACTCCATTCAGATTGTTATTTTTGTCCATATAAGATATATACATGCTCTTGATAGTGAAAAATATAATCAAAATATTATTAGAGATTATCATTTTTATATGAGTGATGATAGATCTCACTCTCATGAGTTTGTGAAATATTATTATGAGAATTATTTTGATTTCTTACAGGAGCATGCAATTGCTATGGATAGACATATCATTTGGTTAAATAATTGTATAGGTCAATTCAAGAATGCTTGCATGTTTTATTGGTTTTTTTATGATGCATGTGTAGAGGGGGGTACCTCATATTTGGAGTTTTCTTGAGTCTAACCATGGGAAATGGGAACATGATGGAGTATGGGCATTGTCAAGAGAGCTCTAGTTAAGGAGCAATTGAAGATTTTAGGAATGGATCTTCTTGATGCTTGTAGCATTATTGATTGATGTCATTCAACATTATCACAGGGGGGACTCTTGATTCATTAGTATGCATGTTATTTTGGTAGTTTGAGGAAGGGTACTTAGCTGATAGATCAGATTGTGCTATAGTGAGAGACTCATAAAAAATGAATTCATTGCAAAGCTCTAATTCTAGTACATGGACCATTTGGACACGATAGCTAACTTGATTTTTTCTTAGTTGTTTTTAGTGTGATTGGGATCACTGTGAGTTGAGAGAGTGGGTAGAAAAATGGGCCCCACATTTGTAATGCCCAACCAAGGGATCCAAAGAATTAACCTAAAGTTTCACTAAGTTTGGTAGCATTTTATTTTTTTTAAACATGAAAGTAAAACTATTCATAACATAGTAGCGAAAGAAATAAAAATATCCAACTAAAAGTAGACATAAACATACATACATAATAGGTTACATTCTTCTAGGATCCCTTAACATTGAATCACATCAAAATTAACTAATACTGATTCTATCTAATACTACATCCACATGAAATAATAATGAAAAGTCCAATGTTCATAAATTACATTTTTGAATGCTCAATCATCCACTGTACATGCCATAGGGCATGAAAGGCTTAAAAGAATATACATATGTGAAATAAAGTATATCATCAATCTAAATATAATCCATGATGCAAGTACAATTAAGTAAATGAAACCATATGTCATACATGATACATCATCATAGAAGTTATAAACATCAATAAAAAAGGATAACCATTTAACACAAACATAATTGATTAAGTGCACGGTTCCTCCCAATCGTAAATAGCATCATTAAACCATCATGGGTCCTAGCCATCCCTCCATGCATAACATGCCAAATAACCAAAGAGATCATCAGTATTATCAAATAGGAATGTCACTCCTAGAAACATACTACATCATATGCAGAAAGTAATCTAACATGTAAAATAAAGCATAAGATAACATCATCTAACATATGAAAATCATCAATGTAAGGATACATGTCCACCATCATAATCCATTAACAAAATGAAGATAGATGCCACAAAGAATTCTTTAGCCATGGTGTCTCAAAAAAATCTTAAATGATAAGAGTGAAATAGCACTACCACCCGACCATGTGGAACCCAAATGGTCCACTCCCATTGCATTGAGGAGATAATCTCAAGTCCCAAATAGGTTAACAAATCAATATCATAAATACTCTCTAAGTGCAAGAATCCTAAAAGTATACTAACTCAAAGGTTCCAATCACAAACTAATGTCTAATCCTAGAGGCACACAAAGACATGTAAGAAACCTACTATGCAAGCGAGAAAGTGTCATCGCACGGATCACGCTAGAGTTACCCTGGTAGTCTCCAATAGACCATATCCCCCTAGTGATCCCTATGTGGCCACTAATATCCTCTCATATAGAGGATGCATACTACAGAATGCAAGGTCACAACCAAGCATTCTCTCTACTCCCATCCTAGTTTGTACTAGCACTCGAGGCATGGGCGAGAACAAACAATTATCTTATTAGGCTCATTTAAGTTAGTATTAGGTGTGAACAAACAATTATCTTATTAGGTTCATTTAAGTCAGTATTAGGTGTCAATGTTTTCACTTATTAAGACAACTTACAATGAGTTATCATGGCAACCTCTTAGGGCCCTGGCCCCCATTGCAAGCCACTTCCTAACACTACATGTAGATAACCTACCTTAAGCTCATGGAATCATAAATCACAAAATCACCACAGTCCTATACAAGCGACTGAAAAAAATACCAAAAGATAATCCACAAAAGAGCATCAAATCTCCATGAGAAAAAGAAAAGCATCCATAGATAATCATGACCACAACTATTCTCTATTGGCAACTGAAGGTATCCCTGATAATGCCAATAATCATTGATTCTCAACAAGCAACCAAAAAGTATCTCAAAGTAATACTAATCAAAGACTCCAAAATGGTTGAGTCAAAACATGTCACAACATGACATAATCAAGATTAGATACCAATTCAACCCCACCAAATAACTGGAAAGTAATCCAATACAACTGATTGATAACTCATAAAAAACAATTACATATATCATAGCTTACACAAGAAGACTGAAAATAATATCAATCAACATGCTGTCACATAACCATGGTTGAGTTTAGAAGATCAAGTTCAAAAGAAATTATCATGAAATCACAATCATAACCACCAAGCCTCTGGTAGACATCCTATAACTGGTCAACAACTAGTCAACCCAAAAATCCAAAACAGATAGCATAGAGAGAACACAAATGCAAGCACATATTCTGTTTTGCTAAAATTACATAGTTGAATAAAATGTGGAGGTCTTAGTTTTAGTTTCCAAATCGAGATATTGAGTGGAGAAATTCGTGCATTATTACCTAACCCATGTATAGGTTTTATTAATGAACTAAAGGCTTTTTTACCATAACTCTTAGACTCAATTTTCTAATTGATGTATTGTTTATACAAATATTATATGAAAATGATCCCCCATCAAAACCAATAAGACTCCTTGTAGCTTTTAACATGAATAAATACCAATTCCCTTTATTATCTTTCCTTCATAATCCAAGTCAATATTTATCTACATCTTTGACTATAATATTAGAAAATAGTTAATTATTAAAGAAATAAACTATTAGTACAATTCATTTAACAAATATAATAATTATTAATTATTAATAACATACACATACACATACATATATATATACATATATATTTATATATACATACATAAATATATATATATAATTATTAATACTTAATAATAATAATATTTTAAAATGATATAAAAAGTCGAAATGTGGAAAATTCAATTTCGCACCCATGAAAATCAAATCGCAAAACAAACACACACACACACACACACACACACACACACACACACACACACACACACATATATATATATGTAAGTACCGCCATTGGCATGCAGTACCTTGCGGTTGCAAGGCTTGCGGCAATAGTGGGTACTTCGTACCCTCTGTCATCGCAGTGCCTACGACAGTAGGTACCCGTAAGGATAGCGAGTATGGGGGTGCGGGTTACATCCCCCCAAATGTTTTAATCAAAAATTTCCAAAACATTTTTTTATTAAACGTTCGGCCCAAAGTAAAATTTTGAAATTTCATTTTTAATAAAGAATTTCATTAAACATTTTTCTACTGTAATATGACAAACATTTTTAAATAAAGAAATAAAGAAATAAATAAATAAATATATATATATATATATATTATATGTATATATATATATATATATTATATATGTATATATATATACATGTATATATATATACATGTATTCAGATTTGTACAAATATGTATATTTTAAAATGAGACATATACATAATTTGAAGGGCTTCCAATTTTAAGAATTTTCCTATAAAATATTTGTTCTCTAAATTTACCCATTAATTTTTTTTTGTATAAATTTTTTCATACACGTCGGAAAACCCTAGCCCCATCAATTTCATTAGATCTATGCATTTGAAAATTTCTTATATGAAATTTAACTACCCATAACAAATGCATGCAACCAAGATATGAAAATCCTCAAAAAGAATTCATAACACACGAAGAAGATAGGAAGTGCATGATGTGAAAATGACATATGCAAAAATCATGAGTGTCTACCTGGACACTGATGCTAAATCACTTATCCTTAGAATTCCGTAGAGCAAGCTCCTTCCTTCTCCAACATTCTTGGGTCCTCCAAAACATGCTCCCTGAGCTTCTAGGAGTGCCTGAATATAAAGAATTTTTAGGAAGCACTTAGAATGTCTCTAGAAACAACTAGAAGGTGTTGACAACTAAGCATGAGTCCTTTCCAACCTTTAATATGAGTCACAATGTTGTAGACATCATTGCTTAATTTGTGCGCTAACTCTTGTGTTGTTGACATATGTGAAATCAATAGGTGTGTTTACTCCTAGGAAAGCTTATAACTTTTATTTTAATTCTTTTATTACTTTTATTATTACTATTTATTTATTACTTTATTATTATTTTTATTATTATTAATTTTAATTTCTTTTATTTAATTCTTTATCTCAATTAATTTCCCATTTAATTAATTATAATCTAAATATCTAAAGGTCATGATATTATATTAATTTTTCCCAAATAATTAAATTATTAATTAAATATTTTAATTTTAGACTTAATTAATAGAGAATTCACCATAGACCTACAAGATAAAATATGAAAACCCATCATAGAACAATCCATACAAAATCAGTCTAAAGGGTTAAAAATCATGAATTATGTCATCTGACACATTCAGAAGGTAAAATATCTCAGATACTTGTCCTAACTCTCTAGGAATAAAGGTTTAAGGGTTTAGGATTTGGACTTGAGAATTTATCTCCCCTCTCACCATTGAAATAGTGTGATAGGGTACGCTCATACTGACAATTCAAGGAAGTCGATAGCCAGTACCTGCAACTTGCATAAAATCCATGCATGTACATACAATATATATCTATATGCTAAGCTAAACAGGCAATGGCAGGGAGTGGTGCATCATGTAGATCTTGACTAGCAGGTGACTACGACTCCCTTCCTTAACCACATCAAAAATGCCATACAATAAGAACAAACACGCACACCATAAACATGCAAGTATGGGGTAAGTATGCATAATAAAACATATGTGATAATAAACCATCTAACTGATCATCATCAACAATTGGAAATAATGTAATAATCATCATGCATCCATGAAATGTAGAGTCTAAGTAATCTCATCACATATAAACTGAATCCATAGCACAATACCTGATAGTCTCAAAACAATGCTAGTAATCATCAATAGAAAATGAGTCTAACAGAGTTTGGCCAAGATAGCAAAATGTGAACTAGGGGAAGGCACTACATCCACCCCCCATAGAATTAGGCTTACTCCTGGAAGCCTACAAGAAAAGTAAAGCTAAGAACTCACTGTATGAATCCCATTGTACCCTTTCCCTTTGTAAGAGGATGTGACTCCACTGAGTACACTCTCTGAGCTCTACCCATGTCACTAACTGTAGGTTTTGAAGCTATGGGTCCTTGGCCTGAGAACTGAGGATTCATTTGAGTGTAGTGAGATGACTTGTGTCTGTGTTTCCCACATGAGAAACATTCTCCATTGAAGCTCCTTTGGACTCTAGGTGCACTTGACTATTGCAAGCTACCCCCACTAAGATAAGACTGAAAACTCTAGGACAGTTGATCATACTAGTTGAGCTTGTTGTGTTGAGTGTTGTGCTAGTTCCTAGTATTGGAACCACCACCACCACTCTGTGCTGGAGGGTAAGTTCCTCCCTTCCGCTGATTACCCCTAGAAGGAGTCTTCCTATTGCCACTTGCTCCCTGACCACCCTTCGACCCTGATGCTAAAGGTTCTCCTACAAGACCCCCATGACCTAGGTTCACACTTTGCTTTACAAGGATGGCTCGATGTACCACATCCTTGAGGGTTTTTGGTTCAAACACCTTAACACCCCCAATTAAATGGTTGTTCAATCCTCTAATGAAGTGTTGAGTCAATTGAGTTGAGTTGTCACTGAATCTTGAAAATGACATGAGCTCGAAGAATTTGCACTCATACTCTGTTATAGTCATAGAATACTGCCTGAGGTTATGGAACTCATTTTCCCTTTGTTGCTTCCATTCCTCTGATAGGAATCATTTGCGAAAACTTTCTAAGAATAGCTCCTAAGTGACATTGTTCATATCAATGCCCAACTTCTTTTCCTCAATTGTCCACCAAGTGGCCCCAAAATTCTCCAAGTTAGTAATGGTGAATCTCACCTTAACACTACTATCAAAATCTTGCATAGCAAAAATCTTGTCTAGGGAAATAAGCCATTGTTTAGCCAGATATCTAGAACCCTGCCAGTTAAAGGGCTTGACCTTGGATCTCGAAAGGTTCTTCATCTGAGTGGATACAATGGATCTATGTTGATCCTTCTAAGGGCTCCTAGACTTGGGTCTATGCTCTTGTTCTGCCTGATGTGCTCTATGCTGATCTTGAATAGGAGGTAGATAGTCAAGAATGGTCTACATCATCTGTCTCAAGTTAACCTCATTAGACTCAGCTTGGTCCTCTCTACGACTCTCTTCTTGTTGCTTACTAGTGTGCTCTTCTCTTCTCTCTTTATGAGTAGATCCTCCATAAATAGACTCATGGACACTAATAGTTCTTCCATGACCATGACCTCTACCACAACCTCTAGCAGAAGACCTAGTCTTAGATACCATCCAACAATAATATCCAAGATACTTAGTACTACTACCACATAATGCATGCTACTACATATAAGGCACATGTTCTACAAAGACTAAGTTCAATTTTAGTTTAGCCTATGTTTAGGTTTAAATAAAATTTCTAGTTTTGTAAGCTAAGTGTTGCATATGTGAGTAACAATTTAAAGTTCTGTTTCATTTCACCTAGTTTTCAAGTTTGAGAAGATACACATGATAGTTCAAAGTCCTAGTTTGTTCCAAAATACCTAGAGCTCCCAATGTATAAACTTGGGCTCTGATACCAAATGTAATGCCCCACTAAGGGATCCAAAGAATTAACCCAAATTTTCACTAAGTTTGGTAGCATTTTTTTTTTAAAAACATGAAAGTAAAACCATTCATCACATAGTAGCGAAAGGAATAACAATATCCAACTGAAAGTAGACATAAACATACATACATAATAGGTTACATTCTTCTAGGATCCCTTAACATTGAATCACATCAAAATTAACTAATACTAATTCTATCTAATACTACATCCACATGAAATAATAATAAAAAGTCCAATGTTCATAAATTACATTTTCGAATGCTCAATCATCCACTATACATACCACAGGGTATGAAAGGCTTAAAAGAATATACATATGTGAAATAAAGTATATCATCATTCCAAATCTAATCCATGATTCAAGTACAATAAAGTAAATGAAACTATATGTCATACATGATACATCATCATAGAAGTTATAAACATCAATCAAAAAGGATAACCATTTAACACAAACATAATTGATTAAGTGCACCGTTCCTCCCAACCATAAATAGCATCATTAGCCCATCATGGGTCTTAGCCATCCCTCTATGTGTAACATCCCAAATCACTGAAGAGATCAAGGGTATTATCAAATAGGAATGTCACTCCTAAAAAAATACTACATCATATGCAGAAAGTAATCTAACATGTAAAATAAAGCATAAGATAACATCATCTAACATATGCAAATCATCAATGTAAGGATACATGTCCACCATCATAATCCATGAATAGAATGAAGATAGATGCCACAAAGAATGCATCAGCCACGGTGTCTCAAACAAATCTCAAATGATAAGAGTGAAATAGCACTACCACCCGACCACATGGAACCTAAATGCTCCACTCCCACCATGCTGAAGAGGTAATCTCAAGTCTCAAACAGGTTAACAAATCACTATCATAAATACTCTCTAAGTCCAGAAATCCTAAAAGTATACTAACTCAAAGGTTCCAATCACAAACTGACGTCTAATCCTAGAGGCACACAAAGAGATGTAGGAAACCTACTATTCAAGTGGGAAAGTGTCATCGCACAGATCATGCTAGATTTACCCTGGTAGTCTCCAATAGACCCTAGCCCCCTAGTGATCCTTGTGCAGCCACTAGTATCCTCTCATACATAGGAGGCATACTATGGAATGCAAGGTTGCAACCAAGCATTCTCTCTACTCCCTTCCTAGTTTGTACTAGCACTAGAGGCATGGGCAAAAACACACAATTATCTTATTAGGTTCATTTAAGTTAGTATTAGGTGTGAACAAACAATTATCTTATTAGGTTCATTTAAGTCAGTATTAGGTGTGAATGTTTTCACTTATTAAGACAACTTACAATGAGTTACCCTGGCAACCTCTTAGGGCCTCGACCCCCATTGCAAGCCACTTCTCGACACTACAAGTAAATAACCTACCCTAAGCTCATGGAATCATAAATCACAAAATCACCATAGTCCTATACAAGAAACTGGAAAAAATACCAAAAGATAATCCACAAAAGAGCATCAAATCAGCATGAGCAAAAGAAAAGCATCCATAGATAATCATGACCAGAATAGTTCTCTATTGGCAACTGAAGGTATCCCTGATAATCACAATAATCATTGGTTCTCAACAAGCAACCAAAAAGTATCTCAAAGTAATATTGATCGAAGACTCCAAAATGGTTGAGTCAAAACATGTCACAACATGACATCATCAAGATCAGGTAACAATTCAACCCCACCAAATAACTAGAAAGTAATCCAATACAATTGATCGATAACTCATGAAAAAAAATTACATATATCACAGCTTACACAAGAAGACTAAAAACAATATCAATCAGCATGCCATTACATAACCATGGTTGAGTTTAAAAGATCGAGTTCAAAAGACATCATCATGACATCACAATCATAACCCTCGAGCCTCTGGTAGACATCCTATAACTAGTCAACAACTAGTCAACCCAAAATCCCAAAACAAATAGCATAGACAGAATGCAAATGCAAGCACATGTTCTGTTTTGCTAAAATTACATAGTTGAATAAAATGTGGAGGTCTCAGTTTTTGTTTCCAAATTTAGATATTGAGTGGAGAAATTTGTACATTATTACCTAACCCATGTATAGGTTTTATTGATGAAGTAAAGTTTTTTCCCATAACTCTTAGACTCAATTTTCTAATTGATGTATTGTTTATACAAATATTATATGAAAACGATCCCCCATCAAAACCAATAAGACTCCTTGTAGCTTTTAACATGAATAAATACCAATTCCCTTTATTATCTTTCCTTCATAATTCAAGTCAATATTTATCTACATCTTTTGACTATAATATTACAAAATAATTAATTATTAAAGAAATAAACTATTAGTACAATTCATTTAACAAATATAATAATTATTAATTATTAATAGCATATATATATATATATATATACATACATAAATAGATATATATAATTATTAATACTTAATAATAATAATAATATTTTAAAACGTTATAAAATGTTGAAATGTGGAAAATTCAATTTCACACCCATTAAAATCAAATCGCAAAACACATATATATAAGTAAGTATTGCTGTTGGCACGTAGTACCCTATAGTTGCAGGGCCTGTGATGACAGCGGGTACTTCGTACTCTCTATATATTTATGTATATACATATACATGTGTGTGTGTGTGTGTGTGTGTGTGTGTGTGTACAAGTATTCAGATTTGTACAAATATGTATATTTTACAATGAGACATATACATAATTTGAAGGGCTTCCAATTTTAAGAATTTTTCTATAAAATATTTGTTCTCTAAATTTACACATTAAATTTTTTTTGTATAAATTTGTCCATAGACATCAAAAAACCCTAGCCCCATTAGTTTCATCATATCTACACATATGAAAATTTCTTATATGGAATTTAACTACCCATAACAAATGCATGCAACCAAGATATGAAAATCCTTAGAAAACATTCAGAAGAAACGAAGAAGACAGGAAGTGCATGAGGTGAAAATGAGATGCAAAAATCATGAGTGTCTACTTGGACACTGATGCTAAATCACTTCTTAGAATTCCACAGAGCAAGGTCCTTCCTTCTCCAACATTCTTGAGTCCTCCAAAACACGCTCCCTGAGCTTCTAGGAGTGCCTGAATATAAAGAATTCTCAGGAAGCACCTAGAATGTCTCTAAAAACAACCAAAAAGTGTTGACAACTAAGCATGAGTCTTTTCCAACCTTCAAGATGAGTGACAAGGTTGTAGACATCATGTGCTTAATTTGTGCACTAACTCTTGTGTTGTTGACATATGTGAAATCAATAGGTGTGTTTACTCCCACGCAAGCTTATAAATTTTATTTTAATTCTTTTATTACTTTTATTATTATTATTTATTTATTACTTTATTATTAATTTTATTATTATTAATTTTAATTTCTTTTATTTAATTCTTTATCTCAATTAATTTCCCATTTAATTAATTATAATCTAAATATCTAAAGGTCATGATATTATATTAATTTTTTCCAAATAATTAAATTATTAATTAAATCTTTTAATTTTTGACTTAATTAATAGAGAATTCACCATAGACCTCCAAGATAAAATATGAAAGCCCATCATAGAACAATCCATACAAAATCAATCCAAAGGGTTAAAAATCATGAATTATGTCATCCGACACATTCAGAAGGTAAAATATCTTAGATACTTGTCCTACCTCTCCAGGACAAAAGGTTTAAGAGTTTAGGATTTGGACTTGAGAATTTATCTCCCCTCTCTTACCATTGAGATAGTGCGATAGGGTACGCTCATCCTGGCAATTCAGGGAAGTCAATACCCCATACCTGCAACCTGCACAAAATCCATGCATGTACATACAATATATATCTATATGCTAAGCTAAATAGGCAATGGTAGGAAGTGGTGCATCGTGTAGATCCTGACTAGCAAGTGACTATGACTCCCTTCCTTAATCACATCAGGAATGCCATACAATAAGAACAAACATGCACACCATACACATGCAAGTATGGGGTAAGTATCCATAATAAAACTTATATGATAATAAACCATCTAACTAATCATCATCAACAACTGCAAATAATGTAATAATCATCATGGATCCATGAAATGTACAGTCTAAGTAATCTCATCACATTTAAACTAAATCCATAGCACAATATCTGATAGTCTCAAAACAATGCTACTAGTCATCAACACAAAACTAGTCTAACAGAGTTCGATCGAGATAGAAAAATGTGAACTAGGGGCATGCACTACAACATTATCTTACTCCATTGTCTATCATACCCTCTATTAGAAATGATGACATGGAAAGTTCACATGGGTATAACCATCTAATAGATCTTCTTTAGTTAGGACATGTCTTTGTATTGGTTGCACCACAAGGGAATGATGAGAAATCAGATTATTGGTTAGCACATTGTGTAAGAGGTAAAGAAAAGCTTGCAGAATTGATCACAAATGATGATGGATTGACATATCCTACTAGTTCAATGGTTGTTCCTAGAGTATGACTATAGACATACATGCTTCGAAGGAATGGAGTTCCTACATTTGAAGACTATTAGAAGCATAAAACAATTCTCATATATTTGCATCTTATTATAGGAACAAATGTAAAGTTGTTAAAGCATCAAGGAAGACCAAAAGTAAAAGAACTTTTTACCATTACTAATGCTGATCATGAAGCCCTATTGGAGACCATAAAATAGAGAGAGGACCAGACTGGAACACTTGACTAGGTATATATACTTCCTATGTTATTTTGTTCATAACGATTCTATGAACTTATGATTATCTTGTTTAATACAATAAGTTACTAATATATTTTATGATATTGAAATTTTGGTACATCATGAAGAGTAGCCATACATGAAGATAAAAAACTAGATAAGGAGCATAATGAAAAAAAAAATCCTATTTTTGACACTACAATTGTTTTCACTTCTTTTTTTGACACTATGATTTTGACACTACTATTTTTGACACTGATTTTTGGTAGTTGTGTATTGATGTAATAATGATGAAACACTTGAGATATTGTAAATGTAAACTAGTTGACTTAATGTAAGAAAAAAAGATGATTTTACTTAATGTAATTTATGTGGAGGGACCTAAAAAATGATGATTTTAATACATACTAACACAAAAATTGCACTGTGCCTAATGCTAAAAACTTGAGAGAGGTAAATTTTTTTTTTTACTTAATACTAACCCTAGTGACACCTTTGTTCTAGCTACGAAGAGCCTCCATCCTTTGCAACCACCCTATACTGAAGAGTCTCCAAGGTGCTCTAAGTTTGTGTCAAGGTCAATGTTACAAGGGTCATAACTTAGAGCTTGTGAGGGCTATAAATGAAACATTGAATGCTACATGATGGTCATACCAAGGCCTAAAATAACCTATCTCATTTTTGAGAGATCACATTCTATTTAGATTCAACACAACAATCATGTTTGATGTCAAAACTCAGTGTACCTTAGTGCATAGGTGCATCACAATGTAACTTTGAAATTGTTGATCTTGGCATGGAATTTTCAACACCATTAACTCCAGATGGGTATGTGAACTCTATTGGTACCCTTGTTCTATCCACAGAGAACCTCCATCCTCTATGGCCACCTAGTATGAAAGAGTCTCCACGGTGCTCTAAGTGAGTGTCAAGGTTTACCATCTAAGGGTCGTGTTGTGGTTCCACAACACATGCCCTATTCCTAGTCAGGAATGGGGGCCCCCTACTTTTTTTTTGACTCCCAAACTCACAATTCGAGAAATTAAACAACACAAAAACACAAAAAAATTAGAAAAAACAAAAAACAAAAAAAAAATGAAAAAAAAATCACGCCATACGCGCATCCACCATGGTGGCACTACTGCACACTCGCCCCTCATGGAGGCGCACTATGCACGTGCTCCATGGAGGCATCACGCACATGCCCTCCATGGTAATGAACACACACCATCCATAGAGGCATCACATTCTTGCTCTTTATGGAGGTGTGTAGTGCACACTCTCCATGGCAGCACGTGCATGCCCCTCATGGAGATGCGCTGCACACGTGCTCCATGGAGATGCCGCGTGTGTGCCATCTATAGAGGCACCACATGTGTACCCTTTATGGAGGTGTGTCACATGCGCCCCTCATGAAGGCATGGCATGTGCACCCTACTAGTGCACACACCCATAATAACAAACTATGTGTCTTTGCCATGAGCTTTGCACTCTTCTCCACATGCGCTTTTGCACCATACACCTACACATTTTTCAAAAAACCAATAAAAATGAAAAATAAAATAAAATAAAAGGATGCACGTAGTGCACTAAAATTTTTGTTAATTAAGCATTTTCATCTCTCCAAACTAATGTTTGCTTCTTTTTGTAGGTAAAAAAGGTATCCTTAACTTGTTGGGGTCATAACTTTTAACTCGAAGCTTGGAATTCAGAACCGGTTACATCATTGGAAAGAAGAACTGAAGATCTAATTTTAGTCCCTAAAATAGTTGGCCTTTGGCTGCCTAATTTTATGGACCGATGAAAGTTTAAGCTTAAAATTTTGAGCAGAAGACCTCCAAAAAAGCCATTTAAAAATGCCTAGAAAAATTTGCAAAAAAAATATGAATAATTTTCAAACATTTGATCATCTAGATCACTTGGTTTCTTGTTGGGAAGGATAGGGAAGTTGGGGAGAAGACAAAGGTTGAAGATACAGAGGTTGGACACATGAAGTGGAACAGGTTCCTCATCTTATGCAGCTATTAATGGAAAGATTCAACATAGGTGCCTTAGGATTTTAGATTGAAGAAGCAGAAGGAGTTCAAGTTTATGAAAGTGATTGGCTATAAAGAGGGTATAAATCATTAAAAATGGGCAAAAAATATATACAAAAAGTTATCTAAAACCCCACTTGAGAAAAACCTAGAAATCATTTTCAAAATTAACAACTTTAACTTTTTGGTGATTTGAGCTATCGAGGTGTGCAGCTTCACAGGTATGTAGATCCATAGCTCCACATTTTTGAGCTTTGCAGCTCCGCAATTTAGAGGCGCACCGACAGTTGACTGCCGGTTCCAAAAATAACACTTTCCATGCATCAAGAGTGCATTTTGATGGCAAGTTAACTCTGACACATGCCTAGTGAAGGGCCAGTTTCTATTTTTGATGCCTCCATGCACTTCCACTTCGACTGATGGCCTCCTCCTACTTTCTCTCTCACTTTTTCTTTGTTTTTGACATGTAGAGGGCTCATGCATCTAATAAATGAATAAAATATGGATCGAGTCCCTCTAAGCATTAGATTAATTGATAGTTTGTATATATTTAGTTTTTTTTATTGTTAAAAAATATTTTATTACATGTAAAATATCTCTCACTCTCAACACATATTGAGGAGATGATTTATTTTAAATAGCCCATTGTAAAATGTAAGAAAGGCCCCTATTATTATATAATAAAATTATGCTTTCGGTGCTCACATTCAGAGTGTAGTTATTCTTGCCTGAATGCGTCATTATTTTGTGGATTTTATTCATGAGATTGTGATTGAGCCAAAGGTTTATTGCATTGTTTTTGGTTGTGCGATTTTTTAGTTCTGGTGTTTGCTATAGATATATTAATTTTGCCGATGTAACGAGCTTGAGAACACAACACCTGATTGTGTCTACATATCTTTTTGTCTCACATGAGAACATTTTTTGTGGCCTTGCAATTTGATGAAGATTAAAACATCATTTGATTTGTTAAAGATTCTCACCAACGATTGCATCAGTGGATTCTAGGAAGTGTTGCTCCTGTTTACATTGGTTTTCTACCTATTTCTTCGAAGGTTTAACTCGTAGTGTGTTGTGTTCTGTAGCTTATGTCCATTTAGGAATTTTAATTTCAAGTCACTTGATTTCATGTTATTTTCTTTTAGTTTCATTATTTTCTTTGCTAACCCCCTATTAGAATAGGACCTCATAGTAGCTGCATTGTTAGAGTTGCATGCATTGAAAAAAAATAGAAAATACAAAAATATTGTTCTTTTGGTATGATATTTTGAGACAGCGAATAGATTTTACTTCAATTTTGAGATAAAAAAGTTCTTAGAACTAGAAAAGGCCTCCTTGTGAACACTCACATTTATCTTCTACTAAATAGATTTTGATACGTCACAAGACAAACACTGAACCTTGGAGTGGATCCTTAAAAAGATTTTATTTTCAAGAGAGGAATCACACTATGGATTCCTACCATTAACCTTGTGCAAAATGAATTACCAATAGGTCATAACTCAAGTCTCATGGGGGCTATTGAAGAAATGTTGAATGATATAGGACAGTCATGCCAAGACCTAAAATAACCTATCTCATTTTTGAGAGATCACATTTCATTTGGATTCAACACAGTGATCAAGCTTAATTCCAAAATTCACAGTGTTCCTTAGTTCATAGGTGCATCACAATGTAACTTTGAAACCATTTATCTTAGCATGGAATTACCAATTCCATTAGGACTAGGTGGGTGGGTGAACCCTAGTGACACCCTTTTTTTGACTGTAGAGAGCCTCCATCATCCATGGCCACCCCGTATCGAAGAGTCTTCAAGGTGCTCTAAGTGCATGTCGAGGTTGACCTTCTAAGGGTCATAACTTGGAGCTTGTGGGAGCTATCAATGAAATGTTGAATTCTATAGAAGGGTCATGCCAAGGCCTAAAATATCCACTCATTATTAAGAGATCACATTCCATTTGGATTTGGCACATTGATCTTGCTTGATGCCAAAACTTGTAGTATGCCTTAGTTCATAGTTGCATCACAACATAACTTTGAAACCACTGATCTTGGCATGGAATCATTAGTTTCTTTAGCTCTAGATGGGTGGGTGAACCCTTGTTTTGACCATGGAGAGCCTCCATTTCCTATGGCCACCCCATACCGAAGAGTCTCCAAGGTGCTTTAAGTGTGTGTCGAGGTCAATCTTCTGAGGGTCATAACTCAAAGCTCATGGGGACTACTGATGAAATGTCAAATTCTATACGATGGTCATGCCAAGGCCTAAAATAGCCTCTATCATTTTTGGGAGATCACATTCTATTTAGATTCGGCACAACAGTCTTCCTCAATTCCAAAACTCATAGTTTGCCTTAGTTCATAGGTGCATCACAAAGTAACCTTCAAACTATTTAGCATCAAATCATTAGTTTGATTAGCTCTAAATGGTTAGGTGAACCCTACTAACACCCTTGTTCTAACCATGAAGATCCTCCATCGTTCGTGGCCACCCTATACCAAATAGTCTCCAAAGTGCTCTAAGTGTGTGTCGAGGTCAATCTTCTAAGGGTTGTAACTCAACACTTGCAAGGGCTATCGATGAAATGTCAAATTCTACATGATGGCCATGTTGAGGCCTAAAATAACATATCTCATTTTAGAGAGATCACATTCTATTTGGATTTGGTACATCGATCTCAATTGATGACAAAAATCATAGTATGCCTTAATTCATAGGTACATCATAATGTAACTTTGAAACCACTAATTTTGGCATCAAATCATCAGTGCCATTAGTTCTAGATGGGTAGATAAACACTATTTACAACCTTGTTCCAACCGTAGAGAGCCTCCATCATTCATGGTCACCACATGCCAAACAGTCTCCAAGGTGCTCTAAGTATGTGTTGAAGTTGATCTTTTGAGGTCGTAACTCAAAGCTCATGGGGGCTATTGATGAAATGTCAAATTTTACATGAAAATCATGCCAAGGCCTAAAATAATCTATCTCATTTTTGAGAGATCACATTCCATTTGGATTTGACATAGCGATCTTGCTCAATGCCAAAACTCATAGTGTGCCTTGGTTCATAGGTGCATCATAGTGTAACTTTGAAACCACTGATCTTAGCATGGAATCATCAGTGTCATTAGCTTCAAATGGGTGGGTTGACCCTAGTAACACCATTTTTCTAGTCATGGAGAGCCTCCATTGTCTATGGCCATTGCGTACCAAAGAGTCTCCAAGGTGTTATAAGTGCATGTCAAGGTTGACCTTCTGAGGGTTGTAACTTAAAGCTCATAGGGGATATTGATGAAATATTGAATGCTATAGGATGGTCATCCCGAGGCCTAAAATAACCTATCTCATTTTTGAGAGATCACATTTCATTTAGATTCGGCACAAAAATCTCGCTCAATGCCAAAAGTCACGGTGTGCCTCTGTTCATTAGTGCATCACAATGTAACTTTGAAATTGCTAATATTGGCATGGAATCATTAGTTCCATTAGCTCTAGATGGGTGGGTGAACCCTAGTGACACCCTTTTTTGAGCTACAGAGAGCCTCCATCATCTACAGCTACCTTGTACTAAAGAGTCTCCAAGGTGCTCTATGTGCATATTGAGGTTGACCTTCTGAGTGTTGTAACTTAGAGCTCATAGGGGCTATCAATGAAACATCAAATGTTATATCATAGTCATTCTAAGGCCTAAAATAACCTTTGTCATTTTTGAGAGATCATATTCTATTTAGATTCGACACAATGATCTCACTTGATGCCAAAACTTGTAGTTTGCTTCAGTTCATAGGTACATCATAGTATAACTTTGGAACCACTAATCTTGGCATCAAATAATCAGCTCCATTAGCTCCGGATGGGTAAGTGGACCCTATTGACACCCTTTTTTCAGCTACAAAGATCCTCCATCATCTGTGGCTACCCCATACCAAAGATTCTCCAAGGTGTTCTAAGTGCATGTCGAGGTTGATCTTTCAAGTATTGTAACTCAGAGCTCATGAGGGCTATCTATGAAATATCAAATGCTACATGATGGTCATGTCAATACCTAAAATAACTTGTCTCATTTTAGAGATATCACATTCTATTAGCTCTAAATGGGTGGGTGAACCCTAATGACACCCTTATTCTAGCTATGGAGAGCCTCTATCATTTGCAGCCACCACGTATCAAGGAGTATCCAAGGTGCTCTTAGTGTGTGTCAAGGTGGATCTTCTGAGGGTCATAACTCAAAGCTCATGTGGGCTGTTAATGAAATGTCAAATTCTACATGATGGTCTTGCCAAGGCCTAAAATAACTTATCTCATTTTTGAGAGATAACATTCTATTTGGATTGGGCACAACAATCTTGCTTGATGCCAACACTCATAGTGTGCCTTAGTTCATAGGTGCATCATAGTGTAACTTTGAAACCACTGATCTTGGCATGGAATTATAGTGCCACTAGCTCTAGATGGGTGGGTGAACCCTACTAACACTTTGGTTTTGGTTGCAGAGAGCCTCCATTTTCTGTGGCCACCTTGTACCGAAGAGACTCCAAGGTGCTCTAAGTGTGTATCAAGGTCGATCTCTAAGGGTCATAACTTGGAGCTTGTGGGGGCTACCAATGAAATTTCAAATCATATAGGACAATCATTTTGAGGCCTAAAATAATCTATCTCATTTTTAAGAGATCACATTTTGTTTAGATTCGGCACAGTGATCTTGCTCAATGATAAAACTCATAGTATGCCTCAATTCATAGGTGCATCACAACATAACTTTGAAACTATTGATCTTGGCATCAAATCATCAATTCCATTAGCTCTAGATGGGCAAGTGAATCCTAGTAACACCCTTGTTTTGGCTATAGAGAGCCTCCATTATCCACAGCCACCCTGTACCAAAGAGTCTCTAAGGTACTCTAAGTGCGTGTCAAGGTTGATCTTCCAAGGGTCATAACTCAGAGCTCATGAGGGATATTGATGAAACATTGAATGCTACATGATGGTCATGGTGATTCCTAATATAACCTCTCTCATTTTTGAGAGATAACATTCCATTTGGATTTGGCACAATGATATCAATCAATGCCAAAAATTGCAATGTGCCTCAATTCATAGGTGCATCATTGCATAGCTTTGAAACTGCTGATCTTGGCATGAAATTGTTAGCATCATTAGCTCTAGATGGGTGGGTTAACCCTAATAAAACCCTTGTTTTAGTCATGGAGAGCCTCCATCATTCATGACCACCCTAGTGTAGAGTACCTAGGTAGTTTAGTTTGTACCTAGTGCTTCTTTCTTGTCATTTTGTCTTGTAGTCATTCTAGTCACATTACTATTGGTTTAATAAGACCTATTAGGTCCTTAAGTAAGGTTAACTTACTTGCTAAGTGTGTTTTTTCTCCTAAGTTGTTGTTATGCCTATAAGTTTCTCAATAGGGGTTAGGTTGACCAAAGTGGTAAAAAAGTTGACCAAGGGTCAAAAATCATCATGAAATGTCTAAATCAACCTAATAGGACCCCTTACCAAGTTTGGTGAACTTATCTAATTAAGAATTTTATGTTATAGAAAAAATTTCTTAAAATTGCAAAAGTTGCAAATGCAATTTTGCGACTTTTGCATTTTTTTCTTGCAAAGTTGAAAATGAGTGCAAAGAGTTAGTTAGGAGTTTGAGCATGACCATACAAGGTTGGAAACACCTACATAAGGTGTGAAATGACCTTGCTATGACTGTGATTTTAATGTGCTGAAAATAACATCTAGTTGAAATTTGTTTAAGATATTGATTTCTAGTTATTGTAGAGTTGTTGGTTGATCCAAACTCATACATATTAATGTCATGATACTAATGGAATCCTTGAATCTTTCTTGCATTGTCAAACTGTCATGTAGGCTTGGTAAGTTGAATGTGTAGTAAAGTCTCATAATAACACTTATTCTCAAATTTCTTTGTAAAGTTTATGTACCGTGGTGAAGGAGGTGGATCTTAGTTGGATCCAAAGTGGAAGAAGCAAGAAGAAAATAAAAAGGTCTTGAATTTGACCTTTTGAAATCCTAAGAAGGACTAGTTAGTGTTAGCAAGCCTTGTAGTATATCACCCCATACCAAAGATTCCTCAAGGTGCTTTAAGTGTGTCTTGAGGTTGATCTTCTAAGGGTCCTAATTGAGAGCTTGTGGGCATTATCGATGAAATGTTGAATGCTACAAGATGGTCATGTCAAGGCCTAGAGTAACCTATCTCATTTCAAAGGTTCTCTAAGTGCAATTGGGCAGGTGAACCATAGTGACATCTTAAGGGATTACAAAGATTATTTCAAATTAAAAATTGCATCAAAATTTGATAATAAAGGTTGTTAAAATGATATTCACAAATTATTGCATTTGAATTTAATATAAAAAACATTATAAAAAAGAATGATATTCCATAAACATGAACAATATACATGATCCACAATAAATTAAACAATACTATACTAAATTAATATGTATATCAGTGTGTACATAAATGAAAAAATATATATCAAAATACATGTATCCATAGACAAATTACACAAATATATATATCAAAGTTCATATATCCATAGACAAATTACATAAATATATGTAAAAATACATAGATCCATATACAAAATGTGGCTGATCATGCCATCAGAATTTGTATAATATTAATATATTTGTAAACAATGTGGCATATTCCATCCCAAAATTTCTGATGAAACATCGTATGACAAATATACTATCTTAGGCTGCTAGTGGATGATCAAAATGCAATCTCTTTGCTACACTAGGTGGATTGGATGCCTCCTACATAAACAAAAAAGGAAAATCCTAAGTTAAACTACTAACTTTATGCAATACTATGTATCTAACATTGAATTACTCAAATGTATGATGATATTTTTTTAAATGAAGATTTCTAGTATTAAAATTTCATCATAAATACCTCTCTCATTGACCTCTCGCACTGGTAAGAAGTCCTCTCTTATTTCCTTGGCAATGCTTGAACCTCGCTGATTGTGACCTATGTATGTTCAAGTATGTTTGTCAGATGAATATACAACTTAAACTATAACATTATAATTCATAGCATGCTAAATTAATGACTTATAATCAAGAATTCATACTACAATTTACTTGTGTTGAATCCTCCACTGCATATAATGGTTGCATCAACAAAGATACAAAACTTTAGCATCCAACCTCATGTGCACTAAGTGTTTCCTATGAGATACAAAATACTAGTTGTTAATATCACAAAAATTAGTTTTGAATTTATTTATTAAAATAAGAAAAATAAAAAATAAATGATACTTATACATGCGATGGGGCTATCAGTGCGAATGGAAATGCTAGAGCATCTACGATGTGGAATCTTCCTAGAATCATCACCAGTAGCCATGCCCTATAAAATAAAGAATGCAATTAAATTTCATTACCAAAACCATTCTACAGAATGCATTGATATTTAATCAAATAGAAAGAACCTAATTACCTTTCCCTTTTGAATTAGTCATGCCTCATCTGCTACACTCTCCCCCCCCATTGACAAGTGATGCCTGTAAGAGAAAAGAAATATTAGAAACCATATATGCTACAATATTACATAGAAATAACAATTAGAACACAACATAATGTACTGTAAATGTCTCATGGCCAAATGAAATAGCCAAGAGCATGACATTATCAACCTATCTAAGCTCCTCCTTAGTCATCAACAAAACATAAATGAAGATCACATACATGTATAAGTCAATGTGGGTTAAAAATTAAAATTACTCTATTATAAATATTAAATTTTAATTGCATATGTTGTAACAAAAAAATTTATAAATGTACTGAAACAGAAGGATTCCATGGTTCTGCATGCCACTCCTCTTCCATGTTAGGGTATGTGGCCTCTGTATGTACATCTAGTGTATCCTCCTCAAATACAAAATGATACTAAAAAAGATCACTTATGGGACCCAGACAAATATTCTTGCATGTTATGCAAGTATGGGGCACACAAACATGTGATGAACTTTTTGATGATGAACTCATGCTAGCCTCATCAACACAGGGAGGCAACACTGACTTAGCCTAGGATATCAATAGGCTACTCAATCTATGGATGGCTCTAATAGTTTGAGAGCTAGCCTCTGTAATGATATCAGAATTTTGTACGCGAGGAGGGGGGGAGACATCAGTAGGGGGAAAAAAGTACTAGATTTCTTCTACTGGGCAAAGGGTCTATCCTAAGGAGCTCCTCCTCCTACACCCATGTTGGGATTCGTGCTCCAATAGTTCACCTTGTAGCCCAACACAAATTGTATATACAATTTTTTAAGTAAATAAAATGGAACCTCTAAATTTCTATGTGGAGGGATGTCAAAAGCCATCCACCAATGATTCCAAAAGTTCACATGCATAGCCTCATTTTTGTACCATTTAATTGATAGTTTGGGTTTTGTGTGTTTGAATCATTTACCAATTTTTGGGTCCACAAAAGGGTTAACCAAATCATCTTTACTTATATTTAGGGTTGCAACCTCATCATAGTCCAACCCATCATCAAGCTCATCATGCATTTGATCATGCCAGCTAAGAACAACATTTTGTTGAATGGTAAATGTTTCAATATTATCCACTATACTATTTAAAATGGATAACATGGGAGCCAATGCGGGTATAGTATTATATGTGGTTCACAAAACCCTCAATTCAATGAAATTTTCAAATATCAAATCTTCAATTCAATAATGGTTTTGAGGGGGTAGGGGATCATTTGGTGTATGGTTTTGAGGGGGCACTAGATCATTTGGTGGAGGGTTATGAGGAACATTATTTCTTGCCTTAGTATCATCATTTCGGTTAGCCATACCTATTAATTTGTAAAACATAATTTCTATTAAAAACAACCTAAATTTCAACAATTTTTATTAAAAAAACTATTTAAAAAAAAATTCAATTAAAAATAACTAATTTATAATAAGATTCATTCAAAACATTTTAAAAAAATCACTAATATCGTATAACCATTCTGAGATCTGATACCAAAATAGAGGGAACTCTCAAACATAAAGCAAACACAATGTGAAAAGAGCCCTTAAGTTTTTTTTTTAAAAATCAATGCAACAAGTTTTAAGTATCTAATTTCATATAGGATACTCGATAAGGCTTGGTCCTAACATTTTAGCTTTGGTATTAGGATGGGTGGAAAAACGTTAGAGCAGATTTTGAAATGCTTTTAGATGTTTTCAAACTCTATTTTTCTCACATCTCCACTTTTTGGCACACCATGATCCTGCACATACCCTATATGTTCTAATGGATGTATTTGTTGTTCACTCAACATTTCTAGCTCTTATAAGCATTTATCCCAAAAAAAATTTGTCAATAATGCCATAAAATGAAACACATAAAGATGGTATTTTTAATTCCAAAGACTTTAAAGCTCATCAATAACATAAACAAGATTGTAAGGAGAAGTACTTGTGTTAGTATGAAAACTCATCATATAATCCCATAAAGAATATTTAATTGAGTATGCCAATCTTTTGCATACTTGTTAAATATTTTTCTCAGAATCTTCTCAATGATTTTATTTGATGCTTTAGCTTGACCATTAGGTTGAGGATAATAAGGAGCTAAATTTTTTGTTGAATTTTATATTTCTCCAAGAATTTTGTAACTTCTTTGTTTTTTAAAAAAGCACCATTATCCAAAACTATAACTGAAGTTATACCAAATTGTGTTATGATATTATTAAGGATGAAATAAAAAATAATAGATCTGTAGTTATTGAATGAAGAGAGACAACTTTAACCCACTTTATGAAATAATCTATAGTAGTTAGAATGTAAGTATGTCCTTCAGATGAAGCTAGTGAGATTTTCCCAATAAGATCACAACCCAAAATACTAAAAGGCCATGGAGAAACTTGATTATGAAGCTCACAAGTAGAAGCATGAATCAAATTACTATGTTGTTGACATTGAGGATATTTCTTTAGAAACATAAAATAATCTTGCTCCATTGTTTGCCAATAATATCCCATTCTAAGTAATTTATTAACCAGGGATTTTCCAACCAAATACCCTCCAAAAGAACTAGAATGAGCTTCTGCTAAAGCTACCAAAATTTTAGTTATTTTGATAGATATTAATAGCAATCCTCTATAAGAGTTTTTGTAAAGAGTATCTCCTAAAATAATGTAACACACAATGAGTTTCCTAATACAATTATGCATGTTCCTTGTTGCTGATTTATGAAAAAGTATCATCTTTCAAAAAATGAAAAATATGGGCATACTATGCAGCTAAATGAAAATTGAAACAATTAGAGGTAATGTTTTTAGAAATTGTAGGATTTTTAAGAGATTGCATAGTAAATTGAAAGTTTCAACATTATTTTCAAGGTACACCAAAGAAGTTGTGCTTGCCATGGCATCCACATGTCAATTATCTTTTCTAGGTAAGATTTGAATCGTATAAGAAGAGAATTGTGAAAGCACATCAAGAGCCAAATATCTATATTGTATCATTTTATCATTCTTAGTTTGATAAATTCCTTTAATTTGTTCAACAATCAATTACGAATATCCATATATTTGAAAGTGTTTGATGTTAGGAGATGAAGTTTCTCGTACATTGTCTATAAGAGCTTTATACTTTGTAATGTTATTAGTACAAGGAAAAGTTAGTTTGTATGATAAAGGGATTAGCTTTTTCATAGGAGGAATTAAAAAAATACCAACACTAGAACCTGCCATACATTTAGATCCATCAAAATGCAATTCCCAAATATCATCTTGTTGAATAGCTAAAATATTATCATCTAAAAATTCCATAGAAGTAAACATGTATCTGAATGAGGAAAAGGAGCATCAACTAAATAATCTATTAAATCTTGTCCCTTAATAGACTTCTATAAAATGAAATTAAGATCAAATTTTGTAAGTAACATGACTCACTTTTCCAAATGGCCAGAGAGAACAAGTTATGAGAAAAGATGTTTCAAAGGATCAAACTTGACAATCACATTGACTTCAACATTTATAAGATAGTGCCTAAATTTCTAACATGCATAAAATATAGCTAGATGTTGTCTTTCCAAATATATATATCTTGTTTCATAATCAATTAAAGTCTGATGAATGTAATACACATCTTTCCTTACTAGTATTATCATTTTGAGGTAACAAGACACTCATGGTCTTCCAAGTCGCTGAAGTATACAAATGAAATGGTTTATCAAATTTAGTTTGACTACAAGATAGGAGGATTCGCAAGATACTCCTTAAATTGCTCAAAAGTTTTTTTTTACATTCACTATTCCAAGAGAAAGTGGTATCCTTTTTAAGAAAGGAAGTAAAAGGAATTGTTCAATCGGCTAATTTAGAAAGAAAGTAATGAATAGCTTATATTTTTCCTTGTAAACTACATAGTTGAGAAATATTCTTAGGAGGAGGCATATTAATAATAAAATCAATGTTTTTAGTATTAACTTCCATGCCTCTATTAGACATTAGAAATCATTTAATAATTTACTAGAATCTACTCCAAAAACACACTTCTATAAAGGATTCAATCTCATGTTGTAACTTCTAATCCTTTCAAATATTTTTCATAAGATAGTAATATGATCTTCTCTTTGTATAGACTTTTCTAAGATATCATCCACATAATCTTCAAGAATCTTATGGATGTAATCATGGAAAATCAAAGTCATAGCTCATTGATAAGTTGCTCTTACATTTTTTAATCCAAAAGGCATCATGACCCAAAAAAATGTTCCCCAAGGTGTTATAAATGAAATTTTAAATTAATCTTTAGGGGGAAAAAAGATTTGATTATAGCCAAAAATCTATCCATAAAAAGATAACAAAAGCATGACCCATTGTTGAATCCACAATCATATCAATATTGGGTAATGATAAATCATCCTTTAAGGATGCTTGATTTAAATTGCAAAGTTTGGTACACATCCTTATATTATTTTCCCTTTTTTAAATAGATAAAATGTTTGAAATCCTATTTGAGTAATCAATAGAATGGATAAATCTAGAATCTAATAAGTTTTTAGTTTAATATTTGACTAATAAAGCAATCTGTGGATTCATCTTTTGAATTTTCATCTTCGCAGATTTCATATTATTTTAAAATAATATTATGAGTAATAATTATAGAATCAATACCCAACATATTTGAATATGTCCAAGAAAAAATGTCCTTGCATTCAAGTAAAGGGGAACCCAATTGACCACATTCATTCTAATTCAAATATTTCCCAATCTTTATTATCTTTCCAAGATTATTCTCATCCATTCGAATATCAATAATCTCATTTATTTGTAAATCACTTTGTATCAAAGGATCCATTAGGAAACAAAAAATATTCCAATGATCATGTTGTCCAAAATAAGCGTGTGTATTTTAACAAAATGATTTCCTTTATTTGTGATGGAACTTAGGGAAATCTTCATAAACCCCTAAAAATTCCATTAAAATTTCATCTTCAGGAAAAATATCCAAAGTAGACACATGATTCATGTGAATGATAAATGGATTAACCAATTTCAAGTGACCACCACATATATGATTAACACTAAAGGGAAAATTTGATGGTTTTTATACAGATTAAATCCTAATCCATTTGGATGATCATAAAATTTAGTATCCAAAGGTACTTGTATCCCTTGCTCATATTTACCACATCCACTCCCATTAAATCACGATTTCTTAAGAAATTGATATCCAAAACCATACCAATCAGCCATTTTAGACGGAGTCCAAGGACTAGCATATGTCACAATGTCAAAACAAATAGATCTTATTGTTTCAATCATGTCATTAATTGAAGTGGCAACAAAATTACTTTTTAATTCCTCAAAAAGTAGAAAAGGAATAAAAACTTGTTTCCCAAATTCACTTTGTTGCTTCATGAATTCCAAATTAGAGACCTTATATTCTCTAATGAAAGTAGGATTATAATCCAAGATCCCCCAATCATCTTTAGTCAAAGAAGATGATAAAGCTTCCAAATGTTGAATTTTAGGTTGTTGTAGCTAAGGTTATTTTTCAATCTCTTTACTTGGTTGAAGAGGCTTAGACATCTAAACATATTCTACATTAAAGGAAAGATTTGACATATCATCCAAATGTAATCTACACATAAGGTTGTTACAAATTAACTAAAACTTGTGACGAAGAGTAGAAGGAACTGCATGCATAGCATTTAACAAAGGTCTTTCGGAAATATAACGGAAGTAATAGAGAGGGGATAGGTGAATCATTTACCACAATAATAAACCCCAAATCTCTTAGATGTCAATACAAATCAAAACTCCATGTAAACTAAAATCTACTATAACTTAGCAAACACATAGACACTTGATTTACACTAACAAATTTTGTAACTCAGTAAAAACTAAAATATTTTGGAAAATGCTTATCATGAAAATCTTAAGATATTATTTGTTATTGATGTTACTTTAACTTAGTTGCAAAGATATAAAATAAATAGCATGAACACAATTAACACCAAGATTTTAATGTAGAAGCCCAACTTGGGAAAAACCACCAATTGCAACTAATTACTAATTTTCACTCTTCATAAGTGAGCCATGTTAGGAGCCAACTCTATTAAAGGTTACAAAACACACTACTAGGTGTAACCCTATTAGAGGATTTAATCACGCTATTAGGAGTGGCCTTGTTAGAGGTCTTTAGATAATTCAATAGAAATGCCACCTTGTTAGAGGATTTAAAAAGAGTTGTTAAGAAAAATCTATTAAGAGATTTAGATCACTCATATAATGGTTAGAGAATAAAAATGAGATTAACTAACTTCTGATGCAACTAAATTACTGATTATAGATCTCAATTCTAGCTTGTATACTTGATCCTTCTTGATCAAATGTATCTTTTCATCTCAATAAGGATATTCTTCTTAACCTTCTAATTCACTTCCTCTAAGCATCATCAAATCTTCTTTTTATGTTCCACACATTCAATCCTCAACTTCACCTTATATTTATATCTCATATATTTTCAATTTGTCTTGAATACAACTTAGAATAAGAAATAACTCAATTGAACTCAATATACCTAAATAATAAAATACTTTTTTAGCTAACCTTGCTTTGTAGATACTAGCTTAAAGTGATTTTCCCATGTTAACCAAGTGAACTTAGTTAACACTGCATATTAACAAAGTTCCTTTGGTAACTGAGTGAGCTCAATTAACACTCAACTTCTATAAATGTTTCTTTGTTGCCTGAGTGAACTCACTAGATGCTATCTTTTGAACTAGGAAAACTTTGGAATGCTCAACAAACATAGGAAATTGACTTCAATGCTCGAGTGAGCTCAACATACACTAACTAGCAATGATATGTAATTTTGTGTAACATTAAAGACAATACACAATCAATTGTTTCCAACAATCTCCCTCTTTGGCATTGATGAAAACATAAGATATCATAATACAATGAAATTTTAGAGAAAGAATAAAGTAAGGAATGTATCCTTAGTTTCATTTTGATTCTTATCCATGACAACTCAACTCCCTCTATCAGTATGACCTCATTCTACCTTTAGTATCTTCTTTTGATAGAAAACCTCTACCTTTGATATCTCCCTCTTTGTCATCTCTTGAAGTGATAAAATTTCTTTGAGATATGTTAGTAAACTTCTCCCTCTTTGACATCTCATGCCAAAGACAATGTTTAGTAAATATCAATATACCTCATGTAATAATTCATTTTTAATATGCCCTTGTCAATACTACATCAATTGACTAATCTTCAACATGCCCTATTTGATGCATCACTAAACTTCATTTAATGAGCTTCGAATAGGGGAATGATCATTGACTTACCTCTTAGATATAGAAATGTATCCTTAGGTAATTAATTAGTGAATATAGCTACAATCTATTCTAAATAGTATTCACATATTCCAATCTCACATCTTTATCTTGTACCAATTCTCTCAAAAAAAGATATGTTATAGCAATGTGTTTTGTTTTGGTATGCATCACTAGATTCTTTGATATATTAATTGCACTAGTGTTATCACATTATATAACCATTGTATACTTGATCTCTATCTTCATACCTTCTAATAGTTTCTTGAAACAAGCAATATTAGAACAATTAACTATTTCTACCACATATTTTGCCTCTACTATGGACTGAGAAATACAATTTTCTTTCTTTCTTGTCCAAGACACCAATCTTTTATGAAAAAATAATGCTCCACCACTGGTGCTCTTTTTTTCATCAACACTTCCTATCCAACCAACATCTATGAATGCTTTTAAATCCAAATTATCTCCTTTTCTATACCATAATTCATAATATTTAGTACCTTTTAGATATCTCATGGTTCTTTTGATTTCCATCATGTAATTTCTTTGGGATTTGCTGAGAATCTTGCCATCATACCAACTGTTAATGCAATATTAGGCCTTGTATGTACTACATACTACAATTTTCTAATTAATGATTTGTAGATGGTCTGATCTACCTCCTTGGTATCATCATTTTTAGAAATCGTATGTCCAGTAGACATAGGAGTTCCAACTAGTCTTGAATCTTCAATTCCAAACTTCTTTATTATCTCCTTGATATATTTAGATTGAGTAATGTAGATACCATCTTTCTTCTACTAGATTTGAAACTGAACAAAGAATTTTATCTCTCCAAACATAGACATCTCAAACTCTTTACTCATTTCTTCTAAAATTCCTTGCACAAGTCATCATTTCCTATAAATAAAGTGTCAACCACAAATATTTCTACCAAAACAATCATCTTGTTTGGTCCTTGGATATACAGATTGCTATTATCATTTTTTCTTTGAAAACCAATCTTTACCAAGTGTTAGTGCAAGAAGTTGGGTCTCTCTTTTCACCAAAAAGTGGAAGTGTTTTTCTTATTTTTGAATTTTTTTGTCAATTGATGTCAAAATTTGAGGCGTTTAGAGACTAAATATAAAAAAAACTTTAAAAATAAATTTTTTAGTGTTCAGAATCTAGGTTTTGAATATGTAATTTATTCGTGTACCCATTTGATAATTTTTTTCTTTTTGTATGGATCTTTAAAAACCACTTTTTCAAAATGCCTATTTCAGGACCATACCATGCTCGTGTATGGACAATATAATTTGAAGAAAACAAATGAATTCTTGTAAATCCTTTTAAAGGGAGTTACTTAATACACCTAATATTGATGACAATATTGTTTCTTAATTTTTTATTGAATAATAAAGGTAAATTTTAAAACCTCTTGTGTACAAACACCATAATTTCATCAAAATTTCACTTTTTTCAAATTTTTTTTAGCCTCAAAGGAATTGTATGTAGATTGAAAACATATAAATTAATTTAAGAAAAATTCTAAAATTAAAAAGTTATTAAATTTTTAGTGAATGTCACTTTTTAACATTTAAGAGATATTTTTTATTAATAAATAATGGAAAAATAGCAAATAAAATAATAACACTATAAAATTTACATTTTTGGGATCAAAATAGTAGGACCTATAATGGGTTTTTGTTTCATCAAAAAATTCAATGGGGACAACAATATACAAATTATGACAATCCCTGAAATTGTCGATTAAATGCCTTAGAAAAAAATGAATCATAAAGGCATGGCTTGGTGGGACCAAGCCTATGCCATGCCTTTCTCCAAGGCAAAATGCCATGCAAAATTCATGTGCCATTCCAAATTCCTACTCATGTCTCAATAATTAGGTGCCTGATTGCATGTTAACCATTGTAAGAATCGAGTACCCAATTATTTAAATATTGGGTACCTGATTCTTTCAAAATTGGGTACTTGATTTGTAAGCAGGCACCCAATTTTTAAATAATTAGGTCTCTAATTCTTATGTACCCATTGAGCCCTAAAAGCTACCCCAGAGGCTGACTTTCAATGATTGAAATGATTGAATAACAGTTTCAATCTACAACAACGAATTATGTCATAGTTATTCTATTTTCTTGTCTTCTTCTACAATTTGCAAGCCATTGATTCCAATTCAAATTTGGTGCAAACATGGGATCAAAACAACAAATAAAGAAGAAATAAAAAGTTCTAATAGATGAGGAGATTACAAAAAATAAAGAGAATGAAGCATGGCATCAATGAGAGAGAAGACAATGAATTAGAGACTTGAATAATGTTTCAAAGGAGAAAGACATTGAGGATACGATGATGCATGAAGAGGTCAAAGAAGATAACCTAATACGAAAAAATTTAGGTGTACATTTTAATCATGCATTCAATACAGGTGTGCCTCCAAACCCTCAATTTTTTCCTCATGATGAAATTGGCAATTTTTTAGAAGTAGGTTACGATTTAAATGATTTAGATTTTCTTTATGAGAATAAATTTTCAAACAATCATGCACAAAAAAATCCAATAGAAATGTATGCCCCAAAAGAAATACCAAGAACAATTGAAAATGAGATGCAAATTCCAAATAACAGTGAAAATGAAATGTCAATTGAAAATAAAAATTGCATGAATGTAGACATAGAAACACCAACTATTGAATAAACATGTCAAAATGATAGTAAAGTGTCTAAACATAATTTTCATATTCCTAATGATGTGCTTGATAATCTTGAGGGATTGGTTTCATGAGACCAATTAGGACACATGCTAATAGATTGTATAGACATTTTTTTTATGATAACAAATTTGGGTTTCAATGTTAGTTGATGTTGCAACTAATTAAAATGTCTAAAATGGAAAAAGTAATGAGAAGGTTGAGAATGTATGCAAAAACCAAGAATTAAAATGAGTCTTTAAAACAAGTTGTATCCATTGTTGCTAGTGCCTTTGATGTTATCAGAAATAGAAGTCAGTCTAAAGATAAGAATGCAGCATGACAAGCAGTAACAACAAATTTAGTTAACAAATCAACAATTGACAAAAGATTGATTAGCTAGATAAGTGGATATCTTAATGTGAATCATAAGACTTTAGAAAGAGCTATAAAGAGAAGGGTTGACTTTGAATGTGATCTAGCAAATATTTTGTGGACTTCTAGTGGTAGACTCCTAAAATGTGATATGAAACTTAATAGTGAAGTCAAAAGTTTGGTTGAATTTTTTTGGCATGATAATACAAGAGTATCACCTAATTCAAGAGATGTTCTTAAATTGAGAATTGGGTCAAAAATACGTGATCCACATCCTAAACACCTTTTTGACTTGACTCAAATTGAATTGTTTAGAAAAATTTTATATGGTAAGGTATTAAATATTACCATTAGTCAAAGATCTATTGAAAAGTGTAAACCATGGTATGCAAGGATTAACAAGGAAAGAATCACATGTTGTTGTAAAACTCATATTCAATTTTGTTACCATTATGATGTATTTTGATCTATACATGGTACCATGCATAGTAAAGACATATTCCAAGAATGTGGTATAAAAACACCACCTCAAACTATAAAGGATTTCATATTAGGTTTGTTTTGTAAGCCACCTAATGATCAATACTTTCTTTTCAATGCATGTCTTTCTAGTACATGTGATATGTGCAACAATATTTCTTTGTTAGATGAATGTTTGCATGAAAATACTTTGACTAATTTTGGAAAACAATTCATTGAGGTAAAAAGATTAAAAACTATTGAATATCCATTGAAGGATGGGAAGATTGGAAGAAGGTGTGATCTAGTTACAGATAAAGTTAGTTGTCATACATTTATGGATGAGTTTAAGAGTGTGATCGTACCAAAATATGTTAAACACTCACAATATGCTAGATGGATTGATGGAAAATTTCACATATGTAAGAATACATTTCCAATTGGTACTATACTTTCAATTGTTGACTTTGTAGAGAACTACACACTTGCACCACAAGAAGAGGTAGAACAACAATATTACAATTTAGTGCAAATAACAATTTATGTTTATATAGTTTATAGGCATGCACCTTATAGAACTTCAAAAAATATTGAGAGATTACCATTTTTATATGAGTGATAATAAACTCCATTAATCTAAGTTTGTCCAATATCATTTCAAGGTCTTTTATGATAATTTAAAAGAGAGAAAAATTCAAATGACACAACATTGGATATGGTTAAATAATTGTACAAGACAATTTAAGAATGCTAGAATGTTCTATTGGTTGAGTAGGACACATAGGCAAACTAACATCCAACATGTTTGGAGTTTTTTTGAGGCTAGACATGGTAAAGGAGAACATGATGGCATTGGTGCATGCATGAAGAGAGCCCTTAGTAGACAGAAATTAAAATTTGAGGAAAAAGCTAAATTCAAAAATGCACATGAGATTGTCAAATGGTGTAAAAAATATTTATACATAGGATCAAGTGAGAACTCTACAATCAAATGTTTCTTCTACCTAGTTGAAGAAAAGAATATCCTTTCGAGATATGACATGGGAAGATTGTGAGAATACATAATGGGTTGAAGATTGGCATAAAAAATCATTAGCACTTATTGAAATGCATTTTCAAGATGATATAGTAAATGAAGGCCAGAATGTTACTTTTGCATCATAAGACTATGATCATATTTTAGACCTCATAGAACCTGGTATGCACAATTTAATTAGATTTTTTTGTGATCTCATGCTTTAATTTATATAATTTGCATATGTACTCATGTGATTAAAGTGTTTCCGTACTTTATCTTATCTTGTAGGACATGTTTATGTTGTTATTGCACCTAGTAATAATGATGAAAAGACAGAGTATTGGCTAGCTTGATGTCTGAAACCTAAGAAAAAATTGATATTTCATCAAGTAGACAATGATGGTTTTGAGTATCTAGTTGGGTCTACCATTGTAGCTAGTACCTAGCTATGTAGGTACCTAACAAGAAGAAATGGTTTACTAGCATTTGAGGACTACCAATCTAAAAAGAAAATTTTACACTATTCTTATTTGGTTGTGGCAATGAATATCAAATTAGAAAGATAGAAAGGGAGACCTACCAATAAGGTATTATGGATAATTTCAATGGACAAGCATGAGACAATCATAGATGCAGTGCAAAAGAGAGATGATGCAGATGGTACAATGGGATGACTACATTTAAATCAAACATATGTAAGTTTTTTCTTTATTGTGTTATTTTTATATATGTACTTATATAATTTAATTACATGTATGTTTGCACTGTCAATACCAAATTAGAGAACTTATATATATTCTTCTTATTTAGGTCTTCATTACAATTTATGTAAATTTAAATGTTAAAGTGGATTGAGCATCAACATCTTGTGAAATTCCACATATTGAGTACATACAAATTACACATATATTTACATAATTCAGATACCTCATATTAATTTGTGTTTATTAACATGTGTTTTTGTTTTACAATTTTATTTTACAGGACCTCATTTGAAGAGATGTGTTGAACCAATTATATATTTTGAGTTCATTTCTATAAATTTATCATTGACATTGTCTTACATATGTTGTGAAATATGTTGTACAAACAATTTTAAAAATAGGAGTTTACTTCTATTTGAAAGTTAAAGGTGTGCACTTGATATTATAAATTAATTGTCAATTTAAGTAATGACCTCCTATTTTTTCCCATTACTTTTACATTCAAGCATACTTAAATTAATGTTTGTTTGAAGTTTCAAATTACTATTGATTGTAATTAATAACCCTTCACTTGTACATGATAATTAAAGACCTTTACTAATTGTATTGATTATATGCTATTGTAATGTTGATAATTTACATGTATGTTTAACCATGTTAACCATGTTAAGTGAGAGGGAGAGAAGGAGGAAGAGTGGGAGAGGGAGGGAGGGAGGGAGGGAGGGATATGGGGATGGTTATAAGTGTGTCTAATTTATTAGAAAGGGGTCCCATTAGGACACCTTAGGAAAAATTAGCATCTCTTAGGACCCCTTACAACACATTAGTTATTGTAGTCCTAAAAGTAATCTTTTCTAATGTGTCCTAGTACATTCTAATATTTCCAAGAGATTTTGATGGGTCATATGTGGTCATAAGAAACCTTAGGACCCATTATGACTCCTTGGAACCCATTCATACCATTAACACACTTTATGAACCCTTAGAACACATTAATCATCCTAGGATACACTTTAGGGTTGTAATGTGTCCTATTCAATCCTATTTTTTCCTAAGGATTTTTAATGGGTCCTAAGTGGTCTAATGTGCCTTAATGAGTCATATGTTCTAAGGGGACATTAGGGATTTTTAGAACCCATTAGTACACATTAGGTCTCATTAGGACACATTACCTCTTATAACACATTAACCATTGCAAGACATAGTAATGTGTCCTAAGTGGTCCTAATATCTCACAATGGATCATGATTGCTCCTATATGGTTTAAAAAACCATTAATACCATTTAGGGTGCACATTATGATCATTTAAAACATATTAAAATCCCTTAATGCCTCTTAGATAATCTTAAGGGGCATTTAAGAAACACTAATGGGTTATAATATGCCCTAATAGGTCCTAATGTGTCTTAAGTGGTTATAATGTGTTTTAAGTGATCCCATGACCTTTTAGGACCTGTTAGGAACCCTTATAATCCATTATGGGCCATTAGGACTGATAAAAACCAATTATAACCCCTATGAACACATTCACCATCATACAATACACTACTATATCTAAAGGCATTATAATAGTTCCTAAGTGGCTATAATTAGTCCTAATGTTTCCTCTTGGATTTTAAACTATGGTCTTAATATATCATGAAGGATCATAATGGGTTCTTGGTGGTCCTAGGACATCTTAGGGTCTATTAGGATCCCTTAGAACACATGAACTATAATAGGACACATAAATGGGATGTTAATGATTCTAATGTATCATAAGGGGTCGTAATTGATTGTAAGTGGCCCCAGGACCCATTACAAAACCTTAGAATATATTAGGACCAATTAGGACACATTAAAACTACCTCAATATGTTATTTAATTACTTGGGATGTAAGAAAACCTAAGTCAAAGTTAAAAGGAACCATCTAGGTACATGAATTTCCTTGGTACATAATTGTATGAACTTATGTATATAACCTTGATGAGAAAATGTGTGAAAGGAAGGGTATCATCCATCATTTCATAAAAAAATCTTCAATCTTTACCTAAATTTTATAAATTTTAAGGTTTAGGATGAGAAATATTTATAATAGAAGGTCAAATTTATTTGTATGAATCACAATGCATAAATTTGATGTGATATTTATCTAATAATCTTTTTGATATTAGTACTAATGCTCTATAAATAGTTAAAATTATTGTTCATGTAGCATTTATACTTACAAAATGTGTCATATGTTCATGAATACAATATGTTTCAATAAAGAAAATGGTTTGAATACTTAAAACATGATGAAACATAATAATATATACTACACACACTAGCATGATAAGAAGTCATAAAAAAATAGTACATGGTCTAACATGTCATAACATTATCTATGAAGTCAATAAATACATATAATACAATTAACTATCCTAGTATAAAGTGCATCAAAATAAAAAATATGTGTCATAAAAACACAATCTAAAGGTGCCAACAAGACCTAATCTATCAGATTGAATGTCCTCTTTACTCCACCCAAAGAGGACTTAGATGGACCATCCTGTGTAACTAGAGGAGGTGCACTAGGAAAGCTACCAAATGCAGCAGTGGTGAGGTCCTATAATTTACAATTCATACATTTTAAAAATTTGATAAAGATCATTTAATGAACTATGTATTTACATAAATCAAAATACTAACCTCAAAGGATGATGTAGGTACCTCCTGTTGGCCTAGTTTTTTACAAGATAAAATTTCCCCAATCTAGGTACAAAAAATCATAATTAAGTGCATTATTGGAGAATAGGCTTTTTGGTCTTTGGTCTTGCAAATTTCTCAACCTTTGAAAACCTTTTTTAAACCCTAGGTCTAATTCCTTTTCAATTTATTCAGGTGCAAAACCTTTTAAAATGTGACTATTCCATGTCCAATTCAAATCTTTCACACCCCCAAGTGGCCTTTTTCCTTCAGTTTCACACTGCCCGATCCTTGTAAGATCTATGGTAGTCACATTGTCGCTATCGAATTATGCAAGTGTTTTACCCTATGCGACATAGCAACTACCATGAAATTGAGGGGCAATGTCATGAAATGGAGGAGTGATGATCTGAAAGTGCATTGTGTTAGAAGTGTTCAGTCACATTTTACATGTCAAAGCTATTAGAACAATAAAAGGAACCAAAATAATGAAGTACAAAAGGCATCAATAGAATTCAATTTTTCCAGTGGGTTGCCATGTCACTATCAAAAAAAATTTGCACCATGCCAATAGCGACATGGCACCTCAATAGAAAATATAGATGATGATTACTTTTAAATTTCCTATTGACCATAAAAATTCCCAAGTGGCATGCTGGACGTGTGATCTTATTGTTCTATGACAAGCACTAATTAGGATGATTATGATTTGACAGGTATCTATCTTTTTGACACTAGATTTTAACAAGATACCGAAGGTCACTATGTCACAATCAGAAAATGAATGATCTTTGCCATTAATGACATAGCACCATGATAGAAAATGATAATGTAGCAACAGTTCTAAAAGGAGGGTCCTAGACATTTGATTCATCAGATATGAGTCACACAACTTTCAGACATGGTGGCATCTAGTTGCATACATTTCATGCACCAGAAAAACTAAGAACACTAAAGTTCACTATATCATGATCTAAAAAAACTTTTCTCCTTGCCGTTAGTGACATAGTGCCCAACTAGAAAGTGGGCATGTGGTGGGACCTAATCCATGAGGTGATATAGCAAGGATTGAAGTATTAATTTATGAGCTAGCTAGACAATATGTTCTCATGTTAGCAATAAACTGAAACCACACCCTAGTCAAAAACTAGATGAAGAATTATGATTGTTCGATCAAGATGAGATCAATGATAGTCGCTACCTTGCTATGAAAATATGTGCACTACTTATCTTATGAAAAATAGCAACTAGGGACCCATCACAGTGTATGCATGTCATACAGTTTCCTAGCCCTTAGATCAATCTTAGATCTATGGCTGTCACTTTATCACTATGGTGAATTGCTCACTTTTTATGCATAGTGACATAGTGAACAAGGAAAATGCAAGAGGGACCCACCATTATAGTAACGAAAATGCAGTAAAACACCTACCATCAGATTAAGATCAAATTAATGGTTGTCACTTCCTCACTATGGCAACATGCTCACTCTTTATGTATAGTGAAGTAGCGACTCAATGATACATGTCCTCAGAAGTTAGTGGGTCTAGTTTGAAGTGCCAATAATAAGGGAAAGGTACACATGGAAAACTATCATTGGATTGACTGCCAACATGTTAAGTAGAATGTGAGTCATCCCTACTAGCATCCTTGGATCGTAGGATTTTTCAAAGATCAATTGTGTAAATTTGAACATAGAAGGTGGTGCTATTTCTTTCCCCTTATAGTTCATTTATGAGGATTGACAGCTTCATGTGTGAGAAAAAGAAGAGTATATTACAAGAGATCTCACCATTTCCATCTCACACAAACAAAGATTTCAAGTTTTCTAAGCACAAGAGATTATTGAGAGTATTGTATTGATCCTAACAAGAGCATGAAGTAGTTTCCCATTGTTTGTGAGCTATTGCACAATTACAAAGAAGAAGAAGTAGAAAAGAAAGTAAGTACTTATACACTATAACCTTTGTAGCAATTCAATTTCTATGAATTATAGTCAAGATGCCTCCAAAGAAGGTGTTTTCTGGGCAATAGAATTATTTGAATAGAAACATCCATAATGACCTATTAAAATTGCTTCATGAATCCACCGTTGAAACTATACAAGTTAAAAAGCTAACTTCATTAAACCCTAGGATGAAAGTTAGAAATGGGTTATATGGTAAGGGAAATTGGGTTCGAGATGCTAACACTTCTCAAACTAGTCTAGATTTATTTAAAAAATACTTTTCAGAGAGGAACTTGTTTTCTCCACATGCCAATATTTGGAATTTTGATTTAGAAAAATTGGTGGTTCCAAGTGTCTTTATGGATTATGACCTCCTTGAGGCTGTGGAAAAAAACTATGACCAATAAATTAGAGTAGTGAGGAGAGTTAATGGTGAAATTCTAATCAAAATTAACCCAGAGGAAATTAGGAAAGTATTTGATTTGGGGCCTCTCACTGACTACCATGTGCCAATTGATTTAAAAAGATTAGAAAAATAATACATGTCAAAGAAGGATGTAGTTAGGCAAGGTGCACTGAGGGCACATATAGGTAAAATTGGAACTCTACCAGTGATAATACTAGCCTTAAAGGAACCCTTCAAAAGGGCATATTTCAATACTAGGGCTGTGGAGGCATAGAGGGCTCTATGCAGAGTCTTTTGAAAAGATGAAGATGATTTTATGCCTATGAATTTTATGTACTTGATCACTTAGATTTCCTCTTTTGGTGTGGACATAATTTTTGACTTTTCTTCTTATATAACTAAATAAATTCATAATGGGTTGGTTGGGATTGTGAAGTGCAAGGTGGAAAATATTTTTGGTCACTTTTATTTGATAATGTACATGTTTTTGTTCAAAGGAGTAACATATTTTGGAAAAGAGATGAAATTTAATAGGGAACAGGATGGGGAAGCACTACCAATCCAATTATGGAGTGCAGATATGAATTGGGAAGTAGAGAAGGCCAGTTTTTTCAGATTTGATAGATATTTTGCCTCAAAATTGAGACATTTATTATTGAGTGACAATCCTTGAATACCCAAGGCACTGGAAGGTCTTATTAGGCCCTTGGACAATCCTATTGGTTTGAAGGTTTCACACAATTGGGGAGACATCATCCCATATTCAGTTTCAAATGTCATTAGAATTTTTGGTTTTAGGGGCACTCCACATGTGTTACCTTACCAAGTGCCTTTAAATATGGGAGTAGTAGAATTTTTGTGGCAGCTAGGAGGATTGGAGGAACCTATTTATTGAAAAGATCAAGAGGGTCAATCTTCTCCACCTGAACTGTGGCCCATCAATTTGTAATCACAAAAGGAGGTTGGCTTTCTCTACATAAGATTTTGGATCCGTATAAGATGGATAATTCTCACCATCATTTTTGTGACACTGAGGGATTTTATGATTTGGCTTTTAGACATAGAATTAAGCTCAATAAAATTGATCATGAATTCTATTTTCCTAAAGATATAATAAGAAATGAATACTCCCTACAAGAGCACGAGACTAAAAAGGAAAAATGGAGAGTTTTCTCAAAAGTTTTGGACTTTATTCATTATTTTGATGTAGATTATAGTCCTCTTGGTAATGTTGTTATAGCAATAGATAGAATAAATAAGCTCATGCTCACTTTTCCTGAAACAATGGAAACCATGAATGAGAAGAAGCAAATTCTTGTTAATTCTTTCCCAAATAAGGCTAGGGAAGTAATGAGGAAAATGAGATTTAATCCCAACATAGGGGTAGGTCAATTGACTATCTAAAAGAGGCCAAGTTATACTATAATTCAAGATAAAATGACTACTATGGCCAAAGGTAAACAAACAATTGGGTCCACTAGTGTGGTCTAGGAAGAAAGGCCTCTTGAGCCCTCCCCTAAGAGGTGAAAAATAATAAGGGAGGAAGATCCTCATGTTGAGGAATATTCACCTTCACAAACCCCTCTAAGGATTCAGGAAGAACAACTCATTGGGGAGAAAATTGAACAATTGGTATCCCAAGGGGGAGATTTTGTCACCCAAACTAAAATAGGTGAAGGAAACCCCCAGGAGCCTCCTGTGCCAAGTTTTGAGTTGACAGTTGTAGATTATAAAGGAAGGGAATTAAACCATATTTTAGAGCAAGCAAATCAATAGTTTTTGTCAGATGATAATTTTGTTAAATGTAGAGCCTTTTTCTAGTTTGCATGGAGAACCAATATAGGAAAATTTGAGGAAAGATGCAATAAACTAAGAATAGAGCATCTTGAGCTAGAGGAAGCAACCTTGCAAAATCAAATGAAAGAAGAGATGATGCAATAATTTTAAAACATAACCCCTAAAGAGGGGAGACAAATGGTAAAAGAATCAAATATTTTATTATGACCCAATTGGGATGTTGTTGATGCCTTGATTTTTAATTCTATTTCAAACATATTGAATTTACAAGATCCAAACAAGAAGTAATTCACAGGGACTACATTTAGTGAAGACCAAGCTTCTCTAGTTATATGGTCATTAAGAAAGGGATCTAGGGTTGTTTGATCACAACCAGATGACTCAAGATAAATGGGGAATATCATTGTGAGAAGAGTAGAAGAGACATCCCATGTACAGGTAGCTCATATGGGAGTAGGAACCTCTCATTTTGTCTTGGCCATTGCAGAAAAAGAAGGAAAAACAATGTTTGAACTATAGAGAAAATATGAGAGTGTTTTGAAAGCCATAATGAAGAAGTTCAAAAGAGGATTGAACTTGAAAATAAAGTAATGGGGAGGTCTACAAGACCAAGAATAACATATCCCCATCCTCCAATGGAACCTTTTAAATCCACTCCTCTCATAGAACTGCCATATACCCCACAAAGGCCATAATATTACATTGCTGAAGATTTTGCAGAAGAAAAGGGCAAACTGTGGGCATTACATGTAGAATTGAATGTACAGTACGAAGATAAATTGAGAAAGGCTCTCACATATTTGGGGGATAAAATTGAATGGCCACTATTTTATGACCAGCTAACAAGGACAATAAATGTATGGGATGAATTGAAAGCCCATGATGAGGCTCTAAAGCCTATTGTGAATAAATAGGTAAAAAGAAGGAAATAAATGACATTTTGGTGTTATTCTATCATAAAATTTTCACATGATCAAATTGAAAAGACTTATGATATTGTTACTGATCCTCCAAAATTTGATAATAAGAGAATTCATCTACAAAGAAGAATAGTAGGCTACTTGAATAAATATAAGTGTCATAAATTTGATTTATTCCCTCATACCCTAGATAGAAAAAATAAGTTAAAAAAAAAAAGATGAATGGGCTGAGGAATCAGATGATTTATTTTGTTTAAGAATGAATAAAATCATCAATGAAAAAGGGCATGCATGGTGGGCTACCATAATAGATGAAATGGTGAAAGCCCAAATATTCTTTGATTCTTTGAAAAAAGAATTTATTGATATTGACAAAGAAGTTGGATATGTTATCAGAAAGCAATAGGACATTTTGCATTTTGATTGGCCAGATGATACAATTTATGACAAGTGGATGGTATATATTGCTTCTCGTGAACAATTAGAGGAAGCTAAAAGTAATGATGAAGAAATACATGAAAAAGAATTACAAATCATTGATTCAGTTCCATTAGCATCTAGGAAAGAAGAAGACGAAGAAGGGTAGTCATTTCATGCGAAAGATACAATGGATTAGTTGGATGACATAGCAGAAATGGAACCAAGTGTAACTATTATCTTGGTAATACATGATGACATGAGTGAAAATGGTAGAGTAGAGGTGAAGTTGCATGAATCAAAGCCTGAAACATCACTGGCAAGTCTGATAGCTCCATATGCCAAGGACTCATAGTAAATAAAGACCAATCATGGGATTTGTAGCATGTGAAGATGTAACAAAAAAAGGGTCCTTCCAAGATAATGATCTAATGTTACCTTTCTATTATATAAAGTTTTTCTTTTTCTATTAAAAAAAATGTAGATATTTTCTATAAAAGGACACCTATCAATTTTCTATGCCTGAAGCTTGTTGCATCTCACATTATATAAGTGAGATTCCAAGGCTAGAGAACGGTCCAATTTCTAAGACATTTTAGTTTTATACTTAGGATGTTTTCGGTCCAATTTTTGAGAAAACTTTATGATGTATTTTCTCTGCAAATTTACTGAGAATACATTAATGTTTAGTGATCTTGGTGTTTCTTTCCAGAGTCATTCTAAGTTACTACGATTATATACAATTTCCAAGTAAAATTAATAAAAGCTTGTGCTATCCCCATATCAATTCTTGTTGAATTTTGTCTCCTTTATTGTTACCTAGTTATTTTGAGATTGTGTGTGTAAAGCTCATTCAATTGAATGCAATTCATTTAGGTTGTATATCAATTCATTATTGCTATTAATTCAATGAATTAAGTAAAGGATTTGATGAATTTGATGGGATTTCTATGGTAATAGAAAGGATGTCTATAAGGATGAATTTTAGTAAGAATTGTTGATAATATTTGTTGTAATGCAACAAATTAGATCTATAAATTGGAATAGACTCTGAATCCTAATGGAATAGGCATTGATCAAATAAATTTAGTCTACAGATATGTATATCATGAATAAGCATCAAATCTAAAATCACAATCAACTTTATTTTACTTTTCTTGAAGATTTTCAAAGGTGGTTAGCACTTATTTGCATGGAATGTGTTAGCCTTAGTTAGCCACTATTGTTGGGAATAGCTGCAAATCTGTAGAAGAATTATGACCAAATCTGCTATATGGGATGTATTTTATCTAAAATTTGAAAACCATGTATGTGTCTGAGGATATAAGATGAGAATCAAAATGAAACTAATGTAATTCTCATATAGTAGCATCCAGCCTAAATCATCCCCTAGGTATACCCACCTTGGTTTTGTAGAGCCTAAAGAGTAGAAAACCATCATTGGTTTTGTTGAAGTTGGGTCCAAATGGTTTGCACCTGTAATTGTTAATAGGAATCAACTAATCCTTAGGTTGTGTGAGTAATATCAATTTGGTATTGAGCATTTTGTTGTTCAGTAGTTTTAAAACACCAAAAAAATGGGAAGGGATAACCTCAAAATTGTAGCCCCATAAGGCTATATGTTGCCATTTTGTTGGTTATTTGATGGTTCTTATTTCAAAAATCAAAAAAAGGAATTCTCATTAGATAAGCTCAATTATATAAGCAAAACCTACATAATATTTTGATATGGACTCCAATATACCATTAGAACCGGGAGGAAATAAACTTTTTGAATATGAAGTCAAATTTTGTACAAGTATTCACCAGTTCAAACTATAAGAAAATTTGTAATTTTTGGGGCATTCTCAGTGGAATGGGTAGAATTCATCATTGATAATCAGAATTAGAGGGCAGATGTAAAAGACTATTGAAGCCTGAATGTGCAAAAAAGTAATTCTGATAAGTTTTTATTTCCTTTAAAGGTCATTTCAACTGATTTTTGCCTATGTTTTAATCTGGCATTAGAAATCAACTATTCTTTCCAATCAAATATTCTGAGATACTTTATGCTTTTGGGAGGCAAAATGATCAAGAGAAGGGTCATATACATCATAATATACTTGTTTCCTATGTAAATATTGGAACACCAACCACAACAATTAGAAACTGAAGGTCCTTAAAATTATAAGTAAAAGTAACCCTACCACCTTCTTTCTACCTATGCATGTGAATGCCTTGCTAGTCAATTTGCTCCTAGTGTGTAGCTCCTCATTGGACTGGCAGCTAATTCTTCTCAATTTTCACGTGGATGTATGCTCCCTCAAAATCTTTCAGTGTACAGTTTCCTCCTTTGTGTGAGGATCTATTCTAATTGGGAAACTTTGACTACTGTAGGAAAAGATACTAGCTCAAATAAATATGTGAATGGAATACCTGCATTTTTCCTAAGGATTAGCCAGATACAAAATCATAGCTTGTTCAATTTTTTGATTAGGTGCTACCTTATTTATGCATGAAATATCTAGTGCCTTTTATGCTTTCAAACAAGTACTTTATATCCTATGGCTATCATTTTGGTAAATGATAATGCCATGGTTGGAAAATCCTATTGGTAGTTGGTAGTTTTCTCGGTGACACTAGTAGGGTTCCAGTTTTGCATCCTTTGTCTTAGTAGTTGATCAGTGACTTATCTATTGGGAAATTCAATGAATCAATCAAATCCATATGGATACTTGAGACATATTTATATCTTCAAATATTTGATCTATCCATTCACCTTGTAAATAGACATCTATGTTCAATCTAAATCTCATTCTTACCTGATATGCTCCTCAATAAACTTGTGACCTTGTTGATTTCCCTAAAGCATTTACATAACTCCTTTAATTATAAGAAATAATGAAAAAACATATAGCCTTAAGGGACTACAACTATGACCTAAGCTCTTTGTTCAAAGATCATAAAACATTACAACTCACTGAGAAAGGAGACAAGATTTAAAATGAAACTCAATCATATGTTGTTCTTTGTATTGATTTCCTTGAAATAATACATTCATATGCATGAAATCAAAACATGAAAAACACCTAATAGATCTAAAATTTCTATATTGTCTCTACTACTACTATTCATACAACATAATTATGCTGAAAGAATGGTGTCTAAGTAGTGAGTCAATTTTCTTCTCAAAACTAGAACCTTACTAGTGTCACCAAGAAAACTGCCAACCCTTACAAAAGAGAAGAAGAAAGAATAAATAGAAAGGAAGCAATTCCTAGATTTGATCAAAAAATGACATGTGTCCCCTTAGAATTCTTTTCCAAAAAGTTAAAAAGCCTCTCTCTACCTTCTCTATGTAATTGTATATCCAATCTTTGATCATTTTGCCTCCCAAAAGCATAAAGTATCTTAGAATATTTGATTAGAAAGAATAACTAATTTCTAATGCTAGATTAAATGACCTTTAAAGGAAATAAAATCTTATCAGAATTACTTTTCTGTACATTTAGGCTTCAATAGTCTTTTACATCTACCCTCTAACCAATTCTGATGATCAATGACAAATTCTTCCCATTCCACTGAGAATGCCCCAAAAATTAAAAATCTTCTTATAGCTCAAACCAATGAATACATGTACAAAATCTGACTTCATATTCAAAAATTTCATTTTCTCCTAGTTCCAATGGTATATTGGGGTCCATATTTCAAATAAAAATTGCCCTAGTTATGCCCCTCTAAAAATTAGGCTTTTGTTCATGGTTTTGCATAGCATTTCACAAAAATTGAACCTTGTCTATAGTTCAAAACTATACAATAAATCTAACATTTATTTAAAAATCTCTGACCTTGTATGTACTTCAAGGAAGAAAATATTTAAAAATTAATCTTTTGAAAATTCCCCTTATAGATTCCATCCAAGTCAAACTTGGTTTGACCACCCTCACCATGTGTCAACACTGGATTGGCTCATTTCATGTACAATCATTAAACCCTAGCATCTACATGACACATGGCATCATTTGATCCATCCTCTATTTTGCCACATCAACATGACATCTCATCATGCCATGCCATGGTTGCTATGTCACTATCCTAGTCAACATTTTGCCACATCATCAGTGACATAACAACAGAGTGACACATGTCACCTACTGCCACCTCATCACCTCAAGAAGCATGCCACATCAGAACCCACTACCATATTTCACTATCAATCTCATCCACCTTTCCATCATGTTAGTGCCATGTGTCAACACCTTATTTGGTTGCCATGCTGCTATGTTAACCTTTGTGCATCTTCATCTTCACGACATAGCAACATCTGTCAGATCTACCATGTGACATGATCTAGTGCATCATTGAACTCAAACTGCCACATTAGTACTTGGTTCATCAATCTATCATCACATGCTGCCACTTGTTGATTCTTGGTTCATCATCTACACCCAAGTGGGACCCACATCTTTCTTCACCAAATTTTGAGGTTTCCTAGTAGGTCGCTATGTCAGTATTGGAAAACATCACCATTTTCTAGTGGCGATATAGCACCTTACCAAATTTTGGACTTTTCTAGTGACTTCGATCATGTTGATGCCATCCTCTTTAATTGCATGTTAATTGAAAATTTGATGAAGGTGCCTCTAGCTAGTAGTGATAGGGTCAAATCCACCATGCATGTCTATGGCTTACAAAAGCCTCATGTCTCAAAGACAACATACATGTTGAATGGATTTGTATTTAAAGAGAAAAGAAGGCCCTTATATGGGCTATGTAGGAATAAGGTCCTTTTACTATTTTTCCAGTGTTCTTCTTCACATCCCTATGATTCCTCCCCCAAAGTCACCTCTTATTTCTTAGCACTGAGCCTCTTTCTATTGCTTTTCACGTGGCCTCTGCTCTTCGACTAGCTGCCATGGATTTGTTATGATTTGTCTTTTTCTTGATATAAGCTTTTCAAAACCCTTTTCTTGGTTGATTTGACTCTTCAAGGCATTTTCATTTTCCTCCAAGGTTTTGCGATAGACCAGAGGCAAGATTTTCATCTCCTTTCTCTAATACAATTTTTTCTTGATGGTACCAATCATTTCCAAATTTATTTGTAGTTTTGTGTCTGTTCTCTCACTATTTTTGAGATGCTAAAACCTGTGCAGAAGCTTGATGCATCTTTGTCAAATTAGTGTTCATTTCTTCAATAGTCTGGTCCAAAATATTTTTAGGGTCCTCTACATTGCTTAGTATTGCATTTGCATATGAGTTTACAAGCCTAAAAAGTTTCTTAAAGATGTTCATTCAAAAATTTTCCCCACTAGTTTTGACATCTTGGGCTGTTGGCAACAAGACATTTGGGTGCCACCTTCTTTCTGCCTATACATGTGAATGCCCTGCTAGTCAATTTTCTCTTGGCATGTGGCTCCTCATTGGACTAGCAACTTATTCTTCTCAGCTTTTGCATGGATTTGTGCTATCCCATAATCTTTTAGTATACAACTTCCTCCTTTGTGTGAGGATCCATTCTAGTTGGGAAACTTCAACTAGTGTGGGAAAAGATACCAACTCAAATAAAGATATGAATGGAATAGGACTTGCATTTTTCCCAAGGATTAGCCAGATACAAAATCATAGCTTGTTCAATTCTGTGATTAGGTGTAACTTTATTTATGCATGAAATATCTAGTGCCTTTTATGCTTTCAGATAAGTACTTTATATCCTGCGGCTGTCATCTTGGCAAATGATAATGCCATGGTGGGAAAACCCCCCATTTAAAATTTTCTATCGGTCTTTGAAAGCATTAATGTCACGTTCTTCATTCACATGTATCCATTTGTACTACTCATGGATCATAGCCTATTCCACCAAGGTCTTAGCCAAGAAAAGCATTGCAATTATAATTTATATAGAGCACATGTTCTTTTTCAAAATTGTGAAGTATATGACCCCATAGAGCCAAATCTACTTGGTGCTTGGGAAGAAAAGGTTCAATGACTACAAAAAAATTTTCATTTATTTTATTTTGCATCAATCCCTCCTTTATACTTGAATACACAGGTTCATGACTTGTGAAAACTAGCCATGGTGTTTTCTTGTGGTCCATAAATACCAAGTCATGCTTGATTCATGTATAGTGTTTACTACTTGTACTCCAATCATGCTTGACAGATATAATAGTGAAATGAACTAGGCCTTGACACACTGAGTATCAAAGTTCATTCTCTATTTGTATTGGCATAGGAAAATGTCTTTCATAAGCAACACCACATTTACACCATAATCTGATGCAATTAGTCAGACCCCAAAGTGGGTCTAGCTAAAAAAAAATTGTTTTTGAATGACTAAACTAATTGATCCATTAACCATCTGGCACTAATTAAAATCAAATTTGACCAATGGATTAACATTTGAAACTCATTTTATCATTGATCTGCAACTTGTGATTTTCTACCAATATGGCCTATCAACTGGCTTTAGAAACTGACTAAAACACCTAATTGGGTTTTGAAATCAAACATATTGAATCTCTATTCCACATTCTTGCACCCTATAGAATCTCATCTCATTATGAATTCCTAGTCAAAAGATATTGATTGTCAAAGTTGACCTCTCAGAATTTCCTACAATAAAACAAGTTAGAAAATCATGAAATGCTTTTAGAATTAACTTGGAAAACTAGATAAACTGATACTTGGGGAAATGAAAGTTGGGACATTGGATCACTGTCATGAGGAAAACATGAATCTATGATTAGGGCTCATGAGGAATAATAGGACGCATTTGACAAGCGGTCAAAGTGGGCTACTTAGAATTTGTAGATTAAAACAATGTTAGAAAAGCATTTTTTGCAAATGGAATGGACATGGGAAAGTGTGCAAATAGATTTTTCAAGACTTGCAAATTGGCACAGTCAAAGAATTTTTAGAGTACAACATAGTGGTACAATCCATATGATTTCACCTATTATGGATTTTGAGATATGACATCACGAACAGGGGTTTCAAAAAATCTACACTTCTTGACACCAGTAAAAAGTTACATGTTCCATGTTACACAAATATGCACTGCATGTGAAAACTAATCAAACGGATTTTTCATAAGCTCAAAATTGAAACATAGCAAGCCTCTAACCTCTAAAATGCAACACAAAAGGAGTTTTAGCATTTAGGTCAACTAGGTCAAAGTTATTACAAGTTAAATAGGGCTTCCCAAAATTTTGAATAAGACACATTAGCATGACAACAACAAATGACCAGCTTTGAGGGATTCAAAACCTAGACAAACAAATTTGAAACAACTTGAAATCTGAAACATAGGCTCTTTGGTATGGATACTAAGAACTCCCAAAGAAACGAGTCATGAAACATTACCTAGTGCGAGATATTCACATGTAAACATGGCCTCCTGTAGTTGTTTGACACTAAGGTGAAAATACAAAATTGATAATTCCTCAAAATAGGACTTCACAAAATGGCTCAAAATGGCAATTTATCTTCATGGAATGTGTAGTCATATTGAATACAAGGTGTTAGAAACATTAAACACCTCATGAGGCTGAAAAGTACAGTCAAGTACATATGCATTAAAAGCATTTATAGGGCTTAATTTCTTCAATGGTACTCAAAATCATGGCTACAATTTTGAGTGCCAATAGTGGCTCTATCTGGGGATGCATGTCTCTTATGGGCATGGAAAAGATTTAGATCTCTAGAGGAAGTGGATCACTCACAAAAACTTCTCTCAAACAACTTTATTGAAAGCAAAGACAACTACTACTATGTACAAATGATGACCTCGGGCCATCGAACTTCAACAAAACTTTTTACTTCTATCATAAATCTGATTCTCATCTGAACTTTCATGAGGTAAACTGGAAATACTTCCCTTATCAGCTTCACTAGTCAAATTATCATTCTTAATCAACTCACCCAAAAAAACTGAATCTAAACCTTAACTTTCATAGTGCATATAAAAATTTGATTCTCTTTCTTCAACAACTTGCTCATTATGAAAGTACTAATCAACATGCTCAAAAATATTAGACTAAAATTGAAGACTTTCTCTAACAAATGAATCATGCATTCTACCAATCTTGAATATGAAGGCATCATATTCAACATGGGGAAAGGGATCTCACATACCTTGAAAATGTGTATCCTTATGCATAGTTGGATTGTACTCAAATCAAAATGCTAATGTGTACTCACACATGTCATCAATGTCAAAATATGAAACTAATCCATTATCTTCAAATGGTTCTTCACAATTAACAAACATATTAGTCTTCACATTAAAAATTTTATCATAAAACTCATTGCAAGGTGCATGCTGATTTTCATTAACAACCTCAACGAACACCTTGTTATTCATATCATGAGATGCAACATAATCATCATTTTCACTATCAAAATCAAAAGAAGAAAAATCTGATCTCTTATAGTAATAGGATAAAGTATCATCGTTAAGATCATCCTCAACTAAATCTAAACCATCCATGTGTTCCTCAAAAAGAGGATTGATAACTCCATGCAAATTGCCTATATAGACATTATGACAAGTGATGTGCTGATCAACATCAAACTCCTCACCATATAATGGATTAGTGAAAACTTTAAAACCATTTCTAACATCACTATCATGGACACTTTCAGCATATGAAGAAGAAAAATTAGAATCATCACAAGAAGACACACCATCAACTCCATCAACAAAGCATGTAGAGTATGAATCAACATTACTTGCATTGTCTCCATTAAGATGATTCAAATGTCTTGCAAACAAATAATAATTTATCTTACCAATAGGTGTTGATGTATTAATATTAGGATCACTCATATACTAATTATCACTACGTGCATGCTCAAGACATTCTTCTACACAATTACGTAATCCGTCCTTATGGATAATCTCTTTGTCTTCTTATTGTGTAGACAAATCTTCTTCATAACTTTCAATCTCAAACTGATTTACACAATTATGAAATGGAATTTCACTTTCAAATTTAGAAATAGTACTGATATCTTCACTTGCATAAAAACACTCACTTTCATCATTGCTCTCTTCTTTACAATTTGCATTTGATTCATGTGAAGATGAATGTGTACTATCACTATCTTCTTCTTGACTTGAGAAACAACTCCATCTATTGTCTTCACATGATGCTTCTTCACAATATGTCAGATTAGAAACTTCATCTTCATCACTTGAAACATGACTCTTAGCTTCTTCATTCTCATATTGAGATGAATATATTTCAACTTTAGATTTTATAACATTGTCAACATGATGCAATCTATGAATAAGAGAAATCATTTCTTGCATATCTGACTGGTCAAGTGAATCCACCTTATCATCCACTGCTGAAATAGTACAAACATGCATGCTCTATTCTTCTAACTATGACTGAGACAAATGTGATTTACATTCTTCATTTTGTGTTACCTCTCCATGGAATGTTGGATCAGCAACATCAAATTCATCATAAGAGATTTAACTCTTAGCCTCCTCACTTGCACAAGATTGAGATCTAAATGCGGCAACCTCAAACTTTGAAGCATTAGTTACATCATTATACATATAATTATCATGAGAAGAACTTTCTCAACACTATCAAAGAGTAAAATATATCTTACTACTATAATATCATGAACATATGTGTCTTCATTTACAATAGACTCATTCTTCTCTAAACACACATTCTAATTTGAAATTTCAATCTGATTATTCATTACAATAGGGGTATTGATAAGCTGATTTTAAATTGAAGCATTGACACCACAGTCATCCTTTCTTTCAGCTACATTATACTGACACACATTTTTAGCAAAATGACTTCTAGTCAATCCATATTCCAAATTATTTTCAATCTCTATAGCAATCATAAAAGCCTGATATAATGTTTGTGGTTCTTTATCACTTAGTAGATAATTTATTTTCTTGTCAAATGCATCAAAGTAAATAGCTAAACACATTTGATCATTGGATCTATAACTCTCAGGGATCTCATTCAAAACTTTTGCAAATCTAATATTGAATTGAGGCACAAGTTTATCACACTTAACATGAATCTTCAAGAACTTATCATAAGAATAAAAAATGCTTACCCTTTCTCCAAATTTCTCCATGAAGGCTGAATACACCTCACTCCAAGATGAAATAGAACATATTTTTAGAAAAGAAAACTAGTCTCTAGCATTACCATCCAAAGTTTGAACAAACAACTTCATATGCACATCTTCAAGATCAATTTCAAAGTCATGCATCAAATCACTGAACATTTGAACATGATGACTAGCTAAAACAATATGGTTCCCATTAAATTTAGTTAAAAAATTTCTAATATCATTAGGAATGAAATTTGGGAAACCATAAATACCATCAAAGCATAATGGCATGTATCTCTTGGTAGAGACTGATCTACAAACATCACTAACTAATTGCATACTTGATGAGATGAGATTTGTCATTCTTCAAAGCCTAGACACTCATCAAGAATAATTTTTATTTTTAATTTGTATTAGGCTTATAACCTTCTACCAATGAATCACGTCAAACACTTCATAAAACTTTACAAGCTAAAACTTATTCCCATGAAGTGTATATAACCTATCACACTATTCTCCTCCTCCTAGTGCTAGAAAAACCACTTAATGGAGAACACATGTGTAGAACTTATTTTCATGGAAAAGGAATCACATGAAAGTGTAAAATACCTTTAGTGTTGTTGCATGAAAACATTGATCTGCCGATTGACATAGGTGCTGATTTCAATTCTTCACACCACTAATCAAATCCTTATAGAGCCACCATTTCCTTGAGGAGAAAAAAATGAAATAATTGCTATGATTCACTTTAACATTTAACTTTTTTTGTCATAGAAAATCAATCAACACTTTTAAAACTCATTAGTCAAGAACTCATATATCTCTTTTCTTGCTTAACACTTATCATAACTTTTAGATCTATACAATTGAATTGAAAAGTCCTGAAAACATTTACATATAACCAATCTACACTAGTATAGAGATACTTTAGAGAGTCACCACTCACAATTGTGAGAAATATTTAAGACATGATTCATAGCATGACAAATCTGAATTGAACTTTCAACTTATGGATTTGCAAATCATCAAACACTTTGAAGAGAGAAAATATCTTTGGACAATTTTGACTCTAAATTTATAATAGTACTTTGAAAACTAAAACTGACTAAATTGATTGAAAATAAAACTTAGTAGCAACACAATCTATATTCAATCCTTCAAAGCTACTATTATCCATGCATAAAGCTTAACTAGGGAACACAAGACCTTGCATACAAAATAAATATGAAAAAATATATCAAATATTTCTAGCTCCATAATTTAGGAATTTACAACTTTGTCCCCAGTAGAATTGCCATTTTGTTGGTAGTTTTCTTGTTGACACTAGCAGGGTTCTAGTTTTGAGAAGAAAATTGACTCACTACTAAGACACCATTCTTTTAGCATAATTCTCTTGTATGAATAGTAGTAGTAGAGATAATATAGAAAGTTTAGATCTATTGGGTTCTTTTCATGTTTCAATTTCATGCATATGAATGTATTATTTCCAAGAAATCAATACATAAATGTAACAGAAAAAGGGGCATATCAAGAGAATGATCTGATGTTACCTTTCTATTACATAAAGTTTTGTCTTTTTTTGTTAAGTAAAATGTAAATATTTTTTGTAAAAGGACACCTATTAGTTCTCTATGCCTGAAGCTTGTTGCATCTCACATTATATAAGTGAGATTCTAGGGCTAGAGAAGGGTTCGATTTCTAAGGCATTTTAGTTTTATACTTAGGATTTTTTTATCCAATTTTTTAGAAAATTTTATGATGTATTTTCTCTCCAAATTTACTTAGAATACATTAATGTTTAGTGATCTTGGTGTTTCTTTCTACAGTCTTTCTAAGTTTACTATGATTGTATACAATTTCCAAGGAAAATTAATACAAACTTGTGTTGTCCCCATATCAATTACTATTGAATTTTGTCTCCTTTGTTGTGACTTGGTTATTTTGAGATTGTGTGAGTAAAGCTCATTCAATTGAATGCAATTCATTTAGGTTGTATGTCAATTCATTATAGCTATTAATTCAAGGAATTAAGTAAAGGCTTTGATGAATTTGATGGGATTTCTGTGATAATAGAAAGGATGTCTATAAGGATGAATTCTAGTAAGAATTGTTGATAATATTTGTTGTAATGCAACAAATTAGATCTATAAATTGGAATGGATTCTAAATCCCAATGGAATAAGTGTTGATCAAATTAATTCAGTCTGCATATAGGTATATCATGAATAAGCATCAAATCTAAAATCATAATCAACTTTATTTTACTTTTCTTGAATATTTTCAAAGGTGGTGAGCACTTGTTTACATGGAATGTTTTAGCCTTAGTTATCCACTATTGCTGGGAATACCTACAAATCTATAGAAGAATTGTGACCAAATCTGCTATATGGGATGTATTTTATCTAAAATGTCAAAATCATGTATGTGTTTGAGGATATAAGATGAGAATTAGAATGAAACTAATATAATTCTCATAGAGTAGCATCTGGCCTAAATCATCCCCTGGGTATACCCACCTTGGTTTTGTAGAGTCTAAAGAGTAGAAAACCATCGTTGGTTTTGTTGAAGTTGGGTCCAAATGGTTTGCACATGTAATTGTTAATAGGAATTGGCTAATCCTTAGGTTGTATGAGTAATATCAATTTGGTATTGAGCATTTTTTCATTTAGTACTTTTAAAACACCAACAAAATGCAAAATATTGTGTAATTTCCAATCATCTAGCCAAGTCTCATACTCTCAACAACACTCATGGTGACATAGTCCTAAAATTATGGATACATAAATGTTGAGTCAAAATTATATATACATGAATAATTACAAAGTATGTAAACTAAAAAGTACATAATTTGTACACTACCTTTTTTATACACTATAAAAACATGTATATATCATGCCTGAGTTGTTACCACTATCACAGATGTGTGAATAGGTATGCTAGCATGATGATCAAAAGATGGAGTCAAAAATAAACTTTATTGAGGCTTGTATGAATGAGTACGATCCATCTCCTATTCATTAAATGAAAACACATAAAATATATACATGAGTCATAATTTTTCAAATTATAAGTTAATAACAATGTACATACATAAAAATATTACAAATTATTTTTCTTCAATCAAAAGTTCATACCATATGTATTTGAGGATGTGCCTCTGTGGTAAGTAGATTAGGACCTCTACTGACATCAAACTACGTAGCACTGGACAATCCCTACAAAATTAGATAAAAAGAACATATGAACACATGTTATTAAATTCAAGTTTGAATGTACATTTTTATGGTGTAATTCAAAGTTCATACTGTATGAGGGACACCAATGTTTGTAGGTCTCGAAAAAAGACTATACTAGGAGGAACAATATCATTTGTCCTCTGTTATTTCAAAAGTAAAAATTAATATGGTTAATACAATTACACATGTATGTAGAAAGAAAATAATTATGTACTTTATATTTAAATTTTAATTAAAATTTTACCTACTGCTCTTGACTATCTCCAAGCTCTCCCTGCATGAGGTCAACAAATGATGACATATCAATCTCATCACTACCATCACCATGGGCAACATACACATCATCATCAAAATCAACATTCTTAGCATAATGGTCATTGTGCACTTCATCAGCATCAATTTGGGGGCCTCTGTATATTCCTTCACAGCTAGTACAAATATGTCCAAGTGGATGACCATGAGTCACCTGCGTCCCTTGCTGTACTAAATTGCCTAAAAGGGCACTCAAAGAGGTAAGAGCTGATGAAACTACCCAATAATGGTGTGGAGTTGGTACAACAGGTGCATGAAGAGGTACAAGGGGTTGAGGTTGCCTACGGTTTCTCGATCTATCACTCAGCTTTGCCCCAAGCCTATCCTAAGGCATCCCTCCATCAACCCCTTGAAATGATCTGATATCAAAATAATTATGTTTCAAACCCAATTCAAACTTATCCCATAGCCTCGTAAGGAAGTACATGGGCACCTCATGATTAGTGTGTGGTGGATGGTCAAATACCATCCACCACTACTCCCAAAAGTGTGCTACTATGTGTGGATGTGTGCACCATCTAATAGAAATATGAGGTTTCTTCTCATTAATCTCCTCACCCATTTTAGGGTTTACAAAATATCTTTGAAAATGTCCTTTACATATTTTTGAGGTTGTGGACCTCTCTATATGATAAGCCATCAAAATAGAAGGCATGCATGTTTTTCCTTCATAATCTAAATGAATCAATATTGCAATCTAAATTCTATATGGAGTGAATGATGCCTTGCATGCTATCTGCAAGGCATAATAGGTGAAGATGGGGATGTGTCTCTCATTTGATAGCCTCAATATCTCACATGAGGTCACTAAGATTATGCCTCATGCTCTCTCATAGATCATCTACAGTGGGTGGTGGAAGAGGACTAGGTGGTCATGGAGGTGTGGGTGGAGGTGAAGGTGAAGATGGAGGGAGCAAAGGCAGGGGTGGGGGAGGGGGAGAGGGTGGCGGCAGGTCCATCAAATATAATCTACATATATGTTTAGACAACATAAAAATTGACAAAATTACTATTTAATAAAATTTAAATCTAAAATATCAATTATATAAATGAGTAGATCTTTAAAACCATATCAATTAAATAAATAAAGTTAAACACTCAAGAAAACTTTAATGTTAAGGCTAATTAAACATTATACCAAATTTAAGTCTAATCATAAAATAATACTCCAAAAAACTATATTAATAAATCAACTATATAAATCTGGTTTTAATTCTAGATATGAACTTGTTTTATCTATGCAAGTTCAAGGGAACATGTTTTTGATATTAAGGAAAAGGATGTGAAAGTGCTCAATAGTTTAACCATTGTTTTGTTAGATTATGATCTAGATCCTAAATGGAATTACTTTATGAATTATATTGTAGTGATTTTATTATTATTAATATTTTATATTGAATGCTAGAGTAGTTATATTCCTATTCTATTTAGTTTTTAAAGTCTTGTTGAAAAAAATATTATAGTTATATGTTTCTATCCTAGACCCCTAACTGGCCTTATAGAAAGGAAAAATATATTTTGATACTCCTATAAGATTTGTTATTCAACACTATTTATGCATTTATTTGGCCTACTAAACTTGTGGGGAGATGCACAAAATCATTAAGAAATATAAGGATAAGATGAGATAAAAATGAGGATAATTAAGATTATGGAAGGAAAGTATGAAGAAATTGGCAGGGGGACTAAGAATGCAACTTCTAATGTGTTGTTTGTTCTAGGGCTATTTGCCTCAAAATTGTTTCCCTTTTCTATATTCAAGTAGCTAGATCAATTTTTATGTACACTTATTTTGTGACACTAGGTGATTGTATTCTCATTATGGATTATATGTTCATCTCAAGATCAAACAAAGTTAAGATAGTGGAAAGGTTATGGTTTAAAATTTTGTTTTGTTTATGGTTTTCATGATGGCTAACCTTACGATTATTATAATGATTATGAATAATGTTAGGGTTTACCTAGGATTATGGTTTTAGTTAGAATTATATTTAGGTTTCAAATATTTATTATGGTGCTATTGTTTAAAGGATATATAATAGATGGCGTTAGGATGAGAGTTAATGTTACAATTAGAATGAAAGCTTAGAAATAGAATTATGATTTGATTTATATTTATGATTATAGCTCATCCTAAATATTATCTACTAATGCAGATGATAAGTCTAGATCCTAATTCTAATACATGAACCCTATCCCTAAACATAATAATCCTAATTCTAATCATAATCCTAATTCTAATCATACTTAAACTTATAATTTATCTTCTTTGGTAATTTAAATCTCAACTTATCATTTAACAATTGTTATGAATTTTGCTAATAGAAATTTTCTTCCCTCTAAATCTCTATATTGGAATGTGTTATATTAATTGCATTTTCTATTATGACCAAAGTCCTTTTACTATTAGAAAACTTTTTATTAAATTAATCACATCTTTTATAGTTACTATTGGATGCTTACTTGTCTTCCACTTATGAACTACTCTTGGCTCATCCAAACATTAGCCTCAGTAGTTTCAATGACTAAAATAAAATATATTTTCCTAATTTTGATTTGTAGGTGGAAGCAACTTCACAAATTATCAATTTTCTTAAGGTTTTTTAATGAGTTGCTAGATATCAACATTAATTATAAAGGTTAATCATAAATTTTAATTATAAACATTAATTATAACCCTTAATAATAAATCTAAATATACACCTTAATTATAAAATCTAAAATATAATACTTATCCTATTTATATTCTAGAATTGAATACAAATCCTAATACTAGATCCTAATCTTAAATGTTAGATGTTAAACCCTAACCTTATATGTAAATCATAGTTAAGGTCTAAATTAGGGTTTAACATTTAAGCTTAATATTTTTATTTAGAATTAGGAGAAGGGCTTAGCATTTATGATTATTTTTAGGATAAAGGTTTAAGATAAGGGTTAGACTTGAGATTAGAATTTAAAACTTAATTTCAAGTTTTAATATTTTGTATTAGGCGCATGTTGTACCATTTAAAGTACAATTTTAGCATTTAAAATTAGGGATGAGATTATAATATCATTGACAACTATAGTTTAGTATTTGAAGAGTTTAGATTTTTTCATTTTAAATTATCATTTACTATAACATAGGGTTATTGCTTGGTATGGATCTAATATTTAGTATACTTTAGATTTATGTAAATATTTTAGGATTAGGGTTAGCATTTTAATAGAAGTTAGAGATTTTATAAAGGTTAGGATTTAGGGAAAAGGTTAGGATTAGGAATATAATATTTAAGATAAGGGTTAAGCATTTAGGATAATAGTTTATCATTTAAAGTTAGGATTATGGTTTGACATTTATAATTAGTACTTGGTTCTTAGGATACTTATTTAATTATTTATATTAGGGTGTAGGTTTTAGAAAATTAAGATTATGGTTAGGATGACAGTAAGGGTTATGGTTAGAGTTTTGGTTAAAATTGGGATTATAGTTAATCCTAAATGTTTTTCCTTAATCCAAAACTATTAGTCTAAATCCTATGCCAAATACTTGAACCCTAACCCTAACCATAATAATAACCTTGATGTAAAGTAAGGGGGCACATTATGTGATGCCTAGCCAAGAGACCCAAATAACTAAACTAAAGTTTTACTAAACAAGCAATAACATGTACAATAATTTACATAGAAAACATAAGAGATTACATTCCTTAACAATTCCTTGATGAGCGCATTTACATTTCATTTTTAAATAATTATAAGTACTAGAAGTAAAATAAATAACACATCCACATCAAAGAATAACTACAAGTTCAATCCATTTAAATAATATACATTTGTTTTGAATGCCACTTGGCAAATTAATTCATAATGCACAATCATCCACTCTACATATCACAAGGTATGCAAGGCTAAAAGAATATACATTTATAAAATAGTTTACATCATCCTTTTTCGATCCATGAAACAAAGTACAATACAATAAGTAAAATCATTAAATACTAAGTTTTGTGTTTGGATCCATTAGTGGGGTCTTACATGATTAAATACTTAGTTATATGTTTAGGGTTTTATTGTATAGTTATATGGTTAGGTTGAGGTTAAAGACTTACAAATATAGTTAGTTTTACTTTCTTTGTTATATGGTTTACAAACTAATCTATAATTAATCACTAGTTATTTGAAATCAATATTTATTTGTAATTACATTTTTAAACAATAAATTTACATCTATAATCTAATCATTCAACATTGTAATTTACATATTAAATACATTTCAAAACATTTAAAATAATAATTTTTAAATGAACATCTACGAAACTATAATTTAAATTAATAGATACAATAATCTAAAGATAATAATAATTAACAATGAAATTTTACAATTTTATATATATTAAAATTGAAAAAAATAAAAAATTGATGGTATATAAAACATAAAACTAAAAATAATTAAGTCAAATTGTACAAAACAAAATAAAATACCTAGTATGTTAGAAAATAACATTAGGGGGGATTGATAGAGGTCAAAAATGAGCACCTCTATTGCTCTAAAATCGGGCTCCCATTTTCTAAATGCTAAAAATGACACTCAAACTACTAAAAGGGGGGTATTTGTAATTTTTTGAAATCATGTACCCCATTTCTAAATTCGGGTACTCAATATTTTAAAAATTGGGTGCCCAATTTTTCAACAGTTCGAGCACCCAATCCACCTTTCAAAAATTGGGTACCCAATTTTTGAATCACAACTTGTGTGCCTGAAGTGTGATTTTAGAAATGGGTACCTAATTCTAAGAAAATCGGGTGTCGGGGCTTAAAATTGTAGCCCCAATTTTGAGTACCATTGAGAAAGTTAAGCCTTATAAATGATTTTTGATGAGTTTGTACCCGGCTGTAACTTTGAGCCCTGTGAGGTGTTTAATGTTTCTAACACCTTTCATTTAGTGTGTCCACTTGTTCCAAGAAGTTAAATTGTCATTCAAAGTCATTTCATGAATTCCTATTTTGAGCAATTGTCAAATCTACATGTTCACCTATGTCAAACAATGACAGGAGGCCATGTTTGCAAATGAATATCGCGTACCCAGTAATGTTTCATGACACACCACTTTGGGAATGTCTAGTGTCCATACCAAGGAACCTATGTTTTAGATTTTGAGTCATTGTGAATCCGTTTGACTAGGCTTTGAATCCCTCAAATTTGGTCATTTAATGTTGTCATGTTGATGCACTTAGTTTTGAATTTTGGGAAGCCCTGTTTGATTTGCTATAACTTTGACCCAGTTGACCAGAATGATGAAATTCCTTTTGTATTGCATTTTAGAGGTTAGAGAAATGCTATGTTTCAATTTTCATCTTATAAAGAATCCATTTGTTTAGTCTACAAACATGATTCCAAATGCAATTTCTAGCTTTTAACTAGTGTCAACAATTGCAGATTTGTCAATACCCCTGTTCATGATGTTGTAATTCCTAATTTGTGGTAGGTGAGATCAAAAGGATTGTACCACTATGTTTTACTCTAAAAATACTTTAAGTGTGCCATTTTGCAAGTCAAGATGAATCAGTCTGCACACTTTTTCAGGTCCATTTCATTTGCAAAAAATATTTTATGTTAGTGTTTGTAGTTTACAAATTATGAGTAGCCCACTCTGACCACTTGCAATTTGTGCCCAGTAATTTATCATGAGCCCAAATCATAGAATTATATGCTCCTCATGACAGTGAACCTACACCCTAGTTTGTGTTTCCCCAAGTGTCAGTTTACCTAGTTTTTGAAGCCAAATCCAAATGTGTTTTATGGTTTTTTGACATGTTTATCTACAGGTGATTTTAAGAAGAAAACTTTGATAGCCAATATCTTTTGACTGGGAACTCGTCATGAGGCAAGATTCAAAATGGTGCAAGTATGTAGCACAAAGAATCAATGTGCCAGTTTTCAGAGCCTAATCAGGCGTTTTGGTTAGTTTTTAAGGCCAGTTAGAGGACCTCATGGCACAAAGTGAACATGTTGTAGATTAACGGTAAAATAATCTTTAATTGATGGTTTGATGATCAAACTTGATTCTAATTAGTATGATATGGTTAATGGATTAGTTTTGCAGTTCAGTCATTTAGAAACATTTTTTTTTAGCTGGACCCACTTTGGGGCCCAACTAATCCTATCAGATTGATAAGGAAAATGATCAGGATGGGGTTCAAAGTTTACTTTCATTAGATTCCATATTAATAATGACTGTCTCATTGGATTGATGTGTGGGATGAAAAGGATTGGAGGTGTCAATGAGAATATTGTAAACATTTACATTAAGGCATGCTATATTGATTTTTTCTAACAATTATAAATGTCTTCCAAAAGTTTGATAAAGTATCACAAGGATAAAGAGTATGTATTTGTATGTGATGTTGGATAAAATTGAAGATTTTTTAGTATCAGAAACACCTTGCCCTTTAGTGGTTCATGTGGAGATCCTTGCACCTATGCAAGATGAAATTGAGATAGAGGTGCGTGGACCTCCAGTAGGAAAGACATTTGATCTTGAGGGAAAGCCCACAAAGGAAGGTAATGAGTGTGTATAATTTAGAATTTGCAAATGTAGAACAAGTTCAACAACATTTTTAACTTTTTGATGGATAATCATGTTCATTTCTATCAAAGGGGCTTGCAATTCCAACATATGACCATGTTTTGAAGACCTCACATGCATTCAACATCTTAGATGTGAGGGGTTCCATTGGAGTCACTGAAGGAGCTTGGTTTTTCTTAAGTCATATGTTTAGCATGCCAATGTGCACAATTGTGGATTAAAACACAAGTGTTTTTGGGCTACCCATTAGGCATCTAGGATGAAAAGGAAGCAATTGAAAAAGTAGTTAAAAAGAAGGAGGCTATGAAGGGAAATTATTTCATTAGAAATGTGAGCCCGCCCAAATTGAACTTTCATTGGTTTTGTCTGAGAAATTGTTTGGCTATTTTGAGCTCTCTTGCAATGCATGAGCAAGCTTGTGCCATTATAGAAGCTGTTTGAATAGGGAAACACAAGGCAACCCACGTAAATGAAGAAAGAAGCTGCATCAACAAATAAAAAAGGAAGCCCACGCAATTGAGAGAAGGGAATTGGCTAGGAGAAGCTACAACATGTAATATGAAAAAGAAGCTTCACGCAATTAGATGAAGGCAGGAAATTCAAAGTAGAAAAATGTGGAAATTGAGTGGTAGATAATAGAGGGTCGATGCAGGAAAGCATCCCATGTGATGCAAAGGGACAGAGCATGGATATGTGTGCATGTCTGTGACCACACTTGCCAAGAAAGAGTGTATGATACATTAAATTGACTTCTAGTGTGCACCATATCTAGTCATCATATGTAGCAAGGGTGTTTAAAGAGGAACAAGCCTCATGCAGAGCAAGCAATAAAGAGCATTCACAAGCTAAGAAAAACAACTCCAAATGATGGATGGTGCAAGACTTGTTGGAGTAGATGGGCCTACACATGCTAGAGCATTTGATGTTGCCTACATGGCATGTCTACCCAATATGATTTTTATGGAACCTTCTAATGAAAGAGAGTTGTTTAACATGGTGGCTACTATTGTAGCTATTAATGACTAGCTCAGTTACATTCTCTATCCTAGAAGTTATGATCCTGGAATGTCACTTCCATCTAGATATAAGGGACAACCTCTAGAGGTTGGAAATGGTAGAATCCTAGTTGATGGTGTTGAGGTGGAACTTCTAGGATATGGAGCAATGGTGTAAAATTGTTTGAGGGCTTGGAAATTATTAGCTAAGCTTGGGATACATGTCACAGTTGCAGATCCAAGATTTTGCAAACCACTTGATCTTAAATTGATTAGACAGCTCACAAGAGAACACCATACACCATGTTTTAATTGCAGAGACATGAAGGGTCAAAAGCAGGGGCAACATTCACTCCAAGGAGAAATTAGGAGCTTCCATCTAGGAAGAGGAGAAAACCCACAAGGTTGAATGGGGATCTTAAAAAAATAAAAAAGAAGAAATGCCATGGCTAAAAGATAGAATGCTTTATCCCACATTCTTTGTGATATAGAACTTTTAAGTCTTTAAATACAACACACATAAAGGAAGATTTCTTCAAATACATCAGCTTTTGTAAGCCTAGATTCATGAACATGGTGGACCTTGGATGATGAAGACAGTTGGATCCAACCTTTCTTAATTTTGAACGAAGATGCTCATATGCTAATGTGGCGAGATGTGCTAGGATGTTGCCACATGTCCTAATCAGAGGGCTAGTGCATGCTCACAAAATGAAAGTGATCACCAATTAAAAATGTGGGCATGGAGGTGATTGACATGTGGCAACAAGTCCTAGTCAAGGTGAGGTGGTGCCAAAAGAGAAAATCAAGACTAGAGGCTTAAGATTGCAACATGCGTCTAGATCCTACGGTCATCACAATCTCGTAAAACATAGATGCTAGGTAGTTAAGGAATACAGGGATGCAAAAAAGTGACATGTGGTAACATGGGCTTGGTTGGCAATGTGGTGGTAGGTCAAGATGAGGTGGACCAATCGAGTGTTGCCACATGGCATGCCTAGTCAACCTAGTTTGACCCAAGATCCAAGTGCAAAGAAAAATTCAGATGTGTCAAAAAATTAATTTTTAATTATTTTCAAAAAGGGAGTACGTGCAACCTTTTAAATTCAAAAAGGACTTTTTTCTAAAGTTTAGACTTTAGACTTTTTTAAATTTTTGAAAATTTAAATTTTAAAGTTGCAAACTTGAGCCTTTTAGCATGGGGGACTTTTTGTCAAATTGAGATTTAAGGGGTTTTTGGTAGGAAAATATAGTGATGTTATATATCATCTAAATCAGGGGAAGATGAACTTTCTGATTTTGAGGTTAGTTTTTACATAGGAGGTAGTTTGTTCAAGCTATAGTAGGTTTTGTCCCAAATTCCTAATTTGCAATTGTATTCTAGTGTCAAAGTTCTAAACTAATTTTTGGCATGAAAATGACCTGAATGTGGGTAAAAGATAGTGAAAATGTAGTTGAGGTCAAATTTGGTTACCATTATTCAATTTAAACCCATGTTTTTACCAACATTCTTGATGTAGTTCATATTTTTGGTGACACAAAAGTTTACATCATTTCAACAGGGACATTTTCAAATTAGTTATAGGATGATGATGAAAACCATATCAGATCAGATGGGTAGAAAGATGAAAGAGGTTTTACAACTAAATATGATTGAATTTCAAGTGGACACATGTATTTTGAGATCAGATCCAAGAATTCACCTTTGTCTATATCTTTCTTTCTTTCATCCATTAGAGGGGTTGGCAATTTTCTTTGTGATACTAGTAGGGTTCCAATGTTCTACTATGAAACCATGGTTGTTGATGGTCAATGGAGTTGAGCTCTAGCAGAGAAGGCCAGACACCCGCACTTGTGCAAATTTCTTTTCATTTTCACGTCTTGTTATTCTGAGATTTACAAAGGGGATTTACAATGAATTATCTGGGTTTTCTTATTCTATCTCATGATTCTTCATATGCTATTGACTTTATTATTGAATGAATAAGATTTATTCAATTTAAGGTAGCTTGGATGAGTTGTATGTTAGATCTATTGTTGTTTTTGACTCAAAGAGTTAAGTAAATGCTTCAGTGTTTTGATAGGGTTTCTAGGTGTATGAGGGGGATATTTCGTAAGAATGGGATTTGGGGATTTTAGTTGAAAAACTTAATTTTAAGGAAAATTAGTTAGGTCATCTTTCTAGTAATGACTCTATGTCCCAATGGATAAGGCACTAATCACTAAATTAGATGCAAGCTGATATGAAGTTCATTTGCACAAATCTTTTAATAAAAAATAAATTTAGTTTTCATGTTTTGTAGTGGCTAAAAATAATTAATCCTCACTTATCTTATGGTTTCATAGTGTTGGTGTAAATAAGTATGTACTATTACGCTTACTTAAGTTTACTTAGGTTAATGCATATTTTTATTATTTATTTATTAGTCACCTAGGAGTTTGTGTACTCTTGTGAGTTGTCATGTTGATAACACAAGGGTCCACACCTCTTTTATGCACATGTTGTCTACAACATATGAGTTAGTACACTAATTAAGCACATGGTGTCTACCACTTTCTTAATCTTATCCACACATCTAGAATGTTGGATAAGGTGTGTGCTTAGTTATCAATGCTTATCCTCTCTCCTGGTTGTTTCTAGAGACATTCTAGGTGCTTCTTGAGAGGCCTTTATATATATGCACTCCTAGTGTGTTTGCAAATACATCACATACTAAATAGAGTGATGTACTAAGACATACTTAGATTAATAGATCATATCCATTTTTGGTCTATAGTTGTGCTTGTGTTGAGTTCTATGATTTTGGGTGAATTTTTCCCTTAGGCAAATTCTTACACATGGTATCAAAGCTCTGGGAGATTTTCTCATCACATAGTCATTTCGAGACCATCATCTTGCTTCAGCATCACAGCTTGACTCTAGAGTATCGCAAAAATTAGGTGTGTCTAGTGCTAGATCTGACCTCGCCATTGCGTCTAAAATGATGATTTAGTAAAAAATGGCTATAAAGTTGCCTACCCTAGGCCAAAGTCAATTGTGAGGCAATTTTTTTGCAAATTGGCACCTGAAGGACCGATTTGTAGCATTGGTATGCTCATTTCAGATCTATACATTTAATTTTTAGCTTTTTTTCATTTGCATCTCTACTATTTTTTTCAGATTTAGAAAAAATAATAGTAGCAAAGATTTTCAAATAGCGATATTTCCTTCATACAGACTCCTTTTTGCGAGCAATTTTTTTTGTTTTGGGTTAGAATTTTGTAATCTACACATTGGTGTAGGTGGTTTGACATCTCTATTTTTAAATTTTTCTACAACTCCAAAATCTCAATTTTTTCCACTTAAAATGCTTAGTACGAGCTCATCTAGACTCTAAATTAGGTTTCTCTTTTTTTGAAAGTGCATTATTTTTGTCTACTTTTCAGTTCTAAAATCAAAATATAGGTTCTATGGACATAAATACTGCTTTCCAAAATAGGCCCTAAATTGGCAAGTGTCTACCAAGTGCCTAAATCATACATTAGGGGGGGTTTCTTTGATTTTTTTTATTCTTTGGGGGTTCATTGATTGATCTCATGGAGTCTTGTTAGATTTGTCAGTCTGGTATGAGACCACAGTGTATAACAAGGAACTATCACAAATGGAGTAATTTAATAGTTGACCATCTAAGAGAACATCTAGGATTGCTTCCTTATCTCTATTCAATGCTACCACATTTTAATTAGACATATATTATCAACCTTAATCAATTTCTCTATAAAAATATGAGCAAGGAATCTTTTAGTCCTCTTAGATTGGCACATTTTCCTTGTGATATTTGGTTGTCTATTTGGGAATCATATGGAGATCCTTGTGATTCTCCAATCACTCTAGCTATGGTTTCTTCAACTCTAGATGAGATCACACCTCTAGCTCCAATTGCTCCTACTGATCCTATTACAACCATAGATACTTTGGATTTAGTGCAGTAGGACACTTTATGTCTTCCTACTCTACCTTCATGCGATGACTTCCTTCCTGCCATTGTAGGCTTGTTCATGGAGTCTCACATTGAAGATGTGGGAGACATTCTTGATGACATTTGCCTTCTTTTTGATGCAAATACTTATTCTTTTTCCACAGTGAAAAAATCATGTACTTCAGCACTGCAGGGTACACATGGTCTTCTAGGTGATGATTTCTTACTAGACATATCAACTCTATTCTTTGAGTCACACACAACAGATATGTGAGACTTTTATGATGATCTATTGCTTCTCTTTGGTAAGGATTCTTCTACAATTGTTGTGAGGGCCCACTCTAACCCTCAAGTCCATTATCTACATGATCAATCTTTCTAGGTTGGTGTGATTGTAGATTCTCATTTACAGCATCTGTAGAAGGTCTCTTTCACATTTGAGAAGACTATTGGTTTCCTAAGATAGTTGCTTCCACACTCCTTTTTCAATCTGTACTTCTCTTCAACAACTTTGGAGGAAGCCATTATTAGTATCAATATAGGGACTTTTGAATAGGTTTCAGTGACACTGATCATTAATGAGATTCCTTCTCCATGTAGGGGATGCATTTCATAAGTACGCTTGCATTTGTTTCTTCCAAAGGGGAGGAATATCATCCAAAGGTCATGGATCAGCTTCTACATTAGAGCATTACTCATTGATTGGAACACTACTTTTAAGGGGGGGACTACCTTCTCTTCTTTTTCTCCTTTTTGGGGGAGATTTTTTCCTCTTATGGGGTTTTGTCCTTCTCCCATTTCTCTCTTGTATATAATTGATGTATGTTGTAATGGGGGGTCTTGATTACTCCATCCATCCATGCATCCCTTTTATCTCTATTTTTGAGGGAGGGCTTTTCCCATGAGGTTTTCCCTCTTTTCCTACTTTATGAGAGATTGCATTTCATTATGTACATGGGTACCTAACATGGCCTAGTACCCAGGAACCATTATGCATTTATCCTAGTAGTTGTAAGCTTAAGGGAATTCTCCTAAGTTTCACTTAAGGGTGGGTGTTGGTGTAAATAAGTATTTACTATTTACACTTGCTTAAGTTTACTTATGTTAATGCATATTTTTATTATTTATTTATTAGTCATCTAGGAGTTTGTGCACTCTTATGAGTTTTCATGTCAACAACACAAGGGTTCACACCTCTTTTATGCACAATGTTTTCTACAACACAAGAGTTAGTACAATAATTAAGCACATGGTGTCTACAAACTTCTTAATCTTATCCACTCATCTAGAATGTTGGATAAGGTGTGTCCTTAGTTCTCAATGCTTATCTTATCTCCTAGTTGTTTCTAGAGACATTCTAGGTGCTTCATGAGAGGCCTTTATATATAGGCACTCCTAGTGTTTTTGCACATACATCACATACTGAATAGAGCAATGTATTAGGACATACTCTAATTAATAAATCATATCCATTTTTGGTCTATATGTTGGTTAAAAGAATAGTCTTGACAATTGAGTATCAACACACTTAACCATTTTTCACTATACATGCCAAGTACACAACGTATATTGAGCCAAAATTTCAATAGGTGTCGAGCATCAGTTGGTGTTGAGCAAGCCTCAATGTAGTATGTGCTGAGTAATCTAGGAAATGTTTAGATGCCAAGAAATATAGAACATACATGTGCCAAGCAATATAGTGTTTAATAGGTTCCAAGAAAAACTAGGAAAGTAATAGATGCTGAGTAATCTAGGAATCAGTTCATCCTTAGCATCAGTAATGTAATGATTTCCAAGTAACTTAGGATTAGCATAACAATTTGTGCTTTCAAAAACTAAGTTGTAAACCTTTTTTTGGACCTGAATTAGAGAAATTTTGAAGGAGAAAATAAAGGATAAGGATGAATTATTTACATTCCCTATGTAATTTGCATGCAACCAATTAGAAAAATGGAGAAGGCGTGCAACCAATAAGAAAAATCTAAGGTACAAGAAATAATTTGAGATTCGATATGGATTGTAGATCCATATCTAACCCTAAGTCTTCACATTCTTTATAAGGAGGTCAAATACCCATTCCATGTGTGGAAGAGAACAATGTTAAGGTGAAATTATAGTGAAATTTTAGAGAGAGAAAATGAAAGACTTAGAGGAACAGAGCAACAGTTTCATATCCAGTTGGTTAGAACAACACAAGAAATAAAGAACACATACAAAGATCAGATCAAGCAAGGACTAAAATGAGAAGAGTAGATCTAGTACCTAAACCTAGCAATTTGAGATTGCATTCAATTAGGTCAAATATTCTAATACTCTCTCACAATTGTAGTAGAGGTTGAAATCCTATGTTGATAGGTTAGCTTAATAGCTAGGGAGGAGAACCTTTGGAGAAGGTCTTGAAAATCCTATGTATTAGGTGGGTTTAACAACCTATTGTGAATCCTTTAATAGGGTGACACTTCATGAAAGTATTTGTAAATCCTTTAACCACGTCACTATTGTCACAGTGTAAAGCCTTTAATAGGGTAGGTCTTTCACAGGGCAGACCATTAGAAGTGGTTGAACATTTATTGTTGCAGTAATTTTTGTGGGTGTCATCCTCACCCGAGTTTTACCTTTTTATTCCTAGAGGGTTTCTAGGTTACCAAATATTTGTGTTATGTGCTGATGCATGCTTTCATTTCATATTTTTTTATATGTTTACATGCATGTACATTACTTTTAGTTATGTGTTAATAAGGGTTTAAAAGGATAAAAATTGGTTACTACTTATTCAGAACCACACCCTCCCCCCTCTAAGAAGTACTCTTCCCATTTGAATATTCCAACAATTAGTATCAAAGAACTGTTTCTCACAAGGAGAAGCCTACTAGCTTGGAGAAAAAGGTCAGAAGATGGAAGTCTTCAAAGTTGGGAAGATCATTGACAATCAGGTGATTGATGCACAACTAGCTTTACACAAAGTAGAGGAAGGTAGGGAGGAACTGGGAAAATCCTTGAAAATAAGGAAGGAGATAGCCATAGCTGAAAATGACATACATTACAAAGAGAATGACACCTCACGAGTGTTTTCAAATGGAGATTCCAAGGAATTTGATGTAGCAATAGCAGAATTAATGGAGAAAAATAGGGCTCAAGCAGAAGAGATAAGATCTCTTAAGATGGAACAAGAATCACAAGCGATGATGCTATGTGAGATTAGTGAACAAAAGAAAAGAGCTATTGAAGCCAAGGCCATGATAGAAGATGACAAGAGAAATATCACCAATAGGCTAGAAGAGAAGAAAATTGAATTTGAAAATATCTCAAATATGCAGCTAGACACCTTAAGCCAAATGATGAATGTTCATCATGAACTAAACATGAAGGACATTGAGATTTCCACCTTGAAGATGTAGAATGAATTGAAGCAATTGTTGAAATCACTAAGGGCTAGTAATGATACTTCAGGACTTGGCTACATCTGCATTGAACAAGGAGAATCATCCAAGGCTACAAAAGAAAGAATAAACAAAAGTAAGAACACTTAACCTACTTGTCATTTTTGTGGTGAAAAGGGACATACCTCTAATGTGTGTAGAAGAAAGAATATTCATCAACATTATAAGCCTATGAATGCAAACTTTTGTCACAAATGCAAAAAATAAGGACATTCAACACAAGACTATAGAACCAAGACCATGAGGACAACAAGATTTGAGGGACATTGCTACAACTGCAAAAGTATGGGCATAGAGCATTTGAATGTAGATCAAAACCTATGTGGACACCCAATCAGCCCGCAAGAGGAATCAATCATGCGTATCACTAGAATTGGGATTATAATACTAGGTATAGCTGTCACTATTTCTACGAGTATGGACACATTCCTAAAAATTGCATAAGGACACATTTCAAGGGAAGCTACAGTAGGTGGCTAAATCAAACTACATCTTTGAGTTGCTTGAAGACTAGTCATATCAACAAAAATTGTCCTACAAAGTCAAAAGCACCAAAAACTGAAGTCAACAAAGGAAAAGAGAAGATTGATGTTGAGCAAATAAGAGGACAAATGAACAAGACATGGAAGAAGAAAGGTGAATGTAGCATATCAAATGGATAGATCACTTCATCCAAGAGGTCAAGTGATCACATCTCATCCAATTAAGCACAATATAGATATATGGGGCTGATACATATAAAGATGTATCATACATTAGCCCAAGAAAAAATAGAAGTACTTCAAAGAAGTAATATGCATGAGGAAATATGCAAAGTTGAAAGTTAGAAGATGATACAAGGCTATCTTTGGTTACCGAGTTGAATAGTTTAGTGGATGTCGAGTAGAGATATTAGTGGCTATTGAGCAATTGACAATTTTAGTTTCTACCAAGTAGATGAACTTTAGTGGAAGTCGAGCTGATAAAATCTTTGGAAGTCGAGTGTATAGTTGTAATCACAAGTGCAATAAATGCTAGGTTTTTGAACCTAATAAAGGTGAAAATCATTCATTTTTGAATCATATGAACATGGAGCAAAGTTAAGTAGAGCAAAGAGGTGATTCTACAACGATCAAATAACAATTTGCAGCGATTTCAACCTTGATTCAACTCTAGTTCATCAATTCACATGTATTTCATTCAAGTGTTGAACTACACAGAGTGTGACAGTTTATTTTATTTTAAACCCTAGTTTGAAAAATAATGGCATGTGGGTCAAGAATTGCTAAGGAGAAGGACAGTCATGAAATTCAATTAGTTAGTAATGAAGTCAAACAACTAGAGTTTAGGCCCATTCTTGAAGTCGCTTATAAAAATGATTCTGCTAGTGCTCTATCCATAATTCCTGATAAAGTTGTCATGGTTCAAGACATTCAAAAGTGTTATAATTGTAAAGTTGGAGCCGTAGGAGATTTGGATATTTTTAATGCATTTGATAAATTGTGTGAAAATGGAAAACTTAAAGATGAATTCTCCATAGTGGAGAAGAAGGGTCTAACCAAAGCCCTAGTTTTGCCTATTGTTTCAAAAATAGAATGGATATGCATAGCATTGAGCATAATCCATGATGGAGCTTTTTGGTTAGAGATAGGGCCAATAAAGTTTACAAAGAAAAATGTACATAGGGTTACTAGTATTCCAACCCTAGATTGGCCAAAGACCCTAAGAAGTGACAAAAAGGAAGCCATAGAGAAGAATATAGGTACAAAATGGAATAATAGAGGAATGACTATAAACACCATCACAGAACCCCTACTAGATTTCGCTATGAGAGTCACATCCCACAAATTCTATGAGTCAAGTATAGTAAACAATGTACCATGTATAGCAATGGATGCTACCTATAAATTGGTAAAGAAAAATCATATATATAATCTTGTAAAGCTCATGTTACAATAGATTAATGAGAATCTGGGAGCTATAAGGAAGTCTAAGGGAGCTCAATGTAAATTTGGCTCATTTTTGGTTTGTATCTTTTTCTATATCATGAAAGAATTCCCTTTAGTAGACAATGTGATATGGGATCCAAATAAAACCATTGTTGAGAAAATCAATGGTTTCATTGAGCAGATGGGTGAGGATTTTGATGCCCAAATGACTAGCTACTTTGAGGACTTCAAGAAGTCCATGAAACAGAGAATGAGGATACTAATTTCACTGGTTGAGTAGCATGAAAAGGACATTTTCTTTCTTGTGGCCATTGATTACACTTATATACAAGCGGTCACACCTAGAGTGAGATGGCTTAGGCCACTAGGTTATGAACTTGATGTTGACCAAGCCTTAGCAGTAATAATAGCTCTATTTGTAGACGAAATCGACAAGATTGCAAAACATTTTGGAACCTATGACGTTATCAAATCAAGGGTGGTGATAGATCTTAAGACTACCACAACAATAAAGAAGAAGGAAAAAATGATGAAGAAGATCAACAAGAAATTTGGTGTTGAAGAAGTAGGAACATTAGAGGAAGAGGAGGTAGATGAAGAAGAGAATGACAATGAAAATGAAGAAGATGAGCCTCTACAATTGACACAAGGTCTAGGTGAGGATAAAGAGGAAGGTGTCAAGGAAGAAGAAGTCAAGGAAGCACCTGTCAGAACTAAAGTCACCAAGAGGAAGGCTAAAACTCCACTTGTTCCTCAATCCAAAGGAAAGAAAGTGGAAAAACCTACACCAAAGAAGACCACTACTAGAGCCACCACCAGAGCTACAAAAAAAAAGGCTAAAATAGAGGCAGAAAAGAGGAAAACCACCAAGAAGACTGAGGAAGAGCCAAGAAAAAGAAGAGAATATGTAGCTCAATCTAACTCAGATGAAGAAAAGATAGAAATAGATTATAACAGTTAGTTCAAAGTGGTAAGTCATCCACCCAAATTTTCTATAAATAAATTGTGTACAAAGATCAGAAATGATGACTTGAAAGATTTAAAGTATTTAGATTTTAATAAGCTCACTAAGGAAGAGCAAAATAAAATAGATTAATATGTGTATGCTATGATGGTCAAGTACAAGCACACACCTCTAGGGCTAGATGGCTCAATACCCAAGGAGATGTACAAAATAGTAGAAGACAAATGGTATTTTTGCTTCAAAATGGAAAAAGAAATAAGGGAGTCTACTCTAGCTAGACTATTTCCTGATTTGACTAAGGGTCAATTGACTAATGTAGTCAAAAGGCACAATAATAGGTTTACTCCAATGTATAGAGGATTCAATATTTTGCAAAATTAAATTGAAGATATAGTCAGCAAATCCACAAGATTGTGGAAAATAATATACAAGAAAACTTATGATGTGTTTGATGAAGAATACAATGTAGAAGCAAGTGCTAAGATAAAGGAAAAAAAAAATAGGGAAGGAGGAAGATAAGAAGGAAGGAAAGAAGAATATTGAGGAAGAGAAGAAAGTGGAAGAAGAAAAGAAAGATGAAGAGAAGAATAAAGAGGAAAAAGAGGAAGAAAAGGGTACAGATGAGTAGCAAGAACAAAGTGTGCAAGAAACACAATTATCACCTTCTAGCCCTCCTCATGACACAATCACACCTATAGAAATTATCAAAATAAAGGATATTATTGACACTTTTGGTCAAAACATCAATCCATTAACTGCAGAAGATCTAGAAAAAATCCTTAACCAATCAACACAAGCAACCAGATTATGTACAAGCCCATTATTGGTCAGTGTTGATGAGTTGCAAAAGGTAGTAGTAAAATCAAAGGAAGTCAAGGTGCAAACACAAGAACCACCTTTGACCATACAAAATACAAGAATCATATTCCTTCCTCCACCATCTCCACCAAAAGAAGTCATAGATGCACTTCAAGTGCCAAGTGTAGCAACAAGGGAAGACAAAGAGAAAATAGAATAGTTAGCCAACACACCCCCATCCATTGATAGTGAAAAGGAGAAACAAGATAAAGAGAAGGAAGAGAAAAGAGATGAGGAGCAATCTACAATACAAAATTTGGTTGAATTACCAAAAATAGTTACTCCCACTCAAACTCTTCACAAGCTGAGCACTGAAACATTAGCATTGCAAATTAGAAGACTAGGCTCGAGCTCAATAAAAGTATCCAGGAAACTTCATTATGGAATTTTGGATCTTGATGAAGAAATCAAAATACCTTACTATGAATCCAACACTCTCACTAAGTATAAAATTATTGAAATACATAATGCACTAGATAGAAGAAGAAGACAAGAGGTATTGAGAAAATAATATAAATATAGGCAAGTGCTAAATGAGATAAAGGACATCTTTATGGATGCCTCTAGCTTGTAGACACCTAATGAGTCAAGACTAATAGTAGAGAAAATATCGGATATAGTTGATTAGGTGACAAATGAAGACCACGATACAAATGAAAAAATAATGGAATGGTCAGAAAGGAAGTTCCAAGGAAAGGTAAATGAGAAAATATCTGGTGATACAACACTATCAAAAGTTGAGTTGGCTAAGAAATTAGATAAAGTCAAAATTATACTTGGGAATTTATTCTCCCTGTACAACAAGTTGTGTGATTTTTCCAACTTCACACAAGAGACTAGCAAGAAAATACTAAGCTTGGAGAGAAATCTAAAGTATGCAACTCCCCAGCAATCCAGCTCAAAGTGAGAAGCATTTTACTCAAATGATTCAAACTCAAAAAGAATTATCTGTATTAATAGTAGAGGAGGCAAATATAAAAGGTAAGTTGATGCAAATTTAGTCCTCTATAACCCCTCACTTGTAGCTACTTCATAAGGAGAAAATGTATGCAGAAATAGTCCTAAAGAAAGATTCAAATATTTCTACATCAAATGGACTTATACATCTAGCAGTAGATGTTGCCATCCAGCATAAGTCATTGGACATCACACTAGAAAATTGGGATGTAGCTCTGAAGATACTCCTAGAAGTAAATAGCACTTTTTTGGCTAAGCTTCATATTACTCCATAGAACCCTTTGACGTTAGTGTCAAAAAGGGGGAGATAAAGTAAAGAGGAGACATGTATATATGTAGATATTATGCGAGACCAAATTTTGACATTTTGAATTATTTGATTACATTCTTTCATTTTGAGAATAAAGTGGAAAGTTTGTAGATAGCCAAAAAGGGAGATGTCAAGTAATAAAAGAGAAAGGGGAAGATGCAAAATTTTGAACTTATACAAGATTAGATACAATACATAGGCTCAGAATGCACAAATAGAACAACGGACAGAGAAATAATTAGCCACATTAGCATAGAATTTTAGTCTCAAGAATGTACAAGGCATAACCAACTTAGGGGGAGTCATAAGGTATATTGTTACTCACAATATTTTTGAAATTTTGCATGTACTTAATAAGATTAAGGTCATAAATTCTTAGTTAAGTTTTTTTGACACTCATGTCAAAGGGGGAGATTGTTGGTTAAAAGAATAGTCTTGACAATTGAGTGTCAACACACTTAACCATTTTTCACTACACATGCCGAGTACACAATGTATGTAGAGCTAAAATTTTAATAGGTGCCAAGCCATAGTTGATGCCGAGCAAGTTTGAACGTAGTATGTGCTGAGTAATCTAGGAAATGTTTATATGCTGAGTGATCTAGGAAATGTTCAAATGCTAAGCAATATAGAACATACATGTGTCAAGAAATATAGTGTTTAAAAAGTGCTGAACAAACCAAGAAAGTAATAGATGCTGAGTAATCTAGGAATTAGTTCATGCCAAGAATTAGTAATGTAAAGAGTGTCGAGTAACTCAAGATCAGCATAAGAGTTTGTGCTTTCACAAACTAAGTTGTAAACCATTTTTTGGAGCTGACTTAGAGAAATTTTGAAGGAGAAAAAAAAGCATAAGGAAAAATAATTTACATTCCTTATGCAATCTGCATGCAACCAATTAGAAAAATGGAGAAGGCATGCAACCAATGAGAAAAATCCAAGGTATGAGCAAGAATTTGAGATTCAATATGGATTGTAGATCTATACCTAACCCTAAGTCTTTGCATTCTTTATAAGGAGGTCAAATAACCATTCCATGTGTGGAAGAGAACGATGTTAAGGGAAAATTATAGTGAAATTTTAGAGAGAAAATAGAAATACTTAGAGGAATAGAGAAACAATTTTATATCTAGTTGGTTAGAACAACACAAGAAACAAGGAACACATACAGAGATTAGATCAAGCAAGGACCAGAATGAGAAGAGTAGATCTAGTACCTAAACCCAACAATTTGAGATTACATTCAATTAGGTCTAATGTTCTAATACTCTCTCACAATTATATTAGAGGTTGAAATCCTATGTTGATAGGTTCGCTTAATAGCTAGGTAGGAGAAACTTTGGAGAAGGTCTTGAAAATCCTTTGTATTAGGTTGTTTTAACAACCTATTGTAAATCCTTTAACATGGTAGGCCTTTTATAGGGTAGACCATCAGAAGTGGTTGAACATTGATTTCTACAATAATTTTTGTGGGTCTCATCCCCACCCCAATTTTACCTTCTTATTCCTGGAGAGTTTCTAGGTCACCAAATCTTTGCATTATGTGTTGATGCATGCTTTCATTTCATATTTGTTTATATGTTTACATGCATGTACATTACTTTTAGTTATGTGTTAATAAGGGTTTAAAAGGATAAAAATTGGTTAGATCTAATTCATCCCCTCCTCTCAAAAGTACTCTTCCCATTTGAATATTCCAACACTACAGTTTTTCTTGTGTTGAGTTCTATGCTCTTGGGTGAATTTTTCCCTTGGGAAAATTCTTACATGGTATTAGAGCTATACCAAATTCTTACAAATAGGTTATGATTTGTAGCTACTTCATTCCTATGTCATTTCATAAGTACTACAAGATGAAAGGGGTTTCATCTACTATTATTAGGTTTATGTTTATGTTTAAATTGCACTAGTACCATATATCAGAACCTTAGGGTTAACCTGCCTAGGTCTTGTAGAGCCTGAAGTGAAGAAGGAGTTATGCCTTATAGTTGGCCCAAGATTGTACTCAAGTTTATCTATCATAGTAATTTGCTAGCTTTAGATGTATTGGTCTTGTTTCGTGGTTATTTTCAAAACTGTTAAATCAAGAGCCAACATCGGGTACCCATTTTTGAGAGGTCCAATTCCGTGGATTTGACTTCTGCAGAATTGCAACCCAAATTTGTGCTCTTACCCTCAAGTCATTATGAAGTCTTTGATACCAAGCTCTAGGAGCTTGCTTGAGACCATATAATATTCTGTGTAATTTACAGACCATATCTCTTTTTCTAGAAAGTACAAAACCTTAAGGTTGTTCTATGGATACTTCCTCATCAAGAATTTCATTCAAGAATGCAAATTTTACATCTATTTGATAAACTTTAAATCCTTTGTGAGTTGCATATGCTAGTAAAATTCTAACACCTTCTAGTCTTATAATAGGAGAAAAAGTTTCACCATAATCAATACCTTATTTTTGAGAATAACCTTTACATATTAACCTTTCTTTGTTTCTAGAAACTTCTCCAACTTCATTTAGCTTATTTCTAAATACCCATTTAGTGCCAATTACATTTTTATCCTTGGGTCTAGGAACAAGAGTCCAAGTTTTGTTCTTCTCAATATGTTCTATTTCCTCATTCATTGCTCCAATCCAAATTTTATTATCCAAAGCATCTTTAACATTTCTAGTTTCAAATTCAACAAGAAAACATGTACCTTTTATTTTGTTTCTTGTCATTATTCCATTTGACTTATCTCTAATGATCTAATTAGGTGCATGATGCCTTCTCACATATCTGGATAGCACAGGTAATTTGGATTTGGAGTTTGTTTCACTAACTTGGTCATGATCTTCTATATTAAGCTCATGTCCCACTGTCTATGAATTAGGTCAATCAGACCTAGTTTGCTCTAGTGATAGCTCAGTAAATTTTGATTATGATTTGGGTCCTTGAAACTATAGCTCAGCTTGCACTTATTGCAACTCACTAGATTTTGGATATTTTGGGGACTTAGGAGGTCAAGCCTTATGACTTCTAGATATATTTTACTAAGTATCAATTTTATAGTAAACAAATCTTTTGTAATCCTCAGGTTCATTGTTGCTCTCTTCTTTACTCTTCTGCAAAATCATCAATTCTCACATTTGCATTCTCTATGATTTTATACATAGACAAAATCAAACATTTGTATGCTTTAGTTCTATAGGAGTATCTTAGGAATATGCCTTCATCACCTTTCACATCAAATTTACCTTTTCTAGATTCTTTTAAGATATTAAATTTTCACCAAATGCTTTCAAGTAACTTACATTAGGTTTGTATCCATACCATAGTTCATAAGGAGTTTGATTTGAGTCTTTATTCATTTTTACTTTGTTCAAGGTATGCACTACAATATAGATATCTTCCTTCTAGTATTTGATTGCAACATTCTTTTCTCTCATCAATGTTCTTGCACAATCCATGATGGATCTATTCCTTATTTCAGCTATACCATTCTACTGAGGTGTACCAAGAGCTGACACCTATCTCTTGATTCCTTTTTAATGTAGAAATGATTATACTCATGTGGAAATGAATTCACCACCTTTTTCTAATCCCAAACATTTTAGTTTCTTTCTAGTTTCTTTTTGTACTCTTGCCAGATAGCAATTATATTTCTGAAAAGCTTCAGAGTTTTCATTTAGATACATTACAGTCATCATTCTAGAATAAGCATAAATAAAAGAATGAAAAACCTATCTCCACTATATCTCTCTATTCCAATAGGTCGACATAAGTTTGTATGCACAAGCTCTAAGAATTCTTCAAAATGATAGTTCTTGCTTTTGAAACTAGTTTTTCCCATCTTACCAATTTGACAATTTTTGCATAGACCCATATCGGGTTTCCTCAAGCTAGGAATACCTCTTATTCTTCTATTTTTTCTTATCTTGAACAAATTATCAAAGTTTATATGACATAATCATTTGTTCCATAACCAGCTTTCTTCTACTTGAGAAATAAAATATGAACTCACACAAAGATCTAGATATAATAGATTACCTTTTATTTGTTTACAAGATCAAACTAGATTTCCTTTTCCATCCATTAGTTTGGCCTATCCATTTCTACCTTGAATCCAATGCTATTCAACTATGCTGCACTCAATAGATTATGCTTTAGTCCTTCAACTGAATAAGCATTGCCACATCTAAGTTCATTGATTAATGAGATACACCCTTTTCCCTTTATGTAACAAGGTTGATTGTTTCCAAATCTCACACTACCACCATCATAATGATCCATGTGTTCAAATTGTATTTTGTCTCCAGTCATATCATGTGAGAAGCCACTATCAATAATCCATGTACCATTTTTGTTAATATGAGAGATAAGTGTCATTTTATCTCCTTCATCATTAGATTTATCTTGTACAACAATATATACAATTTTATCTTCACTATTATCAGAATCTTTAGCCATAAAATAAGATTTCTTACCTTTTTTCCTTGTAGTCTTTGTAATTTTTTAATTCCTTCTTGCCTTTGAACTTATTTCTTTTCTTTCCATCCTTGTCTTCTCTATTTGGGCACCTTGTAGCAATGTGACCAACTTCTTCACAAGAACAATAGATTAGAGGAATCTTACCTTTGTACTTTCCTCTATTTTTGGAATATTTCCTTGTAAGTATGGCTTCAACAACTTCAAGATAATTGTCTAAAATTTCTTTTTCTTCTTCACTTTTTGATTGATTGGCTTTTGATTTCTTACCCTTTTTCTTGAGTGAAAGTTTGGCTTAAAATGTTGGCTCAATACTTTTGAAACTAGGGACATAGTTATCATAGTTATCAAACTCAGAAGCTGTCAATCTTCCAACCAGAGCATCCAACGTTATATTGGTATTTAGATTACATCTCATTTATTGAATGTCAAACACTCTAATTACATATATAGGAAGAAGGGTTATGAGCACCTTTCTTATAACTATTTTTTCATCAATGTCTCCTCTAGATGCTTTGATTGCACTCACACTTGCTTTAGTTTGCTCAACATATTTTTCAATGTTTTCATCTTCTCTCATCTTCATCTAATCAAACTTTCCTCTAAAACTTTTGGCTTTAACACTTCTTACATAATCATCTCCTCCATGGATGGCCTTTAGTTTGATCCAAGTATCATAAGCTATAGTGCAACTTTTGACTTCATCAAATCCAACATAATTAAGAGCATAAGAAATTTTAATCATCATGATGTGATGATTTTTATTTTTAGCAATATCCTCAACTCATAATGTTCTAGTAGGAGTCTTGTATTCACTATCAAGATATTTACAACCTAAATCACTAAAAGTTTCCAAAGTGACCTCATAAGACCTTGTGATTCTACAAAGTTGCCTTGGTTCAACTTGGGAATCTCTCTTATGTAAGACATCTTGATCTTTAGCTTTGGTCGTTGAAACCTTCTCTGTAAGCACAAAAATCTCTGATACCAATTGTTGGAAATATAAGAGAAGTAATTGAGAGGGGAGGGATAAATAAATTACCACAAAAATAAATCTTAGATCACTTAGATGTCAATACAAATAAAAACTCTATGTTAACTAAACTCTATTGTAACTTGGCAAACACATAGGCACTTGGTTTATGTTAACAAATGCTATAACTTAGTAAACACTAAAATAACTCAAAAAATGCTTATAATGAAAAATCTTAAGATATTATCTATGATTGATGTTACTTTAACTTAGTTTCAAACACATAAAAGAAATAGTATGAACATAATTAACACCAAAATTTTAATGTGGAAACCCAATTTGGGAAAAACCACCAATTGCAACTAGTTACTAATTTTCACTCTTTTGAGGTGAGCTCTATTAGGAACCAATTCTGTTAAAGGTTACAAAATAGACTATTAGGTGTGACCCTATTAGTGGATTTAGTCACCCTATTAGGAGTGGCCTTGTTAGAGGTCATTAGACAATTTAATAGAAATGTCACCTTGTTAAAGAATTTACAAATAGTTATTAAGCCAACTCTATTAAGAGATTTAGATCACTTCTACATTGCTTAGAGAGTAACAATGAGATGACTTGTTTCTGATGCAACTAGATTATTGATTACAGATCTCAATTCTAGCTTGTATACTTGATCCTTCTTGCTCGAATGTATCTTTGCATCTCAAGAATGATATCCTTCTTATCCTTCAAATTCACTTCCTCTAAGCATCATCAAATCTTCTTTTTATGTTCCACACATTCAATCCTCAACTTGATCTTATATTTATATCTTACATATTTTCAAGTCAGCTTGAATATAACATAGAATAACAAACAATTCAATTGAACTAAATATACTAAAAAAAGAAAATCCTTTGTTAGCCAACCCTGCTCGGTAGATACTAGCTTAAAGAAATTTTCCTATGTTAACCAAGTGAATTTGGTTAACACTGCATATTCACAAAGTTCCTTTGGTAACTAAGTGAGCTTTTTTATCACTAATTCCATCCAAAATTTTCTTCATTAATCAAGTGAGCTTGGTTAATACTCAATTTTTACAAACTTTACTTTTTCATTCAAGTGAACTCGGTAGACACTATCTTCTAGGCTAGGAAAACTCTGGAATGCTCATCAGACACAAGAAATAGACTTCAATGCCCAACTGAGTTTGGCATACACTAACTGGAAATGATATAAAATTTTATTTAATATCAAAGACAATACATAATTAATCAATTATTTTTAGCAAGGTCTTCATAAAAGAAGGTTATAATTGAGAGGCCCAACCATAACATGAATAGACATATTTAGAATAACTAGACCAACTTTAATAAGTAAGGTAATAATGCTCGAAGCTCTCTTCGCAATATTATAAAATCCATTTATATGGACATTATTTGGTTGAATAGTTGTAAGATAAAATTTAATTTCTTTAAGAATCTCCATGCTACAAAAATTAAGCCTAGGTCCATTATTAATTAATGTTCTTCAAATGATACTTTGATTAATGGAAACAAAAACCATAAGAGCATCATATTGATTCTACACCTCAAGAGAAGGTAATCATTATTACAAAACACTATAGGAGGTATAGAAGGCATATTATGCATGTAATCTAAAATAGAATGGATGTTCTCTTGATTAGGAGGTGAAGCAGGAAGATTGGATAAATCATTTTGCAATGCCTCATAGTATGTCGAAGAAGTTTGAAGTAACTCTCATAAAGATATCTTTGTAGGAGTAGCACATAATTAATCAACTAAGTTATACTCCTTAAAGTTAGAAGAAAAGTTAAGAGCTTAAGGAAGAATAGGTTAAGAAGGTGATAAAGAAACTAGAATAGTAGGATAATGGTTTTTTTTTTTTTGATTAACATATGAAGAATTATTAGTATTATCAAAGAAATCCAAAGGATCTCTAGGTTTACCCTTAATTTTTAGTCAAGTACATCCTTTTACCATCACAGAAGGTGTAGGACATATCATTTTAGATTTATTAATGTTGCATATAGTGGAACATGAAGGTAACCATGCACACAACCTATGGGAAAAGGTCAATTGGAGAGATTGTGGAGGAGAGTGAAATAGGAATAGGATCAATGGAGATCTTATCTAGACCATTTTCATCATCAATAACATGTACCTAATTAGGGAATCTATCCTCATTTGCAATAGAAACTTCATCAAAGTATTTGAAAGAAGAATCATACATATTGAAATACTAAAAGCATGAAACTATAAATGGTTTTGAATTTTTAAAGAATTTTTGCAATTTTTTTGTATTTATTTTTGAAACAAATAAATAAAGGAAACCTAATGCAAGACTTAAATCTAACACCCAAAGGAAAGAGTTCTCTATCATGGGTTCACTAGAATGAGTAGGGTAAAAATGGATCTTTAACTATGCCTGTAACATTTTCCACTATTCATACATTATTTTAGAGTTTCTATGGGATAAGTAATGGAAATGATTGAAATTAGACAAGATAAGATACATACTTCAAAATAGAAAAAATAAGGAAATACCTATTTTCTAATGCCTATGCATAGTGTTTGGAAATTATGCAACCTTCTCCTACATAGAAATGTTGAGATGGAGACAAACCAAACAATATATCCTTCTGAGGGTAGGTTGACCTTGACCTAGATAGTACGGAACAATCTTACCATGGGGCACAATTGTGCTCCAAAAGTTTCACCTTGACTTGCACTGCTTCGATGGAAATTATGTTAAGAATCTTGAAAGTTTTATAAAACATGTATCATTCTCAAAATAACACCTACCTATCTCTAAAAATGGGTTTTTGGGCTAGCTATATAGGGTTTTTCTTAATCAAACCCCCATTTTTGTTGCAACCTCCACAAATAGTTGGATATAATAGAATGTGTGTGTGTGTGTGTGTGTGTGTGTGTGTGTTGAATGTGTAATGCCAAGATCTAATCCACTAGATTGAAATTCTAGCATGAATATGTATGATAAATTAATGCATATATTTGAATAAGATTCAAAATCATACCAAGTCCTGAAGGCTAAAGTACTCCTACCAAACTCATAATTAGTAATTTCTACCGCATGATTGTATATTGGATGCTTGAATATTGATAATGGTGGATCAAGGAAGTTAGACTCTCTCTTGTATCAAATAGATGTTCACAATGATGTGTTCATAAAAATGCTTGATATTCACAATGGCTTGATCTTCTATATCATTCTCTTCCAATCTTCCATCTTCATTTGATCATCACATGTGTGCTTGTTATGACCTCTTGTAATCTCTTGATTCTAGTTGTGTAGCTGTAGCTCTCTTCAAATTGTAAATGGATGCAAATGAGAGTCTTTATATAGCTTAGCTTCAAGGTTATGCTCCTAGAGTAATGTGAGGACCCATAATTTAAATTTCACCTTGAATTTTCATCTAATCACAATCACCAACTAAGGACGAAAATAATTAAATGAATATTAAATTAAAACCCTTCTGCACTCAGATCTAAAAGCTTAACATTGATTGTGGGGCTCTCAAGGACCAAAATTTAAAAGGGGGATCAAATCCAAAAGAAGATCAAGGATGACCTTGACCTTGACCTAGGTCAAGGAAAACCTCAACCTTGCCCTAGGTTAGGGTTGACCTGGTCAACTTTGGCATAGGTTGGGGTGGACTTAGGGGTCTAGAACCAACTAGAGTAGACAATAAGAGATCTAAGGATGCCTGTAAACTAGAAGTGATATTAGAAGAGGAAAAAATACTAGGAATAGACATAAAATCCTATAGTAAATATGAAGGCTAGGAGGACTTATGCCTAAGTCTTACCTAGAAAATAGAGCCATAGAGGAGGGGAATTAAGAAGAATCTTTGAGCTCGTAACCCTAATTTGACCTAGAATGAAGGAATCAAGTGTAGAATGCATCCTAAATGTAAATCTATCATGATAAATGTACTAAAAGAGGGTGCTAAACCTACAAAGATGGAAGTGCTTACATTTTAAGATGATAAATTGACCAATAATCTAGAAAATAAAATTTTTGATTAAATCAAATTTAAATAAACATTTAACAACTTTTTGGCAATATATAGTACTTGTGGAACATAATAAAAAATAAAGTATTTAAGAATTATAAAATAACATAATATTCTAATCATTATTTTTTTATAGTACTATGTTTAGAATTTTATTTATAATATATACCTTGTGTTCTCATTTAAATATATTAAATTCATTCTAATTTTAAAAGTATTCTACTCTAATAAAAATATATATTTAATAATTATAAAATAGAATAATATTTTTAAGAGGCACTTACTGTCAAACTCCACTTTATTTGGCTTGTAGTAATGACATGTCATTCACTAATTGGAAGTTAATAAACATTATAATCATTCAATAAAATACCAAGTAGAGCTCTTTCTGTTAATGGTGGTGGATGGTGATTATGACATGGGAAAATCTACCCCCTCTTGACCAAGAGTTTTTCCCAAACTTATGGTTAGTTTTGTCTAGAGGGAATGGCATGGTTTCTAGGGGCTCTTTGGAGGAAAATTTGTACTAGTGGGAAGCCCTATCCCTAGTTGAATTCTTGAGGTTCTCCCCAATGTCCTACATGGGGACTTTAGGCTATAGATCTCTTTGTCCGATGTTGTTGTGGAAAATATTTCCAAAAGTTCTTCACTAAGCCTAGTCAAAAGGTTTCTAGGTTATAGTCTTTCCATAGACATGGTTAGGAAATGGGCCTCTATTAGGCTGAATCTCAAAGGTTTGGTCATGATTATGGCCATGATGGGGGATATATATCTTTTTAGGTTTGCTATTGAAGAGAATAGGAATCATATTGTGGTTGGATCCAAGAAGTTGGGGGAACTCTCATTGGTTGTAACCAAATGGAAGCCTAGTTTCAACCCTTGCAGACCTACAAAAAATGGCGTTGACTTGGATTTGTCTCCCAAGTTTGCCATTGGAATTCTTGGATGAAAAGGTCTTCCAATGAATAAAGGAATCATTTGGGCACTTCATTAAGGTGGACAATGTTACCAAAATAGGTCTCAATTAGGATTTGCTATAGTTTGTGTTAACATTGTTGTTAATAATATGCTCCCTATTTGTACTATTCTATGATCAAAGTGGGGAACATAGAGGAAATATATTAGTTACAAATGTTGAATTCTATATTGCTAAAAATGTAAATAGTATTATCATGTGGTCTTTGGATGAATAATGGACCTTAGGAAAAGGAGTCATAAAGGGTGCCACATATGCAAATCTGGCTCAAATCTTGATGACATCCCAACTAGTGTTCCCTTTGACTGAAGGAGATGGGGGTGAAATGAACCATGATGGTTCTATGTCTCATAAAAATGACCTGGATAAACTCTTGGTGGAGGGGAAAATCTAGAAGGAGATGAATGAGGTATGACTCCTCTAGACCAACAATAGATGCACACAAGGTTTGAGTGATTCCTCAGAGGTCTTTGGGACAAGCAGGGAGGATATTGTAGAAAAAATGACCTAGAAGGTGGGGTCATTAAAGCCTTAGATGGAAAGAAGATGATGCTACAGTTCATCCTAAGGGTGGTTGTGGGTGCATGATTGTAGGAAAGGGAACATAAAAGATCAATGGAACATTGGGTGCATGATTGTAGGAAAGGGAAAATAAGACATCAATGGAACACCACCACAAGGCATTCTTATAATTAATCTCATATGTATTGACCTCCAAATATTTGAGATGAGCACAACACTCTCATTTTTGGTTACCCCTTTAGGGATAGGGAGTTGGAGAGGAACCAAAAGTAATGGTGTGAGGTCAAAATAAGTTGAATGTGGGCTTAGAAATAAGGATTGGTAGGCCTCTAGCAAGGGTTGCAAAAACAAAGAGTAACTCTCGGGAAATAGAAAATGGGTCACAAAAGACCTTGGAAGATATCTAATGAAGTAAAAAATGAAGTTAATTTCATGGAATATCAGGGGATTCAATAACCCTAGGAAAAAAATTGTCTCAAAATCTATTATCAAAGATCATAATGTGGACATAGTTCTCATTTAGAAAGTCAAAATAAGTAAACAAAACTTTGATAAAATGACCAATTACCTATGGCTAGGACCAAAATATTCGTATAGAAAAGTAGTGGGTGCTTCTAGGGAATTTCCACTATGTGGAACCCCAATAAGCTCGGAGGAGTGGAGGTATGTTGCCACCCTAATTTTGTAGTAGTGGTCGTCAATGAGGAGAATCAAAGTTGGGTGTTGTTGAGTATATATGCTTTGAGAACTAGAGTTAGACAACTCCATCTATGGAAGGAAGCTTCTAACTATATGAAGACCTACAAGGATACTCGTTTCATGAGAATGGGGGACTTTAATAACCCTTTACACCCCTCAATGAAAATAGGTGACCTAGAGGATATCTCTAAGAGTTTACAAGACCTAGAGGGATTCTTGAGTGCCAATGACCTCATGGGTATTGAGCTTTAGGGTGTTAATTTACCTAGTCTAATAACTCAATTAGGAAGAATCTTATTCAGGTAAAATTTTATACAGTGCTTACATCAGTAGGATGGGGCATCCTCCTATACATCTCCCTTCAGGCATACACAAGGTTAGTCTCTAACCACTCAATCCTTATTTCACTTGGCTCTCCAACAATCACCATAGGAAGAAACCTTTCTAATATGAAATCATGTGGAATTCAAATCTTCAATTTAGAAACTAAATCAAACATTGGTAGAATACTAGAATACAAGGTTCTACTATGTTTTGCATGGTGAGAAAGTTAAGAATAATTAGAATCAAATTTGGTAAGTGGAGAAAAAAATTCTTTGTGGATATATTTGAATAGAAAAATGAAACAAAGCACAAGTTGAAAGAGCTAGAAGGGAGGATGGCATAAGGTGACCTCTCAATGACGACCCATGAAGAAGAACATGAGTGGGGATGAAAATGGAGCATTGTGGTTGGAAAAGAAAAGTTTTTTGGGAAGCAAATATCTAGATTCCAATGACATCTAGATGATGAGAGGAACACAACAATATTCCAAATGTCTTCTTCCAAACATAAGAAGAGAAACATAATCTGTAGGTTGTCCAATAATGAAAATGTTTAGCTTTAGGTGGAGGAGGATCTATAAGAATGGGAAACCAACTATTTCCAAAAGATTTACAACACCCCTAGTCTCCTAGTTATTCCCTAGACTCTGTCTAACTTCTTGGGTGTTATGCACTTAGTCATTGACAATGACATGAACTGAGACTTGATTAGGAATACAAAATGGACGAGGAATTTAAGAACACAATTTTTGTGATGATTTCCTTCAAAGCCCATGGAGATTGTGGGTTTTTTCCAATCTTCATCTAGTAATTTTGGGATATTGTTTAATATGATGTTGTCCATATGGCAAGAGGCATCATCGGTATAGGTAATATTCTTAGAGAACTCAATAAGAATTTTATTGTTTTGTGTTGGAAATATAAGATTAGTAACTAAGATGGGAAAGGTGAATCATTTACCACTAATATAAATTCAAGATCCCTTAGATGTCAAAACAAAACATAAACTCTACTAAAAATCTTGTTACTCGGTTAACACACAGGCAATCTGTTAATAGTAATAATATGTTGTAACTTGGCAAGCACTATAATATCAATTGTTAGTCAAAAAATATTGAACATCAATATCTTAAGATATTAATTATGATTAACCTTAATTAACTTAGTTACATACATAGAAAATAAATAGCATAAACACAAGTGACACCAAGATTTAACATGGAAATCCAGTTTGGGAAAAACCAACAATTGCAACTAGTTACTATTTTTCACTTATTTGAAGTGATCCATGTTAGGAGAAAACCTTGTTAAAGGTTACATAACACATTTTTAGGTGCGAATCTCTTAGAAGATTTAATCATCTTGTTAGGAGTTGCCTTGTTAGAGGTCTTTAGACACTTCAATCTAGAAATGCCACGTTGTTACAGGATTTGGTAAATAGCTATTAAGTTGACTCATTTAAGATATTTTTTACAATAGTACAATGGTTAGAGAGTAAAAATGATATGAATTTATTGCTAATGCAATTATATTGCTGATTTCTAGCTTGAATACTTGATCCTTCCTAATTAGATTAATAACTTTTTTCCCAACAAGGATATTATTCTTATCCTTCCAATTCACTTCCTCTAAGAATCTTCTTTTCTTGCACACATTCTCACTCATTCAATTCTCAACTTGACCTTATACATATATCATTATAATTATCAAGTTTTCTTGAATACAAGTTAGAATAATTAATATGTATCTCCTTAGTCAGCTAGAACCCACTAATAAATTTATTAAACTCAATATGCCAAAATAAGAAAATCCTTTGTTAGTCGACCCTACTTAGTAAATACTAATACTAAAATGATTTTCCTATGTTAACCAAGTGAGCTCAATTAACACTTCATCTTCATAAACATTCTTTGGTAACCAAGTGATCTTAGTTAGCATTGGTTCCATCCAATTTTTATGTGTTATCTGCATGAGCTAGGTTAACACCCAACTTTTGTGCACTTCTCTTCGATGCCTAAGAAAACTTGGTAGACATTGTCTTCAAAACTTAGCAAACATTGGAATGCTTAGTAGACACAAGAAATTATCTTCATCACCTGAGTGAGTTTGGCATACACTAACTAGAAACGATATGGCATTTTATTTAACACCAAAGACAATATACAATTGATCAATTATTTTCAACAATCTCCCTCTTTGGCATTGATGTAAACACAACATGTCATAATACAATGAAATTTTAGAGAAAAATGAGGTAAGGAAAATATCCTTAGTTTCAATTTGAGTCTCATCCATGAGAATTCCCTGTATCAATGTGAACTCCCTCTAACTTCAGTTTCTCCCTCTGTCAACTAACTTTTTCTTCAACATCTTCTTTTGATAGAAATTGTACCTTTATTATATAAGACCAAGTTCTTCCTCTATGACTTCTTCAAACAAACATTTCTATGATATGACACATCAAACTCTCCCTCTTTGACATCTTATGCCAAAGACAATATTCAATGAATATCAATGTACCTAATGTACCAATTCATATGAAATATGCCCATTTATTACTACATCAACCTGATTGATCTTCAAAATGTTCTAGTCAATGCATCACAAAAAAATTATTTAGTGAGCTTTAGACATGGGAATAACCCCTAACTTACCTCTTAGATACAAAAATGTATCCCCAGGTAATGGATTTATGAATATGTCTACAATTTTTTCTTTAGTATTCACATATTCCAATCTTACTTATTTCTTTTGCACCAATTCTCTAAAAAAATGATATTTTATCGAAGTGTACTTGGTCTTGGTATGAATCACATGATTCTTTGATATATTTGTTTCACTGGTGTTATCATTGAAGATAACCACTAGATCCTTGATTTATACCTTCATACCTACCAATAGTTTCTTGAACCAAACAACATTAGAACAATTAACTTCTCCTACAACATACTCTACCTCTAACATAGACTGATAAATGAAATTTTTCTTCTTACTTGTCCAAGGCACTAGTCTCTTAGCAAGAAACAATGCTCCACTATTGGTTCTATTCATTTCATCAACACTTCTTGCCCAATCTACATCAATGAAGGCTTTCAATTCCAAATTTCCTCCTTTCTTGTATCATAATCCATAGTCTTCAATATCCTTTAGGTACATCATGATTCTCTTTATTTCCATCATATGAGTTTCTTTAAGAGTATCTAAAAATCTTACTACCATACCAACTGCAAGAGCAATATTACGCCTAGTATGTACAACATACTGAAGTTTTTCAATCATTGATTAGTATGTTTTTTGATCTAACTACTTGGAATCATCATTTTTAGAAATCTTATGTCTAGTAGATTAAGGCATTCCAACTTGTCTTGAATCCTCCATTCCAAACTTTTTTAGTATCTCCTTGATATATTTAAATTGAGTAATGTAGATACCATTTTTCTTTTGTTTAATATACAAGCCAACAAAGAATTTGATTTCTCTAAACATTAACATCTCAAATTCCTTACTCATTTCTTTTGAAAAAACTTTGCACAAATCATCATTTCTAGTAAAAAATGTATCATCCATAAAGATTTCTACCAACATAATCTTCTTATCTAGTCGTTCTTTGATATATAGGTTTTTTTAATCATTTTTCCTTTGAAAATCAACTTCATCAAGTAATTATGAAACCTTTCATACCAAGCTCTGGGAGCTTGCTTGAGAGCATACAATGCTTTGTGTACTATATCTTTTTTCCTAGGATCTACAAAACCTTTAGCTTTTTTTGTGTTAACTTCTTCTAGAGTTCCATTCAAGAATGTAGATTTCACATGCATTTAATATACTTTAAATCCTTTAAATGAAGCATAAGCAAGTAAGTTCCTAACAACTTCTAATATTGAAATAGAAGAAAAAGTTTCACCATAATGAATACCTTCCTCTTGAGAATAACCTTTGCATACCAACTTTTCTTTGTTTATTGAAACTTCTCCATCTTTATTTAGCTTATTGCTAAAAACCCACTTAGTGGCAATTACATTCTTATCCTTGGGTCTAGGAACAAGAGTAGAGATATTATTCCTTTCTATTTTCTTTATCTCTTCATTCATTGCTTCATTGCAAAATTCATTATCCAAAGCATCTTTAACAATTCTAGGTTTAAATTAAGTAAGAAAACATGTACCTTTCAATTTATTTCTTTTCATTGTACCATCCGACTTATCTCCAATGATCTACTTAGGTGCTTGGTGACTTTTGACATATCTTACTAATACAGGTACTTTGGGTTTAGAAATTGTTCCACTTGCCTCACCATGATCTTCTGCATTATGCTTAGGTCCCACTATCTATGACTCAAGTCCTTTAGATTCAAACTTGGATTGCACTAGCTACAACTTAGTAACCTCTAACTATGAAATAGGTCCTTTAGACTATGAATTGGGTTGCATTGGTTGCAACTTAGGTGCTTTTGGAGAACTTGGATACTTAGGAGGTGAAGTTTGTTGGCTTCTAATTTGATTAGGCAATGTATCAGGTTCAAATTAAATAAACTTTCTATAATCTTTAGGTTGTTTACTACTCTCTTCTTCACTCTTTTCTACAAACTCATCAATATTCACATGTGCACTTTCTATTATCTTATGAGATTCAAACATTTGTATGATTTACTTCTTTTGGAGTATCCTAGGAATATGCCTTCATCACCTTTGACATCAAATTTACCTTTCCTAGTCTCCTTCAAGATATAACATTTTCTAAAAAATACTTTCAAGTAACCTACATTAAGTTTGTAGCCATACCATAGTTCATAAGGATTTTGATTTGATTCTTTCTTCAATTGTACTCTGTTCAAGATATGAACTGCTATACTAATTGCTTCCTTCTAGTATTTTCTTGCAATGTTCTTTTCTATTATCAAGGTCCTTAAACAATCCATGATTGATATGTTGCTTCTTTCTTCTATACAATTATACTAAGGCATACCAGGGGCTGATACTTGTCTTTTGATTCCTCTTTCAATGCAAAATTATTTGAATTCATTAGAAATTAATTCTACTCCTCTATCTGATCTCAAACATTTTAGCTTATTTCCTACTTCCTTCTCTATTCTAGGTAGATACCACTTAAACTTTTGAAAAGCTTCAGAGTTATCTTTTAGATAAATTACTGTCATCATCTTAGAGTAATCATCAAAAAATAAAATAAAGTAATTATTTCCACTATAGCTCTCAATGCCAATAGGTCCACAAAGGTATGTATGAACTAGCTCCAAGACTTCTTCAGAATGATATTTCTTGCTTTTGTAACTTGTCTTGCCAATCTTACCAATTTAACAATTCTTGCAAAGGCCCATATCAAGTTTCCTCAAACTAGGAATACCTTTTAATCTTTTGTTTTTTTCTTATCTTGAACAAGTTATCAATTTTCACATGACATAGCCTTTTATGCCATAACCATCTTTCTTCTACTTGAGCAATGAAACATGAAATTTCACTAAGATCTAGGTGGAATAAGTTAACTTTTGTTTGGTTACTAGACCCAACTAGATTTCCTTTTCAATCGAGCACATGGCCATCCCATTTATGAATTCTACCTTTAATCTAATGTTACTCAATTATACCACACTTAGTAGATTATGTTTCAATCCTTCAACCCAATAAGCATTATGATATCTGAGTTCATTGGTTAGAGAAATACAACCTTTTCCTTTTATGCAACATGGTTCATTGTTTCCAAATCTTACACTTCCACCATCATATTGTTTCATATGTTCAAACATTGTATTATCGATAGTCATATGATGAGAACAACCACTATCAATAATCCATGTATAATTTTTTATAATGTGATAAATAAGTGTTATTTTATCTTCTTTATTATAAGATTCATCTTTTACAACAATATAGACCATTTAATCATCATCACTACTATTTGAATCTTTAGCCATGAAATACGACTTATTACCTTTTTCCTTCTAGTCCTTGTAGCTTTAGAAATCCTCCATATCTTTATACTTGTTTCTTTTCTTTTCATCTTCTTCTTCTCTGTTTGGACTCCTTGTAGCTATGTGACCAACTTTTTCACAAGAAAAATAAATTCAAGGAATTTTACCTTTGTACTTTCCATTGCCTTTGGGATATCTCCTTATAAGGAGTACTTCAATGGCTTCAAGATGAGTGTCACAATTGCCTTCCTCTTTACTTTTAGATTTTTTTCCTTTAGACTTAGCAACTTTATTCTTGAGTGATAAGTTGGCTTCAAATACAAACTACTAGAACTAGGAACACAATTATCATAGTTATCTAGCTCAAATATTATCAATATTCACACTTGAGGATCCAATTTTATCTTATTATTTGGATCACATTTCATCTCTTGAATAGATGACACTCTGATTACAAAGATAGGAAGAAGGGTTCTGAGTACCTTTCTTACCACTATCACATCATCAATTTTCCCTCTATAGGCTTTGATTGCACTGACACTAGATTTGATTCTCTCAACATATTTTGCAATGTTTTCATCCTCTCTCATCTTCAACTGATCAAATTAACCTCTCAAGCTTTCTACCTTGGCTCTTATCACATTATTATTGTCTCCACAAATATCATTTATCTTTGTCCACATATCATGAGCAATAGCACACTCTTTGACCTCATCAAATTTAGCATAGTTAGGAGTTGATGTAATATCAATCATCATCATATTATGATTCTTGTTTTCAGAAATGTCTTCCATAGTCATTATTCTAGTTGAAGCCATGTATTGAGCATTCAAATATTTTAGACTTGAATCACTGATGGTTTCCAAATGTAGCTTCATAAGTTCCCCCAATACCTCAAAGCTATCTTTGTTCAACTAGGGAATCTCTCTCCTATAAGACATCTTGGTCATTAGGTCCTTGAAACCTTCTCTGGAAGCAAAAAAAGATCTTATACCAAATTTTGAAAATATAAGAGGAGTAATTAAGAGGGGAGGGGTAAATTAATTATTTCTAAAATAAATTCTAGATCCCTTACATGTCAATACAAAATATACACTTTTTTAAAACTATTGTTACTCAGTTAACACACAGGCACTCGGTTAAGAGTAATAGTACGTTGTAATTTGGAAAGCATTATAACAAGAACTATTACTTGGGAAAAAATATTAAATATGTAGATCTTAAGATATTAACTATGATTATCCTTAATAAATGTAGTTGTATACACATAAAAGAAATAGCATGATTACAAGTGACACCAAGATTTAAGGTGGAAACCCAATTTGGGAAAAACCACCAATTGCAACTAGTTATTTGTTTCGCTCTTATGAAGTGAGCCTTGTTAGCATTCAACCTTGTTAAAGGTTACAAAATACAATATCAGGTGTTGTCCTATTAGACTATTTAATCACCCTATTAGTAGTGGCCTTGTTAGAGTTCTTTAGACACTTCAGTTTGAAAATATGACCTTGTTAGAGCATTTTGCAAATAGCTATTAAGCTAACATAGGTAAGAGATTTAATACACTACAACAATGGTTAGAGAGTAAAAATGATACAACTTGATTGCTGAATCAACTATATCATCAATTTTAGATCTCCATTCTAGCTCGAATACATGACCCTATCCTATCAGATTAATATTTTCTACCCAAAAAGGATATTATTCTTATCCTTCCAATTCACTTCCTCTAGGCATCTTATTTTCTTCCACACATTCTCACTCATTCAATCCTCAACTTAGCCTTATACTTATATCATTAAAATTTTCAAGTTGACTTGAATACAAATCAAAATAATTAATATTCATCTCCTTAGTCAGCTAGAACCAACAAACAAATCTATTAAACTCAATATGCCAAAACAAGAAAATCCTTTGTTAGTCAACCCTACTCTGTAGATACTAATACTGAAATGATTTTCCTATATTAACCAAGTAAACACAATTAACACTTCATCTTCATAAACATTCATTGGTAACCAAGTGAGCTTGGTAAACATTGGTTCCATCCAATTTTCCTTTGTTAAATGCATGAACTTTTTTAACACGCAACTTCTACACAATTCTCTTTGACACCCAAGTGAACTTGGTAGACACTATCTTTTAAAATTAGCAGATGTTGGAATCCTCAAAAAATGCAAGAAATTATCTTCATCACCCAAGTGAGTTTAGCATACTATGACTGGTAAAGATATGACATTTTGTGTAACATCAAAGATAGTATACAATTGATCAAAATTCTTAGAGAACTCAACAAGGCTTTTATTGTTTTGATCCCTAAGGTCAAAGACCTACTAAATTAGAAGAGTTTAGACCAATAAGCCTTTGTAATACCATTTACAAGATTTTCTCAAAAGTGATGGTTAACAAAATGAAACCCATTCTAGACAAAATTATTAGCCCAACTCAAAATGGATTTGTTCCTAGGAGACAAATCCTAAATTTTATTCTCATGAGGTCTTGAATCCCATGAAAAAGAGTGGTAATCCTTATGTGGCTTTGAAACTAGATATCTCTAAGGCTTCCAAACAACCAAGAAGAGAGTTTCTAATAAAGATCCTAATGAGACTCGGGTTTTGGAAAAACTTCATCACCTCGACCAATCTAATGACTACTACTATCCATTTTTTTGTGATTTCAAATGGCGCACCATGCCCTTTCTTCCCAAGAAATAGAGGAATTTGACAAGGTGACCCACTATCACCCTATTTGTTCATAATAGTAGTTAAGATTCTAAGCAAAAATCTTCTAGAATTAGTGGTTTGTTACAAAATTAAAGGGATCAAGCCTACTACAACCTTACTCCCTAAGTTCCTCCAACAATTTATTGATGAAACATTTCTTTTGGAATATCCTCCATAAGAGATGCAAAGGTCTAGAAAAAATCTCTTAAAGGATATGTTGAAGTGTCAGGACAACACATAAATTATCAAAAAATTAAATCATACTTTTTCAACATGGAGATGACCACTCAACAAAAAATTACTAGGGAATTGGAATGTCAAGTTTCTTCCTTTCCTAATACTTATCTGCCCCCCCCCCCCCCCACCTTAGTATCAAATATATTTACCCTTATTTATAGAATATAGTGGTTGAGAGGATGCAAAGGAAGCTAGTAGGTTTGAAGAAGGTCTTAAGAAATGTGGGTAAGATATGATTACTCTTAGCTTTGCTGAAAGGTATCATTATTTACTTCTTATCATTATTCAAGATATTTGGTAAATATAGAGACATTATTGAGAACATATAGTGTAACTTCTTATGGATGGGAACATAGGAGAATAAGAAGTTAAACTTATGGTTAGCTAGGACAATGTTTCTATGCCTAAATCCCAAGGAGGTTTGAACCTAAGAAGAATTAAAGATCTTAATAGATTCTTCATGATGAAGGTTGGAAGGAGTTTGACATAAAAATTCAACCCTTGGTGCTAGATTATGTGTGCCAAATATTTGAACACCCTAACCTTCTCCTAGACCTTGTCTAAGGAGAATCTTCCTAGTGGTTCAAAGGTATGGAATAACATTACTAAGATAATGAAATAGTTGAAAGAAGGAATGAGATGGAATCTAGAAAATGGTAACAAGACCAGATTCTAGAAGGATAGATGGTGGGAAGATGACCCTTTCGAAGAAGCTAAGCTCATGGTACTAAAAGGTAGAGGGAATAAAGGGTTAGGAAAAATGGTGTAATACTACATTCAAAATAATCAATGGAATACTTTAAGCTCAGATGACTTAGATGGGAAGAACAAATCATTAGTTGAAGAATTTAACACCATAGTGAGGGGGCCAGACATACCTTCCTTCCGAGTGAAGGACATCATTATATATGATAAAAACTCAAATGTGGAGTTTAGTGTAAAATTTATCTACAATTCCTTACTAATGATAGGCAAAAACAAGAAGGGAAACATGTCTAGAACCCACATGTTATACCCAATATCATTTCTTCTAGTGCTCGTTCATGCATAATAGTGTTCTCTAAATCTATAACCTCAAAAGGCATGGTTTGTAGATGTGTAATAAATGTGTCTTATTCTATAAGGAGGAAGAGTCCATCCCTCACCTCTTCATCAATTACCCTTACTTTACCCAAGTTTGGAAAAGTATTCTAGCAATGATTGGAATATCATGGGATTTTCACTGTTTGATCTCCCAATTTATTCTCTGGCGATAGTGCCCTCTACAACACCCCTTATTAGAATAATTTGGAAAGCTATTCCACCATAGTGTCCTTTCATGATGGGTTTCACTAATTTTTTTTGGCTATCCTACCATTCTTCTTGGGTGTACCATGATGGTGATAATTTTAAAAGTGACCTCTATTTTTGGTTCTGGAAATATTTATTTGTAATGGTTAGGGGAAATTGGTATCCCAAACCTAATTTGGGGAGATTTCTCATGCCACCCAAGATGGGTTTCCAAATCTCAAAATAGGGAGATTAGGAGACATCATGAGCATATGGTGATCCAGCCTCTTTACTTTAACTTCACTGTTATGATTCCAAAAAGATATCTATTCATTTTTGGTCCCTTCATCTTTAAACACTACTACATTTTTGTAAAGGTTTGGTTCTAGCTTTCACTAAAAAAGTGATCAATTGGGTTAAGAAAATGGTGTCTAATATTAATGAGGGATACAAAGAGTTGGTGGTTGACAAAGATGACAAAGAGGTTATGGAAGGTGATAGGCCAACACTGGGGCAAATAATAATAAACAATTAATAATTTATGATGAAGTTCGGCTAGTCTATACATGTCAATCTGAGAGCATAAGCTTGTGAAAGGCATCCGAGAAATATGCTATCAAGGGATGATAGTTGTGAGATGAGGGTTTATGAATGTAGCTAAAACACTCAAAACTAAATCTACAATAGATCAAAATGGTTGCAGCAATACGAACTATCACTTCCTAATGCTACAAAGATTTAAAAAAAAAACCATCTTCCTAAAATGAAAATAATAATGACAATAATCTATAGATAAAAAAATAATGAAATTATTCCTATATTATATTCTAATTAGTAGATTGCTGATCTAAAAATTACAAATTGATACAAACACTAAAATATGCTGTGATGATAATCTAAGCAATAAATATAATTTCATACAAAATAGAATAACACATTAATGGAATACATCACCGTGTTTCACCATGGAGTGGGCCCTTGCTCCTGGCTTGCATGGTGGATAGAGAAAATGTTGTTTCTACGCTATAATCATGCAAAAAAAAATATTCTCATTTACTTCAAAATATTGATGTTCAGATCTGTGTTACACGGTCTTCTTCCTGCTGAAAGCTATATTCTAATTTGTCTCCCACACTATGTCTCACACTGCTTATATATACACAATAGGATTAACAACTTTTTAACAACTTTGTTATTCAGTCCATCTAAAGAATGGCTAGTACATAGAACAATCTATAACATAAATATGTGACTTGCAAAGAATAGATAACTTTTTTGTATTTGTTCAGAACAATATTGTCTTCATCCACCATTTTTGAGCCAAGGTTGTTGCCACATATGGAGTCCTCCATCACCATACAAATAATGCCAAGAATAGGAAAGTTTTGATTGTTCCAAAAAAATTGTATTATCTGTTGTTGTTGATTCATGGTAAAGCAGATTTTTGTTGAAATCCAAATCCGTAATAGGAAAATCATGTTTTAAAAATAGTCTCTAACTTTTCCATCATGCATTTTTTGAAGATTCTGTCACGCTGGATTGTAATTGGGCACATTCTAGACAATACCCATGTCTCAAATTTTTGAGATTCGTCTATATCTATTTTCAAAAGGAAATGCAAAACTGCCTATCCTTATTTTTAGTTGCTAATTTTCCGACTAAGTTCTTTCTCAACATACTCCTTGGTCAATACTCTTGGAAGGAATAATGCTTTAAATTGTTGAAGAAATAATGAATGTCAATAAGATATAGCAAGAAATACATTTCAAAGTGGATGGAACTTTTTATTTTTGAAATAGCTACAGGAAGATCTGTAGGCGACAGGAAGATCTATGCTACAAATCAGCATGCTGCAATATTAAAGATTATTAAAACATAATTAATAATGAATTTGCCATATTTTAATCCCAAAAGAATATTAAATACTACTTAATTATATTAAACTTATGCAATGTTATAATGGTAAAATAGAATGGAATGGGTTAAAAATTGAATAGAGAAGTATGTAGGAAAGTGCGTAAGATAGATTAAAATAGAGCATTAAATAGGTTATGATTAGCTCTCATCATTCCCACCAACTTAGCTTATTGCACGTCCTCGTGCAATCATTATTATCATGAGGTCTTTAGTTTTAACTGAAAGCACTTTAGGTTTATAGTTTTTAGCTTTGTCTCCACCTTGAACCATGATTACTCTTAGATGAACACAAATCCCTTTCTTTACTTTACATGACAAGATTTCTTCTTCTTTTTCTTTTTCAATAGGGATATCTCCTTTAACTTTCATAAATCATTTTTCTTTTCTCTTTTATTTTTCATCTCCTTTCATTTTTTATAGTATCATGGTTCAAAAGGTTTCATATAGGAGAATTTATCTCAATTTTCATAGGAGGAGTTTAAATGGGTCAAATAGTAGAGATGAGAGACAAAAAAAAGGTTATGTATGATGGATATTATAGATGGTAGGATGGGATTATTAAGGGTGATGGATGGAAGATAAAAGGATAACAATCCTCCACCCAACTTAAGGGTTGACCTTCCATGAGAAACACAGAGAGGATAGGGTGTTACATAATGATCAAATATAATAAGCAATAAAAATAAAGTTAAGAGATAAAATAAGGAAAAAAAAATTGATTGTTTTACCAACATGCATGTGTAGAGAGACCAAGGCTGGAATGAAGAGTAACTCAGCAACTATAGCCACCAAAATGGAGGAATCTGCAACAATAAATGAAGAAGCATCTAGAACTACAACACCACAAAATATCATCATCTGACTGAAAGCATCAAAGAGAAGACCCTTGGAAGGAACCAAAAAACTAGGAGACTGACTGCAATTGGAGGGGCCACCATCATAGGAAGTAGCACATTCCACTGAAAACACCTCAACTGAACAGGCAACCCAGACTATCAGGGATCAAGGATTTGATGATCACACTGAAGAGGAGCAAAGTTGTAGGAGTGAGTGATAGGAGGTGCCAAGAATGAAAGAACCACTAAAGCCAATGAGTGTTCCTGAAAATAATGATTAGCAGAAAAACCAAGAACACCAATTATTGCATTTTTCTTTTTCTCATTTTTTTTCTTTTCTCATTTTTTCTTTTTTTCTTTTTTTTTTTGAATAAATTTTGACAATGACAAGTGACTACTGGCAAGCTAGTTTTCAATTACTCACAGATTAATGGCACTGTAAGAATAGTTTTCACCACTAAGAATTTATTTTGCAATTAATGTTTGCTAGAAACTAGTTTTTAGATATTAACTGGCCAGCAACACCCAAATGTTTTCATTGTTGGATCTTTTCTTGCTTTTCATTTCTTTTCCTTTTTTTTTTCTTTTTCTTTTTCAATAATTGCATAGAATGACCAAAGAACAAGAAATTTTGATATGGATGATGGAAAATTATACCATCCAAAGTTTGAGTTTTGTCCATGACCTCATAGAAGGCACTATTGAAACTTGATTACATAATGAACTTGAAATGATCACCAAGAATAACCTCATCAAAACTAGAACCACAAACCACTGCACTAGAAACATTTTTGATCTATGCATCTCTCACCACTAGATTGAAAAATTGATTGTAGAGCTTCAGAACATACTGGGACACTTGGGTAAGAGTATTACCCTCAAGGATGACGATTCACATATTTCTTTATGCTAACAAAATAAGAAGACATCTCTTGAAGATATGAAACCCTATTCTTGTGAAACATGTGAAATATAAAGTTGCAAGTAACACACCTTCATTACCAAAAACATGAGTATGGAGTGAAAACCAATAGTAGTCACCAATGTGTCCATAGAAATCTAGAAAGACAACTCGAGGAAGGAGTGTAATAGCTAGTGTTGTATTCAAAGTATCTTCAAATGTGTTTTTGAATAATCATGAATCTCATAGACCATGCTGCATATTTTCCTCCTAGTGATAAATCACCAAACACAAGTAATCTCATCTCAAGGTGCTAAACACTCTTACACTAAAATCTGCATGTGATCTTGAATAGTGAAGCACCAGTGAAATGGATATGCACCATATAGCTAGCAAGCCCATACAATGTGAACAAAGCCAACGTGGTGTGTTATGTAATTCTTGTGTAGAGAAGCATCATTAACTGGTATTGGTTCTAAGATCATCACACCACAACAAGGGACCTATAACCATATTCTCAAAACAAAGCATATCAAGCATAGTAAATGAATATCATCCATTCAATAGTTCTATCATTAAGTAGGTTTTTTAGTATTACAAATTATAGATAGAGTTATTACTACGAATAGATACTTGATAGAATGGATAAATACAAATAAACTCTTGTGTTCATATAATAGAAATGCTAGTTAACATGAGAACACATACCTTGAATTGTAGAGATGTCACATGTCAAGGTTTGTTAAAACAATCAATGAAGTTGTATTTTAAATCATCTAAGAACCACAAGATTGGAGGGATTCCCCCAAACTTAACTTCATGATACAAGGTCATGAAATCATTAGGATAACCAAAATAATTAGGTAACCAGAAGAGAGTAACACATCTTTTACAATTTTGTGGGCCTTATTGAATGATAGATAAATAAAATATTTCAATAATTCAATGGATGCATTTTCAAATTAATTGTTCTTTTTTTTATAAAAGCATAGGGAATTGGAATCATCTAGGGAATCAAGAAATGAATTTAGTACTTGTTATTAATGAATGATCATTCTAAGATACAAGAACTAAGAATGAAGAATATGTGGATATTAGTACCTTGATCCTTGTTTAAATGAATCATCCATAGTTTATTCGGTCATCTTAGGATAATGAAAAGAATCAACAATAAGGAATAATGATAATCCAATTTTAACATTTTGGCCATTAATGCATAGAATCCTATATGACTGTGCTTAATCAATTATTGGTCCCAAATCAACAAGTATATGAGGGATGCACATTTTAACCATAGGCCTCCAAATATCAATATGTATAAGTACAAAAGTGATAAAATATAGATATTGGAGGATTTGGCAGCATATTTGTGAAATATGGAACATATATGGCTTAATACTACTTAGTGAAAGATTAACATAAACATGCATACTCATGAGTCCATTAATTAAAATTGATGCATGACCTCATTTGTCAGTATGTTGAATTCACTAAGTAGAAAAGAAGAACAAAGTTGATTATCTTTCAATAAATAATATTGTTCTTCTAGTTTAAGTAAACCAAAATCACATCCCTTATATACATCAATATATTCCAATGTTGATTTATTGATTTCAAGCACATCATTAGATGGTGTAGGGATCCTTGAAAGCTCAATATTATATGTATTATTAGCCACCTTATTATGAAGTGGTATATGAGACAATATAGTTGTCTTTGGTGGATATGGTGGAGTGGGTAGAATATGATGTGAATGACATTACAAATGTGGTAAGAAATGTGAAGGAGATAAAGTAGATGGTAATAAGTATTACTGGTGGGATAAAGATGGTAAGGATGGATATGGCAATTATTTTGAGTATCCATCATTACATTCGTTGTGCATGAAAGGTAGAGAAGTACATTTTGAAGAAATATGTTGGCTTTGTAATGAATTAGAGTGATAATATATGTCACCAACATAGTGCATACCTTGATCTTCTTGGGTTGGTGCTTGAGATTGCTCATCCATTATAAGGAATACTCGGTCACTTCCACCCTTATCATGGTAAGGATCAAAAATAGCTTGTACCTCATTCACCATGTTCTCATGATTGTTTGAGCATATACATTGGGCATCTTTCCTATAGCAGTTAGAACAACAAGTGGTTAGATTTTCATCATCAAAATCACATTGTTCTAAGAATTCATCAATGATATTTTCTTGGTCATATATAAAGATACCATTTGTACATACCTATGATAATGGAAGATCGAGAACATTTAAGTTGCATTCATTAGGTAGAGAGGGTTTTAAAATCTCACCTTTGGTCAATGTGATTTCCCCACCAATTTCTTCTTTTGTTTTTAAATTTGAAGGCGTGGGTATGGGGGCAGCAACCACCAATGGGGTCAAGGGGAAATGCCCTGGGGTAGTGCCCAAGCACATTTTTCCTCTTGTGGTCCCTTCAAATTTTGCATTTTTAAAACATTTTGCACGTAAAATTGATGTACTTGAACAACCTTGAAAATTCATCATTTTTAACATTTTTTTCTTCAAAATAGCTTCTTCTCTTTACCAACAATAACTCACAACAACTAGTGATAATGTAAATTTTAATAACTTCTAAAGAAACTAATGAATCTAATTTTTAAGGGCTACTTGCAAACTCTAAAACAAAACTCTAAAGCAATGCATCTATATGATTTATGCAACACAAATTAAGATTAATTACTTAAGCAAGGCTAGCAGTTGCAAAAGCTTTCATCCTAACGCATTGTTCCTAACTCAAATCAGCAAACTAACATGCCTTTGACACCTTTCCCCGGCAACGACACCAAAATGATAGGCCAACACTGAGGAAAATAATAATAAACAATTAACAATTTATGATGAAGTTTGGTTGGTCTATATGTGTCAATCTGAGAGCGTAAGCTTGCAAAAGGCATCAAAGCAATATGCTATCAAGGGACGATAGTTGTGAGATGAGGGTTTATGAATGTAGCTAAAACACTCAAAACTAAATCTACAAGAAATCAAAATGGTTGTAGCAATAGGAACTATCACTGCCTAATGCTACAAAGATCTATAAAAAAACTATCTTCCTAAAATGAAAATAATAATGACAATAATCTATAGATAAAAAAATTATGAAATTATTTCTATATTATATTCTAATTACTAGATTGCTGATCTAAAAATTACAAACTGATGCAAACACTAAAATATGTTGTGATGATAATCTAAGCAATAAATATAAATTCATACAAAATAGAATAACACATTAATGGAATACATCGTCGTGTTTCACCATGGAGTGGGCCCTTGCTCCTGGCTCGCATGGTGGATGGAGAAAATGTTGTTTCTACGTTGTGATCATGATAAAACAAATATTCTCATTTACTTCAAAATATTGATGTTCAGATCTATGTTACACAGTCTTCTTCCTGCTGAAAGCTATATTCTAATCTATCTCCCACACTATGTCTCACACTACTTATTTATACGCAATAGGCTTAACAACTTATTAAGAGCTTTGTTATTCATGCCATCTAAAGAATGGCTAGTACATAGAACAATCTATAACAAAAATATGTGACTTGCAAAGAATAGATAACTTTGTTGTATTGGTTCAGAACAATATTGTCTTCATCCACCATTTTTGAGCCAAGGTTGCTGCCACGTATGGAGTCCTCCATCACCATAGAAATAATGCCAAGAATAGGAAAGTTTTGATCATTCCAACAAAACTGTATTATTTGTGGTTGCTAATTCATGGTAGAGCAGATTCTGGTTGAAATCCAAATCCGTAATAGGAACATCACATTTTAAAAATATTCTCTAACTTTTCCATCATGCATTGTTTGAAGATTCTACTGCACAAGATTAAAATTGGGCACATTCTAGACAATACCCATGTCTTAGATTTTTGAGATTCATTTGTATCTGTTCGCAAAAGGAAATGCAAAACTGCCTATCCTTATTTTTAGTTGCTAATTTTTTGACTAAGTTCTTTCTCAACATACTCCTTGATCAATACTCTTGGAAGGAATAATGCTTTAAATTTTTGAAGAAATAATGAATGCCAATAGGATATAGCAAGAAATACATTTCAAAGTGGATGGAACTTTGTATTTCTAAAATAGCTACAGGAAGATCTGTAGGCGACAGGAAGATCTGTGCTACAAATCAGCATGCTACAATATTAAAAATTAGTAAAACATAATTAATAATGAATTTTCCATATTTTAATCACAAAACAATATTAAACACTACTTAATTATATTAAACTTATGCAACATTATAATGGTAAAATAGAATGGAATGGGACAAAAATGGAATAGAGAAGTATGTAGGAAAGTGCATAAGATAGATTAAAATAGAGCATTAAATAGGTTATGATTAGCTCTCATCAGAAGGAGTGAATTTAGGACTAGAACCATCAAGAATTGAGAAGGTTGTTAGGCATGACAAAGTGGTGTGGTCCTATCTCAAAGAGGGTGGATTCATCTCCTTTATGGATAATGTAGAAGGAGATGATGACATGATCATCTAGAAATTTATTTTTTCCCAGAAGAAGCATTGGGTCACCATAGATGGGGTTACTTTTGAGGTCATGAAAGAATTAATAGCCAATGTCATTGGCCTCTAACTAGAGAGAAAATCATCGAGGAAGAAGCCTAGGTTTAAAGATGAAGTGAGCCTCAAAAGTTGCCTCTGCTTCATCAAAGTCCCTATTAATTTTTGTGGTGGGTTTCACATGAGAAGCTCCTTGAGCCATGGAATATGGTGTACTATATTACCATCGCATATGTTACTCTTGAAGATAGAGTTAAGGTTTTCTATTATTATCATTTCGTTATCTTAAATCATTTTTGTAACAAAGAATGCATTTAGTTTTTATTTCTCTTGCTTCATTTTATGGAGGATTGTGTTTGCAATATAAGGAAAAAATGCAAAGAAAATAAAAATTGCATTGTCTATCACCAAGCCTTGATGTCCTTTTTGTTCAAATTTTGTAAAGACCTCCACCCACATATTTTGTGCATTAGCCCTCCCCCTCTAAAAATTACTACTCAAAGCTTGAATCCCCCTTCTAAACCCACTTCTAGTGACGACCTTATGGCCACAACTAGAAAAATTAAGTAAGAAATAATTGAAAAAATAGATGTTGAGAAAAATGAAACCATGAGTAAGGGCACTAATTGGGCAAGCAAGCAGTTGAGAGAAAAAATTCCTCCCAACAACCCTATCATTCCCAAACTAGACACCTTTAGGGAAAAGTCTAGGCCTCATCCCAAATGTAAGGGAAGTAGAAGAAACTACTATGAACAAAGGGAAGAAAAAATAAAAAGTGTGGAGAAAATTGAAAATATGGGGGAAGCCAACCCTCTATCCTCCAAGGTTTCTAATACTTTCAAAATAACTACTCTAGATTTTGGAAACATTGGATACCCAAGCCCAAGTGGAGCATACAAGGGGAGAAAAAGAGGTTAGGGAAGAGTAGGGGGAGATCACACTTAGCAGATAGCCACTACGACAAAAAATGAGAGCACTAAGCAAGGAAACTAGGAGGTGGAGAATCTCAAAACATTTTATAGAGTTGGTCAAATGGATCAAGGACCTAGACATCAAGTTCAATAGGGTGGCCAATTTCTGAGCTTATATCATGCACTTGATGACCACCATGCACCATCTTGTACAAAATAACCATGATAGGGGAGCTACTACTAAGGAGGTGGAGACAAATTGTGCCCTATATGGCTTTATGGCTAATGACCAACTCTAATTACTCATAGAAAATCAGAGGAATTGCAGATGATTCTTATGTTTATGTGGTTTGATTTGTTTTTTTTAATGTTGTTCAATTTACTCTATGCCTTTAGGCCTCTTTTAGTTTCTACAACTAGACTGATAGTTCAGCCAATATTTATCTCATGGCCATGATTTTTTGTAAATTGATAAGACTCTTAATGCTTATGGTAGTTGTTTCTTTTTAGTTATATGCATGAGTAATCTTTTGAAGTTTTCAAAGCGAGTGGGGAAATCTTGTATTAGTTACTACCAACTGATCTCTGAACAATTGTTGTTCTATTTTTGGGTCAACCCTCATTTTGACCACTTCTTAATTTCAAAAACATAATATTTTAAACATTCTTTGATTAGAATATTATGTTTAGAATTTTATTTAAAACATACACCTCTTAATCTCACTTAAATATTTTATTCGTTCTAATTTAAAAATTATTTTATTCTACTATTATAAATTAATAGTTACTTTAATTTTAAAAGCATTGTATTCTAATATGTAAATTATGATTTATGGATTTATTGGATTTAATAATTTGTATGATTTCTAAAAAGAACATTCTAATACTTACTTTATTTTAAAAAAAATCTATTCTAATAAATAAATTTAAAATTATAATCTAATAATTTTTTATTAAGTAAAATAGGTTTTTTATAGGGGTTCCTGAAACCCACTAGTTAACAAAAAAAATGAACTAAGAAGTTTGGGTCTAACTAAAAAACTTTAGAAAAAACAACAGGCCAGGCCTAACCAATAGTCGATATGAAAAATTAAAAGGACAAAATCAAGGAAAGTGGATAAAACTAGGACAACTAATCAGGGAACAAGATCTTTATCCAACTTCTTATTCTTTAACTCCATCTCATCCTTGGCCTCTACCTTGTTACTCTTTGATTGACTCTCATCTTAAGAACAAAACTCAACCCTTTTTCTCTTTTTCGCTCTATTCTTTCTACTTGGGCTCTCCTCTTGCAAGGAATAATCCTCCTCAGTCTCACTACTAAATTTGAACTCAATTTTTGACAAATTTTGGTCAATATTTCCACCTAGGTTTGTCAAAATTTTGACCAAGATGTTTGTTGAAGTTTTTCTCAACAAAATTTTGACCAAAACATTCTTTAAAAATTTTTAATTTTTGGGTGTCCTAATTTGTCAACGTTGGTTGAAATTTTGACCAATTCATTTGTTGAAATTTTTTGATTGGTCAAAATTTTGACCAATACATTCATCAATTTTTTTTTAATTGGTGGAAATTTTGACCAATGCTTGGTAGAAAACTAACAGGCATTGGTCAAAATTTCCACCAATTTTTGCTCAAATTTTTTTAGCATTGGTGGAAATTTCCACCAATGGTTGGTCAAAAAAAATTTTTGTTGGTGGAAATTTTGACCAATGCTTGGTTGAAAGCTAACAAGCATTGGTCAAAATTTCCACCAATTTTTGGTTGAATTTTTTTTTTTAATGTTGTATGAAGAAATTGCTTCTCATCCAAACCATTTAATTTGTATCCTTTTAAATCTCTACAAAGATAAAGTTGGAGTAGAAAATATTTTCTTTCTAAAGGTGTCCTCTGATTGTAAAGCATCCATTCCATTATCTGTTCAACAAATAAGACATATCTAGTTCAATAGATAATGAAATGAATGCTTTACAATTAGAGGAAACCTTTGAGAAGAAAAAATCTCCTACTCCAACTTTACCTTTACAAAGATTTAAAAGGTTGCATATTAAATGGCTTGTATAAGAAACAATTTCTTGATACGGCATGGAACAAATGGATATTTATGCATAGTGCACCATCAACTATGTGAGTGATGTAGATGCAACTAACATTTTTGGGGTCAAAGACACCAATTAATATAAGGTTTCTAATCTCCACAAGGTCAACATTGTGGTAGTAAGGTTTGTGAAGAGGGCATTTCTTCATTCTTCACTTCATCACTAATTAACTTTAACCATAGACCAATAGTCTTCACCTTTGTTATGGGCTCCTATCCCCTATGTGAGTCCTAATGTAGAAGCCAAAGTAGAAAAAATAAGTGAAGGTGTGTTGAATAAGGAAATATATTTTAACTATTGGTTTGAATTATTTTTGATGGCATGTTTCAAAACTATATTTCTTAGTTAAGAGCATACATTTGCACACTAGATGTTGCAGAGCACACATGTTATGGAAACATCATTGGCCTTGACATAAGGTTGTCAGCACTATGGACATGGAAGAAAGTTGGAGTTTAAATGTCTTAAAACATCAAGGACTGTTCCACCTAAGCTTCCAAGTACATGAACATGTGTACCTAAGGTACAAAGTGCAAAAACTACCTACAACATTGGTAGGCATCACTTGTGTACATGGGAAATATGCATAATAACCTATACAAATGTTAGGATATCTAAATACAAGTGATATTTAAAGTTTCTAAATGGACCATCTATGTTGGAGGTGTGAAAATGCATTGGCAATGGAAAAAATATAGTGTAGAATGAGAAATGAAATAATGTTGCTTGGTACAAACCTTGTTATACTTTTTTACTCTTTTGGTAAGGAAACTCAAAGGAATTAAGGATAACTATAATGTGCCCATGGAATAATAATGTGATGTATGGAACAAAAAATAAGCTAAAAAATATAATTGTGTAAGGATAGCCATTGACGTTTAATGAGTTGATCTAAAGTGATCATTAGAGTAGGTTTGTAATAGTAAATAATCTCTCCTAACAAAACAAATCTGTGGTCTCATAACTCAAATCTATATCATTACATACCCTTATTGACTGGATAGCTTCATACGACATGTTTAACATTTAATTCCATTCTTATCTTAGTGTCGACTGTAACTCGAGGGAAGTCATACAAAATTAATGTAAAATCCCAAAAAATTTCACTCTCGTTAACCATTTTGATCACTTGAAGACACATTTTTCTTAGCCATTTCATGGGTCAAGGGTATCTTTTACATTGTCCATTTTTTTTTTTTTTTTTTTTAGATTCCTTTATATATTTATCACTTATGCTTTTCTAAATAATCAAAGGAATAATATTAATGTATATTAGTGGGTCTGGTTGTTGATTGGCATAGGTTCTATCTATAAATCAATGGAGATTTCATGAAAAAGAACCATGTCCAAATCCCCAAATGAAATATGAACATACAATATTAACTAATATCCTCCATCCTTATGTGAATTTGGCATAGATAAAAGGAAAAGTAGAGTGCAACAGCTTGACATATTTGAAGATATCAATACCACAAAATAGTGTTTAAGAAGTGAATAGTTTACCAAAAAAAATGAAGGTTTGGTGATCTTTGGCAACTAATATGCACATGATAAGACCAATTACTCTTAATAGTCTCTTAAACACATTTGAAATGCATCTCAAATTCTCGTAGTGATTAACTACTTAAGAAGATGGAAGCTAAGTTATTTTCAAAAAGAAAAATAGAGGTGTCTATTACAAAGCCATTGGTTTTCCTAAAAACCTATTGCCATTGGTAGGATTTTGTTAAACTAATTGTAAGCAGTCACAATAAATTAAAAAATAAATCTAAAGATATTGTCATTCAAAATAAAACTATTTACTTACCAACTTTCTATCAACTGTCTGAACTTTAACCTGCTGACCTTTAATCTCAATGACTTCTCCATAAATCTAGGCCACTTTAGAATCTTAATTTAATAAATCTTAATAAGAAAACTATCTTATGAGGCCAATGGTGAGAACATGCAATAAGTGCATACAAAAAAAACACATTCGATTAATGAGAAAACTAGAAACAACGTTAAGCCCTTGTTTGTTTCCTTTCAGAACATTATTCAGATAGTGTAATCAAACCTCATCTTCTAGTTAGTTGATAAAGAAAAGTAACACAAATAACCTGTAGTAAAACATTTTGATTCAAAAGCAAGCACAATATCTTAGAAACCAATTTCTAATAGTAACTCATAATGAAAATGCTAATTAGATCCATATCACAGCAATTAGTTTCAATCCAAACTATGATCAAGAAGGTGGAAAATAAAAAGGGGTGGCTAACTTACTATTGTAAGGTGCACATATGATGGCTACTATCTATTGTATGACTATCATTAAGAAAATTTAAATCTGGTATCCATATCCCACTTTCCTTGTCTTCATTTTAAAACCAAATGGGTTACTGTTCTGCATATACATTCTGACTTTATTCAAAGATTCTAGGTGTAAATAAGTAAAGCATCTAATATGTGGTAATTTTATTTGAAATTTGATCCAATGCCATGTATAATGGAAACTATCAAAGTTGTGTTACACTTATGTCCAATCATTTATAGTTCTTTCCCAAATTAGAGAAGTGGGAAGGAAATAGTCATATTGATTCTTCATATATCAATATCTATTGCCTAAATCAAAATGGAATAAATTCCCTTTCTATATAGTCTCCCCTATTTAAAATACATAATTGATCAGCCATGCAGACCGGTTCTCTTTGTATATATTTATAGAAATTCCATTAATTTTTATTTTTATTTTCTATAAATTTAATACCATGACTGACATATTTGTGAATACTCTAGATTCAATTATTTCTATAACCAAGGAAACTATTTTCTATTGGATACAAGCTTGTGTAGTTTTCTACATTTATGTTTCCCCTTGTAGTTTATAGCTCAACATGTTCTTATCTTTTACCATGAATATGTAATCCTTATTGTAATAGCATTTTCCATAAAATTGTATTTTTATTAGTACTTTATACTTAAATAGTTATACATTGTTGCACATGGATCTTCATGAACTACTCTTTGTCTTGTGGCACAATTTGAATTTTTATTCAAATAGACTAATAGTTTCTTACGAGAGAATTTTTGGGCAACATTTTTTTATGTAGTGACCTTTTATGTTCTGGACATAGGATCATGTCACCTCTTTGCTTGATACTGGCATTAGGATAACTATGTAATCAAGAGCTTTGAGTGTGGAATTTTTGCACAGAATGATGGTGCTTTTGATTGGGAAATTGTGCCAGTATGTCTGAAGTTTGAATGGGATAACTTTTAGCCATAATTTCAAACCTTTAGCTATAGCAATCAATATATTTGCATATTGTTTATTCATGTTAATCTTCTTGAACCTGATTTGTAGGTCAAAGTGTCAGGAGGAAGGGTAAAGCCATCTAAAATTGTTGGCAAAGGCGAAGGCTTAGGGAAGGTTAGGCTTCTATATGATATTTAGTTTGTTAAGGGATTGATTATGCAAATGACTTACCAAGCAACATAATGTTGATCAAATTGCATCTAAATCAATTAAATTTTTCTCTGTATTATGAATTTCTTTGGTGCTAGTTTGACTCAATAAAGCTAAGGAAACATAGACCAGCATTTAAAGAAGCATATTGAGAACCTAAATAGTCATATCATGTCCAGTTGTGCTAGGATATGCTCAACAAACATGATGAGTTATTGGTCAAGTTGGAGTTAAGTTGATAGTCAATTTGGGTCCCAAGCTTTAGGAAAATTCCATAGCAAAGAAGATTATGAATCAAGAGACTCAAAACATTGAGTGACAAAATGTAAGCCATAAAATTATATGTCCGTGAGATACACAAATTGATACCAATGGTACTTGATAGAGCTCCCAAAATATGTAAAATGTATAATTTCCATTATAGATAAATCTTGAGTTTTTTTATAGGAAACCTATAAAATATCTATTTATGTAATGGAAATATTTGGTTACACAAACAATTCAAGATATAAAAGCAGTGTAAATTAAAGAAAAACATTTAGAATAGATACCTGCATCTACTACAAGAGACAAAAATTGTGACATTATATTTATCGTCAGAATAAAGAGCATTGTCTACTACCAAAACATTGATTTAAGCAATAGATATTATAATAGTTGCAATTGTACCAAAAATAAGAAAATAACAAATATGAAGGAAAAATTTCAATCAATTGGTTAAATAAGCTCACTGATGGTTCCACTTTCCTCACTTGTAATAGGTTTATTCTAGTTTTTTGAGACATAGATCTACATTATCTGTCTCATTCTATGGAACATCCTAATAGGATTTGTTCAATGTGCTAGAAGAGGCCTCTAAGACACTGATCTTCAAAATAAATGAAATGAAATTGAGGAATAGAGGTAGGTGGAATGACCATGCTGATTATTAGGACTGGTACTAGGAGTTTGGGGAATGAGAGATGAAAAATACTCAAAGCGGCATGGTTGGTGGCTTATATGTAAAAATAAGCGAAGCCATATAAACTAAGATTGGTTCCATTTGTTAGAAAGGACCAACTATTGGATTAAAGACATTTCTTTTGTAATCCAATGATTTATTTAGGTTTAATGACATTTCATTCCTTGGTTTGGCATGGGGCAAGGGATAGAATATACAACATATTCAGTCACCAGTGATCTCCACAAATAAGTAGATAAGCTAGAGAATCAAGAAGCAACTAAAAGCTTAGATAAGGAGGGGAAAACATTTAGGAAAATACCTACACTTTTTACCCTACATACCTTTTAATCTTCTTGAGCACAATTAATACAATTATACTTACCATCAAATTTAAATTGATTGATGTTCATCAAAGAATGGATTTGGGGAAATTGTAGAAGAATACTAATAAGTGTACATGTTGTAGCAATGCATGTAAAGATTAAAAAGGTAGCATAGCTTAAATAATATTTGAAATTTACTAACCTGGTGATTAACGCCATAATTAGGCTTGAGATCAAATGTAGCCATAGAAAATTTCCTACCATACTTGGCAGCAAAAATTTGTTTGAGTTGTTGTAATTCTAGAAAATTTGAACATCGAGTAGCAAAACAAAAACTAGATATAGATTCTCACAAGTCTAATGGGCATTCTCTAAAAGCACGCATATATTATTAGTAGAATAAGGCATTCTTGAAGCACACAAAAGTGGAACAAGATACATTTGATTAAAAAAATAAAATTGAATGATTTATTTTTAATGCTTTTGGTTTACAATTGTGTCAAGTTTTTGAATCAATGTTTTAGATCGCACTCTGTAATCCATCAGCATGATAACACAATAAGATCATAGAGTGTGATCCAAAACATTGATTAAAAAACTTAAGACACAATTGTAAACCAGAGGCATTAAAAATAAATCAAATGGATTGTGGAAAACTAATGTTCTTAATAATTGAATGATTTAGTATCAAGGGTATGTACTTCAATCCTTCTCAAAAGATACACCATTAGTGGTCATACCATAAAGAATCTCATCTATTGAAATGCCTAAAAGCTAGTGGAACATGGAATGGAGCTTACTAAATTAGATCCAAGCCTTAAGGAATTTTGTCTTAGCATGGAGATCCCATTGTATGATTGTCTAATAAGATGTGTATGAAATAACTAGAATAACAGGATAAAGGACCTATTAGAAGAAACTAAAAGGAGAGATTTAGCTCTAACCTAGTAACATTCATTTTACATTTTGTAAGCCATAAAAATAATTGAGCAAATGAAAAGAAAAGTTAAATAGACTTATTGAAACTTAACCAAATCTTAAATAAGCCCCATTTGTAAAGCAAATAGAGAGGTCAATTTACATTGTCTTTTAATAACTTAAAAAATTTACATTTTTTTATTGACAGTGTTCGAAGACTCTTTAAAGGAATGATACGACATGATAGGCATAATATTATAATCTATGAAATTTCTATCAGGATTTAACTTTATAGTTTTGAATCAAACTTATTGACCCATGTTTTGTGAGTAGTTCACATTAGCTCATCTCTTGTGAGAATCACTAGCCCATGTAAGATTCATTGCATCTAGATGATGATCCTTGGAGTGACGCATCAAAGATTTTTAGGCCAACCATCCCAGTGCTAATCTAAGAGGTTAATTTACATTGTCTTTAATTATGTGACTAAAAAAAATTACACTTTTTATTTGACTATGTTTGAAGACTCTTTAAATGAAAAACACAATAGGATAGGCATAATATGATAATCTATGATATTTCTATCAAGATTCAACTATATAATTTTGAGTCAGACTCATTGACCCATGTTTCACTAGTTCACATGAACCCATCTCTTATGAGAATCAATGGACCACTTAATGTTCATTGCATCTAGATGATGATCCTTGGATTGAAGCATCAGAGCTTTTTAGGTCAACCATCCCAGTGCTACTTTAACTTAAGTGTGATTAAATATTTTTATGGGAGTAACTTTACCAAGCTCAACATGAGAAGAGCCAACAAAAGATGGGAATTAAAAATGGAAACATGAAAAGCTTTGTCCCACAAGATGGCTCTTGAAAATTATGACTAAAAATTGGACCAACAACCTTGTCCTTTGATAAAGAAAAAATGAATAGGATGGAAGCTTATGAATTCTAAAATTTACATGAGGATGAGGAAATGATATGTGATTATGGATTTCTAACTAGAATGCAATGAAAGAAAAGGTGAAAGGGTGGAAAGGGAAATACATTAAAGGAATAGTTGAATGGTGAGATGGAAAATCTTGAAAGCTCAAAAATGAGGTAGAATGTCTTCATTTCAAGTCATCAAATGAGAGATTTTGACTTTTAGAGGATGCTTAAGGAATATCACTACAAGAGAAAATCCAACAAGTATAAAAACTCAATAAAAGAAAAAACTAGCTAGAGATAAAAGGTACAATTGAATACTTACAATAGAAGAAGACTTAGTGGTACCAAACAAGGAATCAAAAGCATGTGAATGAACAAAGGGCATTGGGGATAAATCCTGTCTATGCTGCAAAAGATTCTAGAACCTTAGCTTGCATTTAAAAAGAAGTTGAATGCTATTCTATGGTTAACCGAGCCCAAAATTTCTCAAAATGTGAGGTTCCACTAGAGATATTGCTACAAGGCATTAATTCAGTCCTTTTTTAAGCTAATACTAGTTATGCAGCATATCATCTTTCAATTGATCTCTTGAAGCTAATTTTAATTAATATACATAGTACATTACTTAACCTCCACACCTTGATTTAATGAGTGAGAATATCCAGCATAACTATAACTAGTAGTTGTAGAATATCTAAATATTCCTATTTATTGTATCTTTATCGATTGGTACTTCCTTGACAATTTCACTTTCAAATTTAACAACTTTACATATAATAATGACAGATTTTAGATCCTGTTGACACATCTTTATCTATATGATATTTCTTAGGAAACACATTATAACAACCTTATCTAAGCAACAAAAAAGTAGAACATGCCAAAAGAATACATCAAAAATACCCCAGATTCTATCTTCCATTAATAAGAGTGTTTTTGAAATCTTGTCATCAAACAAGAAAGCTTTCTCCCTACTTAGTCCTTCTAACATAGCATTTATAAATAGATTCTAGTAAGTTTTATAGTGGTTGAGAATTTGAGATGATTGCTTCATTACTCTTCTTCCATGCAACACAAGTGTGTTTATCAATGGCAGTTCTAGACTACCATATGCTTTACTGCATTTTATCACATAAAATTCCCTTAATATAATTTTACATAAAAAATGCCTTAAGCACATACAAGTTACAACAAAAGTGAGGTGAAATATACCTTAGTTACCTTTACCATGTTTTATCAATGATTCGATGAGTAGAAGTGATAGAACTATAGATTAGGTCAAAATCACTCTAATATTTCTACATTGTCATAAAGTAACTTATACAATTAAATTGTCACTTTATGATACTAGTTAAGTAAACCCTTAGTTTTCAAATTTACTTTTAAGAAGCTTTATCTGATGAAAGATTAGAATTGGGATCATTATACTAGCCATCACCAAAAATAAAGGTATAATATTTAGATTGGTTAAAACTAGAGCATTTACATTGTCACAACAATTTGATACAATATAACTACTTGCATTTAGATCTTTTCGCATGTAGGAGATCTTAAGAATTATAAGGAACTCCAACTCTCAATGTGTTGAATTGCTTACACTAAGAGTCAACCAAAA